>JAMPIV010011637.1:0-26742 GCA_024509875.1 Oreohelix idahoensis
ATTGTGTTGTGGCTTCTTTAATTTCTCTACTAGTTGTACTGTTCACTATGGTTTGTGCGTCTTTATTTCTGCTACTATTTTTATACTGTCAACTATGTGTTGTGGGCTTCTTGTGAGGGGGGGGGGTGGGGGGGGGGGGGGGGGGGGGGGGGGGGGATGCTTTTATTTCGTCGAAGTTAGTAACTACTGTCCACTGATAGATGTGTGAGCTTCTTTTATTTCTCTCTACTATGTTGATACTGTGCTCACTATGTGATTGGGGCTTCTTTTATTCTCTACTTTAAATTTTATACTAGTCACTATGTGAATTAATGAGTCATATATCTTTTATTATCTTCATACTATTTATTACTGTCCAACTAATGTGTTGTGCCTTCTTTTATTTACTTCTACAAGCTCTGAGTACTGTCACTATGTGTTGTGGCTGTACTTGTTATTAGATCGAGGTGATCCTTATCTGGTCACTATACTGTTCGTGGCTTCGCTTGATTTTATACTACTAGTTATAGTCCGAGACTACCATGTGTTGTGGCCTTCTTTTATTTCTTCTACTAGTTTATACTGTCCACTATGTGGTGTGCAGCTTCTTTTATTTCTTCTACTAGTGTATACTGTCACTATAAGTGTTTGTGGGCAATCTATATGGATCTGATGCTACAAAGTTTTATACTGTCACTATATTGGTTCTGGCTTCTTTGTGTGGTGCTACTGAGTTTAACTACTGTCAACTATGTTATTGTCACTTCTTTTACTACGTCTACTATTATACTGTACCACTCATGTGTTGTGGTGCTTCTTTTAATTTCTCTACTAATTATACTTGTCACTATGTTTTTTTGTTTGTGGCTTCTTTTTTTTTCTTCTACTAGTTTATACTGATCACTATGTTGTTAGTCGCCTACTCTTATTTCTGTGCTACTAGTGTTGTATAACTGGTCACAATGTGTTGTGGCTTCCTTTTATATTCTTCTACTAGTTATACTGTCACTATGTGTTAATGGCTTCTTTTATTTCTTCTACTAGTTTTATACTGTCACTATGTGTTGTGGCCTCTTCATGTTTATTTCTTCTACTAGTTATACTGTCACTATGTGTTGTGGCTTCTTTTATTCGTCTTCTAACAGCTTATACTGGTCACTATGTGTGTTGTGGCTTCTTTTATTTCTAATCTAAAAACTAGTTTATAACCTTGTCACTATGACAGTTGCGTCTTTTATTTATATCTTCGTACTAGTTTATAAACTGTCACTATGTGTTGTGCTTCTTTTATTTCTTCTACTAGTTATGTACGTAACTGTCTACACTATGTGTTGTGGGTACCTTCCCTTTTTATTTCTTCACTACTAGTCTATACTGTCCCCGACTATGTGTTGTGGTTTCTTTTATTTCCTTCAACTAGTTTATACTGTCACTATGTGGTTGGTCCTTACTCTATTTATTTCTTCTACTGTTTATACTGTCACTGATGTGTTTTTTGTGGTTCTCATTATTTCTTATACTAAGCTTTAAATACGTGTCACTATGTGATGTGGCTTCTTTTATGTTCTTCTGACTAGTATAACAGTCATCTATGTGTTATGTGGCATCTTTTTATTTTCATTCTAACTAGTTAGTTCCGTAGTCAACTCATGTGGTTCTGGATACGCTTCTATAGATTTCTTCTAGTAGTTCTTATACCTGTCACTATGTTGTTGTGGCTGTCATTGATTATTTCTTCTACTTTAAGTTTATAACTTGTCACTATCTGTTTGTGGCTTCTATTTATTTCTTCTACTAGTTATACTGTCACTCTATGTGATTGTGGCTTCTTTTATTTCTTCTACCTTTCTACTACACTAGAGTTGATACTAGTCACTACTAGTTTGTTGTGATGTTGCTGTCTTTAATTTCTTCTACTAGTTATACTGGTCACTATGTGTCTGCGGGCTTCTTTATCTTTCTTCTACTAGTTATAATACTGTCACTATGTGTTGGGCTTCTTTTATTTCTTCTACTAGTTTATACTGTCACTATGTGTTTGTGGCATTCTATTTATTCTTCATCCACAAGCTTATACTTTCACTATGATGGTTGTGGCTGTCTTTTATTTCTTTTATTTGCTTCTTCAACTAGTTTTATACTGTCATCTATGTGTTGGGCCTTACTTTTACTTTCTTCTACAAATTCATACTGTCACTATGTGTTGTGGCATTCTTTTATTTCTCTACTAGTATATACTGTCACAAATGTGATGTGGCCTTCTTTTATCTTCTTCTACAACTTAATAAGCTGTCACTACTGTGTTTGTGGTGCTTCATTTTATTTCTTCTACTAGTTATAAACTAGTCACTCATGTTCATGATGGCTTTCTTTTATTTCTGTTCAACTAGTTTATACATGTCGCACTATGTTGTTGTGGCTTCCTTTTATTTCTTCTACTAGTTTATACTGTCACTATGTGTTGGGGGACTTCTTGTATTTCTATCTACTTAGTATATACTGGATTGCACTATGTGTTGGTCTGGCTTTCTTTATTTTCTTCTACTAGCTTTAATACTGTCCACTATGTGTGTGGCTTCTTTTATTTCTTCTACTAGTTATACTGTCAACTTAATGTGTTGTGCTTCTTCTTTATTTCTTCAACTAGTTTATACTGTCACTCATGTGTTGTGGGCTTCTTTTATTTCTTTCTACTAGTTTATACTGTCACACTATTGATTGTGCTTCTTTATATTTCTTCTACAAGAATTTTTTATACTGTCACTATGTGTGAGGTGGCTTCTTTTTATTTCTTCTACTAGTTTTATACTGTCACTATGTGTATTGTGGCTTCTTTTATTTCTTCTACTAGTTTTATACTGTCACTAATGTGTTGTGGCTTCTTTATTTCTTCTACTATG
Organism: Oreohelix idahoensis; assembly: GCA_024509875.1. Taxonomy (NCBI): domain Eukaryota; kingdom Metazoa; phylum Mollusca; class Gastropoda; order Stylommatophora; family Oreohelicidae; genus Oreohelix; species Oreohelix idahoensis. Next base: position 2,880 of record JAMPIV010011637.1, read on the forward strand.
TTAATAAACTGTCACTGCATGTGTTGTGGCTTCTTTTATTTCTTCTACTAGTTTATACTGTCCACTATAGTGTTGTGGCTTCTTTATATTCTTCTACTAGTTATACTGTCCACTATGTGTTGTCGGCTTCTTTTATTTTCTTCTACTAGTTATAGTATAATCTGTCACGTATGTGGTTTGGGCTTAATTCTTTTATTTCTTCTACTAGTTATACTGCCACTATGTGTTGTGGTCTTCTTTTATTTCTCTAGAGTTGGGGGGGGGGGGGAAACTAGTTGATACTGTCACTAGTGTTGTGTGGCTTATCTTTTATTTTCTTCTACTAGTTACTTACTAACTGTCACTAATGTGTTGGGCTTCTTTTTTATTTCTTCTACTAGTTATACTGTTCCACTGATGTGTTGGGCTTCTTTTATTTCTTCTACTAGTTTTATATACTGAGTCACTATGTGTTGTGGCTCCTTCTTTTATTTCTTCTACTAGTTTATACTGTCACTATGTGTTTTGAGGGGGCCTTCTTTTATTTTCTTCTACTAGTTTATAACTGTCACTAATGTGTTTGTGTCTTCTTTAATTTCTTCTACTAGTGTTTATACTGTCACTATGTGTTGTGGCCTTTCTTTTATTTCTTCTACTAAATATACTGTCACTATGTGCGTTGGGCCCTTCTTTTATTTCTTCTACTAAGTTTATACTGTCACTAATGTTGTTGTGGCTTCTTTTATTTCTTCTACTAGTTTATACTGTCACTATGTGTTGGGCCTTCTTTTATTTCTTCTACTAGTTTTTCTGTCCCCTTGGGTTGGGGCTTCCTTTTTTTCTTCCACTAGTTTATACTGTCACTATGTGTTGTGCCTTCTTTTATTTCTTCTACTAGTTATACTGTCACTATGTGTTGTGGTTTCTTTTATTTCTTCTACTAGTTATACTGTCACTATGTGTTGTGGCTTCTTTTATTTCTTCTACTAGTTTATACTGTCACTATGTGTTGGGCCTTCTTTTATTTCTTCTACTAGTTATACTGTCACTATGTGTTGTGGCTTCTTTCATTTCTTCCACTAGTTTATACTGTCATTATGTGTTGTGACTTCTTTTATTTCTTCTACTAGTTTATACTGTCACTATGTGTTGTAGGCTTCTTTTATTTCTTCTACTAGTTTATACTGTCACTATGTGTTGTGGGGCCTTCTTTATTTCTTCTACTAGTTTATACTGTCACTATGTGTGTGTGGGCTTCTTTTTATTTCTCCCACTTGTTATACTGTCACTATGTGTTGTGGCTTCTTTTATTTCTTCTACTAGTTTATACTGTCACTATGTGTTGTGGGCTTTCTTTTATTTCTTCTACTAGTTATATACTATGTGTTCACTACTAGTTAATACTGTATGTGTTGGGCTTCTTTTATTTCTTCTACTAGTTTATAACTGTCACTATGTGTTGGGCTTCTTTTATTTCTTCTACTAGTTATACTGACCCACTATGTGTTGTGCCTTCATTACTTTACTAGTTATATTTTCTTTTATTTCTTCTACTAGTTTATACTGTCACTATGTGTTGTGGTTTCTTTTATTTCTTCTACTAGTTTATACTGTCACTATGTGATGTGGCTTCTTTTATTTCTTCTACTAGTTTTATACTGTCACTATGTGTTGGGGCTTCTTTTATTTCTTCTACTAGTTTATACTGTCACTATGTGTTTTGTGGCTTCTTTTATTTCTTCTACTAGTTTATACTGTCACTATGTGTTGTGGTTTCTTTTATTTCTTCTACTAGTTTATACTGTCACTATGTGTTGTGGTTTCTTTTATTTCTTCTACTAGTTTATACTGTCACTATGTGTTGTGGTTTCTTTTATTTCTTCTACTAGTTTATACTGTCACTATGTGTTGTGGCTTCTTTTATTACTTTACTACTATGTTTATACTGTCACTATTATTGTGGTTTCTTCTTTTGTTTCTTCTTCTAGTTATACTGTCACTATGTGTTGGGTCTTCTTTTATTTCTTCTCCTCGTTATACTGTCACTCTGTGTTTGGCCTTCTTTTATTTCTTCTACTAGTTTATACTGTCACTATGTGTTTTGGCTTCTTTTATTTCTTCTACTAGTTTATACTGTCACTATGTGTTGTGGTTTCTTTTATTTCTTCTACTAGTTTATACTGTCACTATGTGTTGTGGTTTCTTTTATTTCTTCTACTAGTTTATACTGTCACTATGTGTTGTGGCTTCTTTTATTTCTTCTACTAGTTTATACTGTCACTATGTGTTGTGGCTTCTTTTATTTCTTCTACTAGTTTTAACGGCCCCTATGGGTTGGGCCTTCTTTTTTTTCTTCTCCTAGTTATACTGTCACTATGTGTTGTGGCTTCTTTTATTTCTTCTACTAGTTATACTGTCACTATGTGTTGTGGCTTCTTTTATTTCTTCTACTAGTTTATACTGTCACTTATGTGTTGTGGCTTCTTTTATTTCTTTACTAGTTATAACTGTCACTATGTGTTGTGGCTTCTTTTATTTCTTCTACTAGTTATACTGTCACTATGTGTTGTGGCTTCTTTTATTTCTTCTACTAGTTATACTGTCACTATGTGTTGTGGCTTCTTTTATTTCTTCTACTAGTTTATACTGTCACTATGTGTTGTGGCTTCTTTTATTTCTTCTACTAGTTTATACTGTCACTATGTGTTGTGGCTTCTTTTATTTCTTCTACTAGTTTATACTGTCACTATGTGTTGTGGCTTCTTTTATTTCTTCTACTAGTTATACTGTCACTATGTGTTGTGGCTTCTTTTATTTCTTCTACTAGTTATACTGTCACTATGTGTTGTGGCTTCTTTTATTTCTTCTACTAGTTATACTGTCACTATGTGTTGTGGCTTCTTTTATTTCTTCTACTAGTTTATACTGTCACTATGTGTTGTGGCTTCTTTTATTTCTTCTACTAGTTATACTGTCACTATGTGTTGGGGCTTCTTTTATTTCTTCTACTAGTTTATACTGTCACTATGTGTTGTGGCTTCTTTTATTTCTTCTACTAGTTTATACTGTCACTATGTGTTGTGGCTTCTTTTATTTCTTCTACTAGTTTATACTGTCACTATGTGTTGTGGCTTCTTTTATTTCTTCTACTAGTTTATACTGTCACTATGTGTTGTGGCTTCTTTTATTTCTTCTACTAGTTTATACTGTCACTGTCACTATGTGTTGGGCCTTCTTTTATTTCTTCTACTAGTTATACTGTCACTATGTGTTGTGGCTTCTTTTATTTCTTCTACTAGTTTATACTGTCACTATGTGTTGTGGCTTCTTTTATTTCTTCTACTAGTTATACTGTCACTATGTGTTGTGGCTTCTTTTATTTCTTCTACTAGTTTATACTGTCACTATGTGTTGGGCCTTCTTTTATTTCTTCTACTAGTTTATACTGTCACTATGTGTTGTGGCTTCTTTTATTTCTTCTACTAGTTTATACTGTCACTATGTGTTGTGGCTTCTTTTATTTCTTCTACTAGTTTATACTGTCACTATGTGTTGTGGCTTCTTTTATTTCTTCTACTAGTTATACTGTCACTATGTGTTGGGCCTTCTTTTATTTCTTCTACTAGTTATACTGTCACTATGTGTTGTGGCTTCTTTTATTTCTTCTACTAGTTTATACTGTCACTATGTGTTGGGCCTTCTTTTATTTCTTCTACTAGTTTATACTGTCACTATGTGTTGTGGCTTCTTTTATTTCTTCTACTAGTTTATACTGTCACTATGTGTTGTGGCTTCTTCTTTTATTTCTTCTTTTATTTCTTCTACTAGTTATACTGTCACTATGTGTTGTGGCTTCTTTTATTTCTTCTACTATTTTATACTGTCACTATGTGTTTGTGGCTTCTTTTATTTCTTCTACTAGTTTATACTGTCACTATGTGTTGTGGCTTCTTTTATTTCTTCTACTATTTATACTGTCACTATTGTGTTTGGTGGCTATCTTTTATTTCTTCTACTAGTTTATACTGTCACTATGTGTTGGGTTCCTTCTTTTATTTCTTCTACGAGTTTATACTGTCACTATGTGTGTGGCCGTCTTTTAGTTCTTCTGCTAGTTTATGCTGTCGCTATGTGTTTGGCCTTCTTTTATTTCTTCTACTAGTTTATACTGTCACTATGTGTTGTGGCTTCTTTTATTTTCTTCTACTAGTTTTATACTGTCACTATGTGTTGTGGCCTTCTTTTATTTCTTCTACTAGTTTAATACTGTCACTATGTGTTGTGGGCTTCTTTTATTTCTTCTACTAGTTATACTGTCACTATGTGTTTGGGTTTCTTTTATTTCTTCTACTAGTTTATACTGTCACTATGTGGTTGTGGGCTTCTTTTATTTCTTTCTACTAGTTATATACTGTCACTATGTGTTGTGGCTTCTTTTATTTCTTCCACTAGTTTATACTGTCACGATGTGTTGTAGCTTCTTTTATTACTTCTACTAGTTTATACTGTCACTATGTGTTGTGGCTTCTTTTATTTCTTCTACTAGTTTTATACTGTCACTATGTGTTGTGGCTTTCTTTTTTTTCTTCTACTAGTTTATACTGTCACTATGTGTTGTGGCTTCTTTTATTTCTTCTACTAGTTATACTGTCACTATGTGGTTGTGGGCTTCTTTTATTTCTTCTACTAGTTTTATACTGTCACTATGTTGTTGGGGCCTTCTTTTATTTCTTCTACTAGTTTATATACTGTCACTATGTGTTGTGGTTCCTTCATCTTTTATTTCTTCTACTAGTTTTATACTGTCACTATGTGTTGTGGCTTCTTTTATTTCTTCTACTAGTTATATACAGTGTCACTATGTGGTGGGTCTTCTTTTATTTCTTCTAGTAGTTATACTGGCACTAGGTGTTGTGGCCTTCTTTTATTTTCTTCTACTAGTTTATACTGGTCACTATGTGTTGTGGCTTCTTTTATTTACTTAAACTTACTAGTTTTCTTACACCGTAGGTTTATAGTTTGGAAAGAGAGAGCGCCAACAGTTATACTGTCACTGTGTTTGTGTTTCTTTTATTTCTTCTACTAGTTTATACTGTCACTATGTGTTGTGGCTTCTTTTATTTCTTCTACTAGTTATACTGTCACTATGTGTTGTGGCTTCTTTTATTTCTTCTACTAGTTATACTGTCACTATGTGTTGTGGCTTCTTTTATTTCTTCTACTAGTTATACTGTCACTATGTGGGGTTTGTGCTTTTTTTTTTTTCTTCTACTAGTTTAATACTGTCACTATGTGTTTTGTGGCCTTCTTTTATTTCTTCTACTAGTTTTATACTGTCACTATGGTGTTGTGCCTTCTTTTTTATTTCTTCTACTATTTTATACTGTCACTATGTGTTGTGGCTTCTTTTATTTCTTCTACTAGTTTATACTGTCACTATGTGTATTGGGTTTCTTTTATTTCTTCTACTAGTTTATACTGTCCACTATGTGTTGTGCCTTCTTTATATTTCTTCTACTAGTTTTATAGTGTCACTATGTGTTGTCGGCTTCTTTTATTTCTTCTACTAGTTATACTGTCACTATGTGTTGTGGCCTTCTTTTATTTCTTCTACTAATTTATACTGTCCCTATGTGTTGTTGCTTATTTTATTTCGTCTACTAGTTTATACTGTCACTATGGTTTGGGCCTTCTTTTATTGCTTCTACTAGTTTATACTGTCACGATGTGTTGTTGCTTCTTTTATTTCTTCGACGTGTTTATACTTTCACTGTTTGTTGTGATTTCTTTTATTTCTTCTACTAGTTTATACTGTCACTATGTGTTGGGCTTCGATTATTTTTTATTTAGTTAAACAGTTTAGTTATACTGTCACTATGTGTTGTGGCCTTCTTTTTGTGGCTTACAAGTTTATACTGTCACTACACTTCTTTTATTTCTTCTACTAGTTTATATACTGTCACTAATGTGTTGGTGGCTTCTTTTACTAGTTCGGTATTAAACTCTGTGTGTTGTGGTTTCTTTTATTTTCTCTACTAGTTATACTGTCACTATGTGTTGGGCCTTCTTTTATTTCTTCTACTAGTTATACTGTCACTATGTGTTGGGGCTTCTTTTATTTGTTCTACTAGTTTTATACAGTAGTTGGGCTTCTTTTTTATTTCTAAAAGATTAGCCTTTATACTGTCACTATGTGTTGTAACCCTTCTAGTTTAGTTTCTTCCACTAGTTATACTGTCATGTGTTGTGGCTTCTTTTATTTCTTCTACTAGTTATACTGTCACTATGTGTTGTGGCCTCTTCACACATATGAGACTCTCTTAGTACTAAGTTTTTACTGTCACAGATAATGTGTTGTGGCTTCAGTATTTTATTTCTTCTACTTTTATACACAAACAGTGTAATTAGTAAGAAATAAAAGAAGCCACAACACATAGTGACAGTATAAACTAGTAGAAGAAATAAAAGAAGCCACATCACATAGTGACAGTATAAACTAGTAGAAGAAATAAAAGAAACAACAACACATAGTGACAGTATAACTTGTAGAAGAAATAAAAGAAGCCACAACACATAGTGACAGTATAAACTAGTAGAAGAAATAAAAGAAGCCACAACACATAGTGACAGTATAACTAGTAGAAGAAATAAAAGAAGCCACAACACATAGTGACAGTATAAACTAGTAAGAAGAAATAAGAAATAAAAGAAGAAGCCACAACACATAGTGACAGTATAAACTAGTATAACTAGTGAAGTATAAAAATAAAAGAAGCCACAACACATAGTGACAGTATAGAAAACTAGTATAAGAAGAAATAAAAAAAAGGCCCAACACATAGTGACAGTATAAACTAGTAGAAGAAATAAAAGAAGCCACAACACATAGTGACAGTATAAACTAGTAGAAGAAATAAAAGAAGCCACAACACATAGTGACAGTATAAACTAGTAGAAGAAATAAAAGAAGGCCCAACACATAGTGACAGTAGAAGAAAATAAACTAGTAGCCCAACACATAAGAAATAAAAGAAGCCACAACACATAGTGACAGTATAAACAAGTAGAAGAAATAAAAGAAGCCCCAACACATAGTGACAGTATAACTAGTAGAAGAAATAAAAGAAGCCACAACACATAGTGACAGTATAAACTAGTAGAAGAAATAAAAGAACCCACAAAACATAGTGACAGTATAACTAGTAGAAGAAATAAAAGAAGCCACAACACATAGTGACAGTATAAACTAGTAGAAGAAATAAAAGAAGCCACAACACATAGTGACAGTATTATAAACTAGTAGAAGAAATAAAAGAAGACATAGGTAAAGCCACACACACATAGTGACAGTATAAACTAGTAGAAGAAATAAAAGAAACCACAACACATAGTGACAGTATAAACTAGTAGAAGAAATAAAAGAAGCCACAACACATAGTGACAGTATAACTAGTAGAAGAAATAAAAGAAGCCACAACACATAGTGACAGTATAAACTAGTAGAAGAAATAAAAGAAGCCACAACACATAGTGACAGTATAAAACTAGTAGAAGAAATAAAAGAAGAAGCCACAACACATAGTGACAGTATAAACTAGTAAACTAGTAGAAGAAATAAAAGAAGCCACAACACATAGTGACAGTATAAACTAGTAGAAGAAGAAATAAAAGAAGCCCCAACACACAACACATAGAAATAAAAGACATAGTATAAACTAGTAGAAGAAAATAAAAGAAGCCCACAACACATAGTGACAGTATAATAAACTAGTAGAAGAAATAAAAGAGAAGCCACAACACATAGTGACAGTATAAACTAGTAGAAGAAATAAAAGAAGCCACAACACATAGTGACAGTATAAACTAGTAGAAGAAATAAAAGAAGCCACAACACATAGTGACAGTATAAACTAGTAGAAGAAATAAAAGAAACCACAACACATAGTGACAGTATAAACTAGTAGAAGAAATAAAAGAAGCCACAACACATAGTGACAGTATAAACTAGTAGAAGAAATAAAAGAAGCCACAACACATAGTGACAGTATAACTAGTAGAAGAAATAAAAGAAGCCACAACACATATAGTGACAGTATAAACTAGTAGAAGAAATAAAAAAAGAAGCCACAACACATAGTGACAGTATAAACTAGTAGAAGAAATAAAAGAAGGCACAACCCATAGTGACAGTATAAACTAGTAGAAGAAATAAAAGAAGCCACAACACATAGTGACAGTATAAACTAGTAGAAGAAATAAAAGAAGCCACAACACATAGTGACAGTATAAACTAGTGGAAGAAATAAAAGAAGCCACAACACATAGTGACAGTATAAACTAGTAGAAGAAATAAAAGAAGCCACAACACATAGTGACAGTAAAACTAGTAGAAGAAATAAAAGAAGCCACAACACATAGTGACAGTATAAACTAGTAGAAGAAATAAAAGAAGGCCCAACACATAGTGACAGTATAAACTAGTAGAAGAAAAATAAAAGAAGCCACAAACAACACATAGTGACAGCATAACTAGTAGAAGAAATAAAAGAAGCCACAACACATAGTGACAGTATAACTAGTAGAAGAAATAAAAGAAGCCACAACACATAGAGACAGTATAAACTAGTAGAAGAAATAAAAGAAGCCACAAACACATAGTGACAGTATAAACTAGTAGAAGAAATAAAAGAAGCCACAACACATAGTGACAGTATAGTAGAAGAAATAAAAGAAAACCAACACATAGTAGTAGAAGAAATAAAAGAAGCCACAACACATAGTGACAGTATAAACTAGTAGAAGAAATAAAAGAAACCACAACACATAGTGACAGTATAACTAGTAGAAGAAATAAAAGAAGCCACAACACATAGTGACAGTATAAACTAGTAGAAGAAATAAAAGAAGCCACAACACATAGTGACAGTATAACTAGTAGAAGAAATAAAAGAAACCACAACACATAGTGACAGTATAACTAGAAGAAGAAATAAAAGAAGCCACAACACATAGTGGCAGTATAACTTCTAGAAGAAATAAAAGAAGGCCCAACACATAGTGACAGTATAACTAGTAGAAGAAATAAAAGAAACCACAACACATAGTGACAGTATAAACTAGTAGAAGAAATAAAAGAAGCCACAACACATAGAAACAGTATAACTAGTAGAAGAAATAAAAGAAGCCCCAACACATAGTGGCAGTATAACTAGTAGAAGAAATAAAAGAAGCCACAACACATAGTGACAGTATAACTAGTAGAAGAAATAAAAGAAGCCACAACACATAGTGACAGTATAAACTAGTAGAAGAAATAAAAGAAGCCACAACACATAGTGACAGTATAAACTAGTAGAAGAAATAAAAGAAGCCACAACACATAGTGACAGTATAAACTAGTAGAAGAAATAAAAGAAGCCACAACACATAGTGACAGTATAAACTAGTAGAAGAAATAAAAGAAGCCACAACACATAGTGACAGTATAAACTAGTAGAAGAAATAAAAGGAAGAAATAAAAGAAGCCACAACACATAGAGACAGTATAAACTAGTAGAAGAAATAAAAGAAGCCACAACACATAGTGACAGTATAAACTAGTAGAAGAAATAAAAGAAGCCACATCACATAGTGACAGTATAAACTAGTAGAAGAAATAAAAGAAACAACACATAGTGACAGTATGACAGTATAAACTAGTAGAAGAAATAAAAGAAGCCACAACACATAGTGACAGTATAACTAGTAGAAGAAATAAAAGAAGGCCCAACACATAGTGACAGTATAACTAGTAGAAGAAATAAAAGAAGCCACAACACATAGTGACAGTATAAACTAGTAGAAGAAATAAAAGAAGCCACAACACATAGTGACAGTATAAACTAGTAGAAGAAATAAAAGAAGCCACAACACATAGTGACAGTATAAACTAGTAGAAGAAATAAAAGAAGCCACAACACATAGTGACAGTATAACTAGTAGAAGAAATAAAAGAAGCCAAACACATAGTGACAGTAATATAAAAAGAAGCCACAAACAAGTAGAAGAAAAAAAAAGAAGCCACAACACATAGTGACAGTATAAACTAGTAGAAGAAATAAAAGAAGCCACAACACATAGTGACAGTATAACTAGTAGAAGAAATAAAAGAAGCCACAACACATAGTGACAGTATAAACTAGTAGAAGAAAAAAAAGAAGCCACAACACATAGTGACAGTATAAACTAGTAGAAGAAATAAAAGAAGCCACAACACATAGTGACAGTATAACTAGTAGAAGAAATAAAAGAAGGCCCAACACATAGTGACAGTATAAACTAGTAGAAGAAATAAAAGAAGCCACAACACATAGTGACAGTATAACTAGTAGAAGAAATAAAAGAAGGCCCAACACATAGTGACAGTATAAACTAGTAGAAGAAAGAAATGAAGCCACCACAACACATAGTGACAGTATAAACTAGTAGAAGAAATAAAAGAAGCCACAACACATAGTGACAGTATAAACTAGTGGAAGAAATAAAAGAAGCCACAACACATAGTGACAGTATAACTAGTAGAAGAAATAAAAGAAAGCCCAACACATAGTGACAGTATAACTAGTAGAAGAAATAAAAGAAGCCACAACACATAGTGACAGTATAAACTAGTAGAAGAAATAAAAGAAGCCACAACACATAGTGACAGTATAAACTAGTAGAAGAAATAAAAGAAGCCACAACACATAGTGACAGTATAAACTAGTAGAAGAAATAAAAGAAACCACAACACATAGTGACAGTATAAACTAGTAGAAGAAATAAAAGAAACCACAACACATAGTGACAGTATAACTAGTAGAAGAAATAAAAGAAGGCCCAACACATAGTGACAGTATAAACTAGTAGAAGAAATAAAAGAAGCCACAACACATAGTGACAGTATAACTAGTAGAAGAAATAAAAGAAGCCACAACACATAGTGACAGTATAAACTAGTAGAAGAAATAAAAGAAACCACAACACATAGTGACAGTATAAACTAGTAGAAGAAATAAAAGAAACCACAACACATAGTGACAGTATAACTAGTAGAAGAAATAAAAGAAGGCCCAACACATAGTGACAGTATAAACTAGTAGAAGAAATAAAAGAAGCCACAACACATAGTGACAGTATAAACTAGTAGAAGAAATAAAAGAAGCCACAACACATAGTGACAGTATAACTAGTAGAAGAAATAAAAGAAGCCACAACACATAGTGACAGTATAAACTAGTAGAAGAAATAAAAGAAGCCACAACACATAGTGACAGTATAAACTAGTAGAAGAAATAAAAGAAGCCACAACACATAGTGACAGTATAACTAGTAGAAGAAATAAAAGAAGCCACAACACATAGTGACAGTATAACTAGTAGAAGAAATAAAAGAAGCCACAACACATAGTAACAGTATAAACTAGTAGAAGAAATAAAAGAAGGCCACAACACATAGTGACAGTATAAACTAGTAGAAGAAATAAAAGAAGCCCACAACACATAGTGACAGTATAAACTAGTAGAAGAAATAAAAGAAGCCACAACACATAGTGACAGTATAAAACTAGTAGAAGAAATAAAAGAAGCCACAACACATAGTGACAGTATAAACTAGTAGAAGAAATAAAAAAGCACAAGCCACAACACATAGTGACAGTATAAACTAGTAGAAGAAATAAAAGAAGCCACAACACATAGTGACAGTATAAACTAGTAGAAGAAATAAAAGAAGCCACAACACATAGTGACAGTATAAACAAGTAGAAAAAACTAGTAGAAGAAATAAAAGAAGCCACAACACATAGTGACAGTATAACTAGTAGAAGAAATAAAAGAAGCCACAACACATAGTGACAGTATATTTAGTAGAAGAAATAAAAGAAACCACAACACATAGTGACAGTATAAACTAGTAGAAGAAATAAAAGAAGGCCCAACACATAGTGACAGTATAAACTAGTAGAAGAAATAAAAGAAGCCACAACACATAGTGACAGTATAACTAGTAGAAGAAATAAAAGAAGGCCCAACACATAGTGACAGTATAAACTAGTAGAAGAAATAAAAGAAGCCACAACACATAGTGACAGTATATTTAGTAGAAGAAATAAAAGAAACCACAACACATAGTGTCAGTATAAACTAGTAGAAGAAATAAAAGAAGCCCCAACACATAGTAGAAGTGAACAGTATAGTGAACAACTAGTAGAAGAAATAAAAGAAGCCCAACAACATAGTGACAGTATAAAACTAGTAGAAGAAATAAAAGAAGCCACAACACATAGTGACAGTATAAACTAGTAAGTAAGAAATAAAAGAAGCCACAACAGTAGTAACATAATGACAGTATAACTAGTAGAAGAAATAAAAGAAGCCCCAACACATAGTGACAGTATAAACTAGTAGAAGAAATAAAAGAAGCCACAACACATAGTGACAGTATAAACTAGTAGAAGAAATAAAAGAAGCCACAACACATAGTGACAGTATAACTAGTAGAAGAAATAAAAGAAGCCACAACACATAGTGACAGTATAAACTAGAAGAAATAGAAAAATAAAAGATAAAAGCCACAACACATAGTGACAGTATAAACTAGTAGAAGAAATAAAAGAAAGCCCCACATAGTGACACTAGTAGAATAAAAAAAAGAAACCACAACACATAGTGACAGTATAACTAGTAGAAGAAATAAAAAGAAGCCACAACACATAGTGACAGTATAAACTAGTAGAAGAAGAAATAAAGAAGAAGCCACAAACACATAGTGACAGTATAACTAGTAGAAGAAATAAAAGAAGGCCCAACACCACAACACATAGTGACAGTATAACAACACATAGTGACAGTATAAACTAGTAGAAGAAATAAAAGAAGCCACAACCACATAGTGACAGCTATATAAACTAGTAGAAGAAATAAAAGAAGCCACAACACAATAGTGACATAATATAACTTTAGAAAGTAAAAGAAAGCAACAAGCACATAGTGAACAGTATAAAAACTAGTAGAAGAAAATAAAAAGAAGGCCCAACACATAGTGAGACAGTATAAGTTAGTAGAAGAAATAAAAGAAGCCACAAATCACATAGTGGACAGTATAAACTAGTAGAAGAAATATAAAGAAGCCCACACACATAGTGACAGTTATAACTAGTAGAAGAAATAAAAGAAGGCCACAACACATAGTGACAGTAAATAACTATAGAAGAAAATAAAAGAAAAGCCACCAAGCACATAGTGACAGTATAATACTAGTAGAAGACATAATACAACACATATAGTGACAGATAACTAGTAGAAGAAAAATAAAAGAAGCCACAAACACAATAGTGACAGTATAACTAGTAGAAGAAATAAAAGAAGCCCACAAACACATAGTGACAGTATAAAACTAGTAGAAGAAATACAAAAGAAGGGCCACAACACATAGTGACAGTATAAACTGTAGAAGAAATAAAAGTAAAACCACAACACATAGTGACAGTATTAGTAGAAGAAATTAAAAGAAGCAACAACAAATAGTGGACAGTAATAAACTAGTAGAAGGACATAAAATGAAGGCCACATCCCCAAAGTGACAGTATAAACTTAGTAGAAGAAATAAAAAGATGCCAACATCACCATAGTTGGACAGTATAACTAGTAGAAGAAATAAAAGAAAGGCCCAACACATAGTGACATTATAACTAGTAGAAGAAATAAAAGAAGGCCACAACACATAGTGACAGTATAAAACTTGTAGAAGATAATAAAAGAAGTGCCCAACACATAGTTACGACAGTATAAAACTAGTAGAAGATGAAATAAAAGAAGCCACAAACACATAGTGGACAGTATTACTAGTAGAAGAAATAAAAACGAAAGCAAACAACCACATAGTGACAGTATAAAACTAGTAATAAAAGAAGCCACTACAGACACAACTGTGACAGTAGTAAACTAGTAGAAGAAGAAAATTCTAGCCACTTCACATAAGTGACAGTATAAACTAGTGTAAAAAGACAGCCACAACAAACATATGTGTTTGTGGGACATCGTTACTAGTAGAAGAAATAATAACTAGAACTGGCCACAACAACATAGTGGACAGTATAACAACTATGTGTAGAAGAAATAAAGAAAATGCCATCAACACTCATAGTGACAGTATAACTAGTAGAAGAAATTAAAGAAGCCACAAACTACATTAAGTGACAGTAGTAGAAGAAATATAATTTTACACATGTGGACTGTATAAACTAGTTTATAAGTAGCCACCAACCACAAAGTGACAAGTATAAACTAGTGGAAAGATAAATAAAAGGAAACAATTAGTGACAGTTAAACTATGTATAAAAGAAGCCCACTTCTTTTACTTAGAATTATACTGTCACATGTGTTTAGTAGGCTTACTTTTATTTCTGTCTACTAGTTTTAGAAATCGTAAAAGACTTATGTGTTGTGGTCGCTATGTACTTAGTTAAATACATAGTCCACTTTGTGTGGGCCTTAGTTATTTCTTCTTACTAGGTTTATACTGTCATAGTGTTGTAGTTTCTTTTATAAAAGAGCCACAAACACATGTCAACTAGTTATACAATGTCATTATGTGTTGTGGCTTCTTTTATTTTTCCACTAGTTATACTGTAACTATGTGTGTGGCTTCTTTTATTTCTTATACTAGTTTATACTGTACTAGTGTTGTTGTGGTTCTCTTTTATTTTCTTATACTAGTGTTATACTGTCACTATGTGTTTGGGGCCTTCTTTATATTTACTTCTATAGTTAGTATACTGTCACTATGTGTTGTGCTTTTCGTTTTTTTTTATTTCTTCTACTAGTTTATACTGTCACTATGTGTTGTGGCTTCTTTTATTTCTCTTACTAGTTTATATAGTTCATATGTTGATTGTCCTACATTTTATATTCTTCTTCTATACTGTCACTATGTGTTGGGCTTCTTTTATTTTCTAATCGTTTTCTGTACTTTTTATACTGTCACTATGTGTTGTGGTGATGTGGTTCTTTTATTTCTTCTACTAGTTTTATACTGTCACTATTGTGTTGTGGCTTCTTTTATTTCTTCTACTTAGTTATACTGTCACTATGTGTGTGTGGCCTTCTTTTATTTCTCTACTAGGTCTATAGTTTGGGCATTCTTTTTACTTTCTTTTGTTTTATTACTGTTCATATGTGTTCTTTTATTTCTTCTACTAGTATGGTTATACTGTCACTATGTGTTGTGGCTTCTTTTATTTCTTCTACTAGTTTATACTGTCACTATGTGTTGTGGCTTCTTTTATTTCTTCTACTAGTTTATTTTACTGTCACTATGTGTTTGTGGTTTTTTTTATTTCTTCTAGTTACTACTGTCACTATGTGTTGTGGCTTCTTTTTATTTCTTCTACTAGTTTATACTGTACTATGAGTTGGGGTCACTTCTATGTGTTGTACTGCTTCTTCTTTTATTTCTTCTACTAGTTATACTGTCACTATGTGTTGGGCCTTCTTTTATTTCTTCTACTAGTTATACTGTCACTATGTGTTGTGGCTTCTTTTATTTCTTCTACTAGTTATACTGTCACTATGTGTTGTGGCTTCTTTTATTTCTTCTACTAGTTATACTGTCACTATGTGTTGGGGCTTCTTTTATTTCTTCTACTAGTTTATACTGTCACTATGTGTTGGGCCTTCTTTTATTTCTTCTATTAGTTATACTGTCACTATGTGATGTTGTGGCTTCTTTATATTTCGATTTCTACTAGTTTTATACTGTCACTATGTGTTGTGGCTTCTTTTTTTTCTTCCTACTAGTTTTATTACTGTCACTAGTGTGTTGTGGTTTTTTATTTCTCTACGGTTTTTACTCATATGTGTTGGGCCTTCTTTTATTTCTTCTACTAGTTATACTGTCACTATGTGTTGGGGCTTCTTTTCTTTCTTCTACTAGTTATACTGTCACTATGTGTTGGGCCTTCTTTTATTTCTTCTACTAGTTTATACTGTCACTATGTGTTGTGGTTTCTTTTATTTCTTCTACTAGTTATACTGTCACTATGTGTTGTGGTTTCTTTTATTTCTTCTACTAGTTATACTGTCACTATGTGTTGTGGCTTCTTTTATTTCTTCTACAAGTTATACTGTCACTATGTGTTGTGGCTTCTTTTATTTCTTCTACTAGTTTATACTGTCACTATGTGTTGGGGCTTCTTTTATTTCTTCTACTAGTTATACTTACTACTGCTTCACTATGTCACTATGTGTTGTGGCTTCTTTTATTTCTACTCCTAGTTATACTGTCACTATGTGTTGTCGCTTCTTTTATTTCTTCTTCTAGTTATACTGTCACTATGTGTTGTGTTATACTAGTTTATTACGGTCACTATGTGTTCTTTTTTATTTCTTCTACTAGTTTATACTGTCACTATGTGTTGTGGCTTCTTTTATTTCTTCTACTAGTTATACTGTCACTATGTGTTGTGGCTTCTTTTATTTCTTCTACTAGTTATACTGTCACTATGTGTTGGGGCTTCTTTTATTTCTTCTACTAGTTTATACTGTCACTATGTGTTGGGCCTTCTTTTATTTCTTCTACTAGTTATACTGTCACTATGTGTTGTGGCTTCTTTTATTTCTTCTACTAGTTTATACTGTCACTATGTGTTGTGGCTTCTTTTATTTCTTCTACTAGTTTATACTGTCACTATGTGTTGTGGCTTCTTTTATTTCTTCTACTAGTTTATACTGTCACTATGTGTTGGGCCTTCTTTTATTTCTTCTACTAGTTTATACTGTCACTATGTGTTGTGGCTTCTTTTATTTCTTCCACTAGTTTATACTGTCACTATGTGTTGTGGCTTCTTTTATTTCTTCCACTAGTTTATACTGTCACTATGTGTTGTGGCTTCTTTTATTTCTTCTACTAGTTTATACTGTCACTATGTGTTGTGGCTTCTTTTATTTCTTCTACTAGTTTATACTGTCACTATGTGTTGGGGCTTCTTTTATTTCTTCTACTAGTTTATACTGTCACTATGTGTTGGGCCTTCTTTTATTTCTTCTACTAGTTATACTGTCACTATGTGTTGTGGCTTCTTTTATTTCTTCTACTAGTTTATACTGTCACTATGTGTTGTGGCTTCTTTTATTTCTTCTACTAGTTATACTGTCACTATGTGTTGTGGCTTCTTTTATTTCTTCTACTAGTTTATACTGTCACTATGTGTTGTGGCTTCTTTTATTTCTTCTACTAGTTATACTGTCACTATGTGTTGTGGCTTCTTTTATTTCTTCTACTAGTTATACTGTCACTATGTGTTGTGGCTTCTTTTATTTCTTCTACTAGTTATACTGTCACTATGTGTTGTGGCTTCTTTTATTTCTTCTACTAGTTTATACTGTCACTATGTGTTGTGGCTTCTTTTATTTCTTCTACTAGTTTATACTGTCACTATGTGTTGTGGCTTCTTTTATTTCTTCTACTAGTTTATACTGTCACTATGTGTTGTGGCTTCTTTTATTTCTTCTACTAGTTATACTGTCACTATGTGTTGTGGCTTCTTTTATTTCTTCTACTAGTTTATACTGTCACTATGTGTTGGGCCTTCTTTTATTTCTTCTACTAGTTATACTGTCACTATGTGTTGGGCCTTCTTTTATTTCTTCTACTAGTTTATACTGTCACTATGTGTTGGGCCTTCTTTTATTTCTTCTACTAGTTTATACTGTCACTATGTGTTGTGGCTTCTTTTATTTCTTCTACTAGTTTATACTGTCACTATGTGTTGGGCCTTCTTTTATTTCTTCTACTAGTTTATACTGTCACTATGTGTTGTGGCTTCTTTTATTTCTTCTACTAGTTTATACTGTCACTATGTGTTGTGGCTTCTTTTATTTCTTCTACTAGTTTATACTGTCACTATGTGTTGTGGCTTCTTTTATTTCTTCTACTAGTTTATACTGTCACTATGTGTTGGGCCTTCTTTTATTTCTTCTACTAGTTATACTGTCACTATGTGTTGTGGCTTCTTTTATTTCTTCTACTAGTTTATACTGTCACTATGTGTTGTGGCTTCTTTTATTTCTTCTACTAGTTATACTGTCACTATGTGTTGTGGCTTCTTTTATTTCTTCTACTAGTTTATACTGTCACTATGTGTTGGGCCTTCTTTTATTTCTTCTACTAGTTATACTGTCACTATGTGTTGTGGCTTCTTTTATTTCTTCTACTAGTTTATACTGTCACTATGTGTTGTGGCTTCTTTTATTTCTTCTACTAGTTTATACTGTCACTATGTGTTGTGGCTTCTTTTATTTCTTCTACTAGTTTATACTGTCACTATGTGTTGTGGCTTCTTTTATTTCTTCTACTCTCATACTGTTATACTGTTTCACTGTCACTATGTGTTGGGGCTTCTTTTATTTCTTCTACTAGTTTATACTGTCACTATGTGTTGTGGCTTCTTTTATTTCTTCTACTAGTTATACTGTCACTATGTGTTGTGGCTTCTTTTATTTCTTCTACTAGTTATACTGTCACTATGTGTTGTGGCTTCTTTTATTTCTTCTACTAGTTATACTGTCACTATGTGTTGTGGCTTCTTTTATTTCTTCTACTAGTTTATACTGTCACTATGTGTTGTGGCTTCTTTTATTTCTTCTACTAGTTATACTGTCACTATGTGTTGGGCCTTCTTTTATTTCTTCTACTAGTTATACTGTCACTATGTGTTGGGCCTTCTTTTATTTCTTCTACTAGTTTATACTGTCACTATGTGTTGTGGCTTCTTTTATTTCTTCTACTAGTTATACTGTCACTATGTGTTGGGCCTTCTTTTATTTCTTCTACTAGTTATACTGTCACTATGTGTTGTGGCTTCTTTTATTTCTTCTACTAGTTATACTGTCACTATGTGTTGTGGCTTCTTTTATTTCTTCTACTAGTTATACTGTCACTATGTGTTGTGGCTTCTTTTATTTCTTCTACTAGTTTTATACTTTGTGTTGTTGGTCACTATGTGTGTGTTGGGCCTTCTTTTATTTCTTCTACTAGTTATACTGTCACTATGTGTTGTGGCTTCTTTTATTTCTTCTACTAGTTTATACTGTCACTATGTGTTGGGGCTTCTTTTATTTCTTCTACTAGTTATACTGTCACTATGTGTTGTGGCTTCTTTTATTTCTTCTACTAGTTTATACTGTCACTATGTGTTGTGGCTTCTTTTATTTCTTCTACTAGTTATACTGTCACTATGTGTTGGGCCTTCTTTTATTTCTTCTACTAGTTATACTGTCACTATGTGTTGTGGCTTCTTTTATTTCTTCTACTAGTTTATACTGTCACTATGTGTTGGGCCTTCTTTTATTTCTTCTACTAGTTTATACTGTCACTATGTGTTGTGGCTTCTTTTATTTCTTCTACTAGTTATACTGTCACTATGTGTTGGGCCTTCTTTTATTTCTTCTACTAGTTTATACTGTCACTATGTGTTGTGGCTTCTTTTATTTCTTCTACTAGTTATACTGTCACTATGTGTTGTGGCTTCTTTTATTTCTTCTACTAGTTTATACTGTCACTATGTGTTGTGGCTTCTTTTATTTCTTCTACTAGTTATACTGTCACTATGTGTTGGGGCTTCTTTTATTTCTTCTACTATGTGTTGTGGTTTTCTTGTTTTTATACTGTCACTATGTGTTGTTCTTCTTCTTTTATTTCTTCTACTATGTGTTGTTAGTTATACTGTCACTATGTGTTGTGGCTTCTTTTATTTCTTCTACTAGTTATACTGTCACTATGTGTTGTGGCTTCTTTTATTTCTTCTACTAGTTTATACTGTCACTATGTGTTGTGGCTTCTTTTATTTCTTCTACTAGTTTATACTGTCACTATGTGTTGTGGCTTCTTTTATTTCTTCTACTAGTTTATACTGTCACTATGTGTTTCGGCTTCTTTTATTTCTTCCTCTAGTTTATACTGTCACTATGTGTTGTGGCTTCTTTTATTTCTTCTACTAGTTTATACTGTCACTATGTGTTGTGGCTTCTTTTATTTCTTCTACTAGTTATACTGTCACTATGTGTTGGGCCTTCTTTTATTTCTTCTACAAGTTATACTGTCACTATGTGTTGGGCCTTCTTTTATTTCTTCTACAAGTTATACTGTCACTATGTGTGGTGGCTTGTTTTATTTTTTCTGCGTATTTATACTGTCACTATGTGTTGGGCTTCTTTTATTTCTTCTACTAGTTTATACTGTCACTATGTGTTGGGCCTTCTTTTATTTCTTCTACTAAGTTTATACTGTCACTATGTGATGTGGCTTCTTTTATTTCTTCTACTA
Source organism: Oreohelix idahoensis (assembly GCA_024509875.1). Lineage (NCBI taxonomy): Eukaryota > Metazoa > Mollusca > Gastropoda > Stylommatophora > Oreohelicidae > Oreohelix > Oreohelix idahoensis. The sequence continues at coordinate 23,199 of JAMPIV010011637.1, forward strand.
GTTTATACTGTCACTATGTGTTGTGCCTTCTTTTATTTCTTCTACTAGTTATACTGTCACTATGTGTTGTGGCTTCTTTTATTTCTTCTACTAGTTATACTGTCACTATGTGTTGTGGCTTCTTTTATTTCTTCTACTAGTTATACTGTCACTATGTGTTGTGGCTTCTTTTATTTCTTCTACTAGTTTATACTGTCACTATGTGTTGGGGCTTCTTTTATTTCTTCTACTAGTTTATACTGTCACTATGTGTTGTGGCTTCTTTTATTTCTTCTAGTTATACTCTACTAGTTTATACTGTCACTATGTGTTGTGGCTTCTTTTATTTTCTTCTACTAGTTTATACTGTCACTATGTGTTGTGGCTTCTTTTTTATTTCATTCCACTAGTTTTTATACTGTCACTATGTGTTGTGGCTTCTTTTATTTCTTCTACTAGTTTATACTGTCACTATGTGTTGGGCCTTCTTTTATTTCTTCTACTAGTTTATACTGTCACTATGTGTTGGGCCTTCTTTTATTTCTTCTACTAGTTTATACTGTCACTATGTGTTGGGCGTTCTTTTATTTCTTCTACTAGTTTATACTGTGTTATGTTTGTGGCTTCTTTTATTTCTTCTACTAGTTTTACTTGTTATTACTGTCACTATGTGTTGTGGCTTCTTTTATTTATTTCTTCTACTTAGTTATACTGGTCACTATGTGTTGGGCTTCTTTTATTTATTCTACTAGTTATAATGTCACTATGTGTTGGGACTTCTTTTATTTCTTCCACTAGTTTATACTGTCACTATGTGTTGTGGCTTCTTTTATTTCTTCCACTAGTTTATACTGTCACTATGTGTTGTGGCTTCTTTTATTTCTTCTACTAGTTATACTGTCACTATGTGTTGTGGCTTCTTTTATTTCTTCTACTAGTTTATACTGTCACTATGTGTTGTGGCTTCTTTTATTTCTTCTACTAGTTTATACTGTCACTATGTGTTGGGGCTTCTTTTATTTCTTCTACTAGTTTATACTGTCACTATGTGTTGTGGCTTCTTTTATTTCTTCTACTAGTTTATACTGTCACTATGTGTTGTGGCTTCTTTTATTTCTTCTACTAGTTTATACTGTCACTATGTGTTGTGGCTTCTTTTATTTCTTCTACTAGTTTATACTGTCACTATGTGTTGTGGCTTCTTTTATTTCTTCTACTAGTTTATACTGTCTCTATGTGTTGTGGCTTCTTTTATTTCTTCTACTGGTTTATTCTGTCACTATGTGTTGTGGCTTCTCTTATTTCTTTTATTTCTTCTTCTACTAGTTTATACTGTCACTATGTGTTGTGGCTTCTTTTATTTCTTCTACTAGTTTATACTGTCACTATGTGTTGTGGCTTCTTTTATTTCTTCTACTAGTTTATACTGTCACTATGTGTTGTGGCTTCTTTTATTTCTTCTACTAGTTTATACTGTCACTATGTGTTGTGGCTTCTTTTATTTCTTCTACTAGTTTATACTGTCACTATGTGTTGTGGCTTCTTTTTTTTTTTCTTCTAGTTATACTGTCACTATGTGTTGGGGCTTCTTTTATTTCTTCTACTAGTTATACTGTCACTATGTGTTGGGGCTTCTTTTATTTCTTCTACTAGTTTATACTGTCACTATGTGGTGTGGCTTTCTTTTTATTTCTTCTACTAGTTTTATACTGTCACTATGTGTTGGGCGTTCTTTTATTTCTTCTACTAGTATTGTATACTGTCACTGGCTTCTTTTATTTCTTCTACTAGTTTATACTGTCACTATGTGTTGGGCCTTCTTTTATTTCTTCTACTAGTTATTCTTTCCCTATGGTTTGGGGCTTCTTTTATATCTTCTACTAGTTTATACTGTCACTATGTGTTGGGCCTTCTTTTATTTCTTCTACTAGTTTATACTGTCACTATGTGTTGGGCCTTCTTTTATTTCTTCTACTAGTTTATACTGTCACTATGTGTTGTGGCTTCTTTTATTTCTTCTACTAGTTTATACTGTCACTATGTGTTGTGGCTTCTTTTATTTCTTCTACTAGTTATACTGTCACTATGTGTTGTGGCTTCTTTTATTTCTTCTACTAGTTATACTGTCACTATGTGTTGTGGCTTCTTTTATTTCTTCTACTAGTTTATACTGTCACTATGTGTTGGGGCTTCTTTTATTTCTTCTACTAGTTATACTGTCACTATGTGTTGGGCCTTCTTTTATTTCTTCTACTAGTTATACTGTCACTATGTGTTGTGGCTTCTTTTATTTCTTCTACTAGTTTATACTGTCACTATGTGTTGGGCCTTCTTTTATTTCTTCTACTAGTTTATACTGTCACTATTTGTGTGGGGACTTCCTTTTATTTCTTTACTAGTTTATACTGTCACTATGTGTTGGGCCTTCTTTTATTTCTTCTACTAGTTTATACTGTCACTATGTGTTGGGGCTTCTTTTATTTCTTCTACTAGTTATACTGTCACTATGTGTTGGGCCTTCTTTTATTTCTTCTACTAGTTATACTGTCACTATGTGTTGGGCCTTCTTTTATTTCTTCTACTAGTTTATACTGTCACTATGTGTTGGGCCTTCTTTTATTTCTTCTACTAGTTATACTGTCACACTGATGTGCTTATTTTTTATTTGTTTCTATAGTGTATACTGTCACTATGTGTTGGGGCTTCTTTTATTTACTTCTACTAGTTACTTAACTGTCACTATGTGTCTTGCGGCCTTCACTTTTATTTCTTCTACTAGTTATACTGTCAACTATGTGTTGTGGCACTTTCTTTTATTCATCTTCTACTAGTTATACTGTCACTATGTGTTGTGGCTTCTTTTATTTTCTTCCATCTAGTGTTATATACTGTCACTATGTGTTGGGCTTCTTTTATTTCTCTCTTCTACTAACTTTATACTGTCAACTATGTGTTGTGGGCTTCAGCTTTATTTCTTCTACTAGGTTATACTGTCACTATGTGTTGGGGCTTCATTTTATTTTTCTTCTACTAGTTTATACTAGTTCACACTTATTGTGTTGGGCCTTCTTTTATTTCTTCTTACTAACTTATACTGTCACTATGTGTTGTGGCTTCTTTTTATTTCTTCTACTAGTTATACTGTCACTATGTGTTGTGGCTTCTTTTATTTCTTCTACTAGTTTATACTGTCCCCAACTATTGTGTTGGGCTTCTTTTTATTTCAATTTACTAGTTTTATCAGTCACTATGTGTTGTGGCTTCTTTTATTTCTTCTACTAGGTTATACTGTCACTACGGTGTTGTGGCTTTCTTTTATTTCTTCTTACTAGTTATATACAAGATCGCCACTATGTGTTGCGGCACCTTCTTTTATTTCTTCCTACTAGTTTATACTGTCACTATGTGGTGTGTGGCCTTCTTTTATTTCTTCTACTATTTATACTGTCACTATGTTTTGTGGACTTCTTTTATTTATCTTCTACTAGTTTTAATCACTGGTCGATCTAATGAGTTTGGTTGGCTTCTTTAATTTCTTCTACTAGTTTAATAACTGTCAACTATG
>JAMPIV010011638.1:0-306153 GCA_024509875.1 Oreohelix idahoensis
GAATCACAAAGGGAAATATTATCTGAGATGAACACTATAGAGGACTTCCATTCCCGAACAGTATTATCATGATAGACGCTGAAAACGCGTCTATCTCTCTCGACAAAATCTGTGACACTGCCGGGCGGAAGCTTGTACAAAAACCCACAACCAAAAAACAGACATGCGCAGTAGCGTTCGATTTGAATACAATTCACACAACGTCGAAGCTATGGGCACATTCTAAGAAAGACACTTAAAATCGAGCCTTATAAGGATAGGAAGTAACTATCGACGCTGGTTGACAAACGTTTACAAGAAAAGTGGGCCTGAGCGCTCCATAAATGGACATGACCCAAGATCGGTCAAACCACAACCGAAGGGCATAAGAACAGGTAACCACTTAAAGTAAAAAGTAACTTCAATTCCAAGAGTTATATACCTTGCATTAGAAATATTGAGTACACCGATACCAAAGCAAAATTCTTATGTGTAACATATTACCGCAACCTCCCGATTAAAAAAAATAAAACATTTTTTTAAAAAAATTCCACGAGCAAGCTAAAAGCGGCTCAAACGCACGAATTATGCGCGGATAAATAGACAAACTGCCTAACATGAGGCTAAATCGACACATAGAGTGACAGGAGAGAATATATGTCAGCAGAGAAAATCTGTCTCAAAATATATACATATATCGGGGAGGTGCCACCAATCACAAATCACATTGCTGGTCACGTTAGCATGTAAACATAATATACATATCTTGTATGCAAGTGTAATAATAATCATTATCAAAATAGCGGTGTCATTATCCTAGCACCGCTTCAAAAGATGTACACATGTGATAGTAAATATTACATTACCTAAACATGTAATAATATTATAATGCATTGCATAATGAAATACGTTGACAATACATGAAGATCCAGGTTAATGACAAAAGGACACATCTTCTGTCGTTCCAACGGTAAGTATAGACTTCACAACTCTTCATGCTTGACAACAGTAAGGTAACTTCTCAGATCATCAATGACATGCTGAGAAAATACAATCAATATAATCCTATTTAACAACCATTAAGTCTCATAATATACAATACATTTTTATTAATAATTGTGGCCGAGTGAACTTTCGGCCCTTATATTGCCTACTAAGCCTTCCTCTGTTATATTAAAGATGGTAACAGAAGAAGATGATAACAAAGCACATTAATATGAGTTCACATAAAGTGAGAGCAGATGTGCTAATGTATGTTTATAATATAGATGTGTTATGGATCTGTAATATATCTGGAAATATAGGACAGAAGTATTAGTCGGAATCATGTGGGCATCTAGACAGAATGTCAGCCATCACATTATCCGAACCACGGACAGTTCGTACCGTGAAGTGAAAAGGTTGAAGAGCAATTGCATATCGAGTAGACCTCGAGCTCTTCAAATTCTTACTCTGTATAACCGTAAGAGCTTTCTGGTCGGTTTCTACTATGAAATGTGCGCCTAGAAGGAATCTTTGTAGTTTGAGAATTGACCAGACCATAGCCAACAGTTCACGGTCTAAAACCGAGTAATTCCTTTCTGCAGCATTAAGTTTTCTGGAGATATACATTACAGGATGCAGAGTTCCAGAGTACTCTTGCATTAGTGCCGCTCCAATCCCAGTGGATGAAGCGTCACTACGCAGAACAAATGTCTTATCTTTAGTAGGTAACACTAGAATAGGTGGTGTTGAAAACATAGTTTTGATCTTATCCAGCGAAGATTGGCATTCCTGAGACCAGTGAACCATATTAGGAGACCCTTTCTTTAGTAGTGTAGAAAGAGGTGCCATGATAGAGGATAGATTCGGAGTGAATCGTCCATAAAATTGAATAAGACCTAAGAGACTTCGCACTTGCTTTTTAGTCTTAGGAATAGAGATGTTAAGTATCTTAGTGATATTATGGTCCTCTGTCTTTAGGAATCCATGACCAACTCGATGGCCTAGGAAAGAGATTTCGCTAAAACCAATGCAGGCTTTAGAGGGTTTTGCTGTCAGGTTATGCTCGCGTAAAGTAGACAGTAATTCATTTAACCCCGAATAGTGATCTTCCCAAGTATCGCTGAAAAGACAGATGTCGTCTAGGTATGCAATGACATCTGACCGATAAGATAGGATTCGACGCATCATGCGTACGAATGTAGCTGATGCGTTCATAAGGCCGAAAGGCATGAAATTCCATTGAAAAAAAGGCCTCTAGGTGTAGAAAAAGCAGTAAAAGGTTTGGCGCGTTCAGATAAAGGAACTTGCCAATATCCTTTAGACAAATCAAGTTTAGTGAAAAAATGAGATTTAGAAAGCCTAGTAAGTAGCTCTTCTGGTAAAGGCATAGGTTCAGCATCGAACTTCGTAACTTGATTCAATTTTCAATAGTCAACGCAAAGACGTATGTTATTGTCTTTTTTCCAAACAATAACCATCGCGAAGAATATGCAGAAGTGGATGGTTCAATTATTTTTAAATCTATCATCTCATCCAACTCCTTCTCAACCTGTGCTTGAAAATGTATAGAAATAGGATAAGGTCTGACTCTAATAGGAGTATGGTCAGTTAGAACAATGTCATGTTCAATGACATGAGTTTGTCCAGGGATGTCAGTGAGGACATCCTGAAATGTTTGTAACATAACCGAAACTTGTCACTGTTCTCCTAGAGATAAATCAGGAGAAAACAGTAACATTTTTTCCATGATTCACTAGAATGAAGTGGAATCATCGGAAGCGGAAGATTAACATCCGAAAAACTTGTTTCCTCATCCTGTATTACGGACAGTGATGAGTAATGACCATGTTGGACTGGGAGAATCGTCCGTTGCCTGGAAAATAGGCTGTAAATAATCAGGAAGTTCATGGAATTCTGTAAGCATGTTGATGTGGAAGATTTTATTGTTTCCCGTCAATATCGACAATATAGTCAACATCTGAAATTTTCGATATTATATCGTACGGACCTTTCCAAGAAATAAGAAGTCTGTTTTCCCTACAAGGTAGCAAAACAAATGCTTTGTCACCAGGACAAAGTTGTCGTAAGGTTCTTTTCTTATTGGCAAATTGCCTTGCCTTCTGTTTAGCAAATTCAGAAGAAGTTGCCAATTTGCATGCTTCGATAATCTTTTGTCTCAGCGCGATGACATATTCGTAAGAGGATTTTGTATCATCGGTAATATCATCAGCGGTTATGAGATCATGAAGCAAAGATATAGGGCCGCGCGGTCGCGCGCCAAAGACAAGTTCAAAGGGAGAAAATCCTGTATGTTCATTAGGGACCTCTCTGTAAGCGAAGAGGGCCGCAGGTAAAATCCTGTACCAATCTTGAGGATGATCATCAGTTATTTTCCCTAATAAGTTTTTGAGTGTTCTATGTAGACGTTCGACCATCCCATTAGACATTGGATGATAGATACTACTCAAAGATCTCTCTATCTGTAGAGTAGACATCACTTGAGACATGGTGTCCGATATTAGTTGGGTGCCATGATCTGATAATATTTCTCCGGGGAATCCCAGACGAGAAAATATTAGCCAAAGAGCGTCTGCAACATCGGCAGTGGAAATGCTCTTCAGAGGTATAGCCTCTGGCCAACGTGTGCACATGTCCACACACACGTTAAGATAAACTGATGTCCTCTGGCAGATTTGATCTTAAACGGACCAATAATGTCTATTGCCATTTTCTGAAACGGCCTAATAGGAATGTCTGCAGCCTGAATAGGTGCAGCATGGCGTGGACCTTTGGATTTGACCTCTTGACATACTTTACAAGATCGACAATAAATCCGTATGTCTTTGTTTACAAATGGCCAAAAGAAAGCCGCAAGAACTCTAGACTTCGTACGGGAAAAACCCATATGTCCAGCACACTGAGAGTCGTGAGCGTGCTGCAAAATTTTAACTCTCAAATTCTTGGGCACAAGAATCTGAGAATGACTTGACTTAGTGGAGTCTTGAACCATACGTACACCGATTAAGTACACCGATACCAAAGAAAAATTCTTATGTGTAACAGTTGTCCTGTCTCAGTCATGTCTTATAGTTGACATGTCTTAAGTCTATTTATAGGATCATATACGGAGTATCTTTATCACCCGTTTGGTCGGAAACGCCTGGTCTGGGTTTGCCTCGATCTGGTCCATGCTCTTTGGGCATGCGCGGGGTCTTGGCGGCAAAAGCCGGGAGACTGATGCAGAGAGAGAGTGTGCCTGAGGCTTAGAACGGATGTCCCGATCCATAGATTCATCTCTGCCAAGTTTTCGATAGGGATTGGAAATCCTGGGAATGACTGTTTGTCATTCTTCCGTCCTTGAGTGTTTCTTTATGCCAGTATTGGCTGTGTTATGTTACCTTAGAGTGTAAGGATTCTTTGAGAAGGTAACTGAAACATTATTCGATCTTTTCGTCTCGTTTAGATCTTACAGGTACATTTATCGCTGATGGCGACATAGTGAGCGAAGCTCACAAGGAGTTATTATACTCTACTCCAGTATGGCTTCATATTTGAAGGACAAGGTCTAGGTTGACCTGTTACATACATAAGCCTAGGCATCATCTTTATGGATCCGCAATGCAAGCATAATATGGTTTGGCAGAATATATATTTATCTCAGAAGCTTGTGTAAACTGAGAATGACCTGATTATCGAGGCCCGCGACCTGCGGCCTGATTTCGTTGTCATCATATTGGTCCGTGTTTACGGCCAATCTGTTTCACCAGAATGAAGTATCTGGCATGTGAGGCCAGTCTGAAGTCTTTTTGCTAATTGTAGGACAATGGCATTGACTTTGTTTAAATAATTGATATCGCCCGTACTAAGCAATATATTTGCTAGGGCTTACCTGACGGGGCTCAGTCAGAGATTAGAGCTATTGTATAAACAGTAAACATTGTTACAAGACATTGTTACATGTCTGGGATGTGATGTCTGAAGCTGACCTTTGTAACTGCACATATTATGTATACGATCTTATACTATTGACAGTTTCGTCCATCGTCATCGTATTATCGTACGTCATGAATAAATATTGTAAACGTCAGCAGCATTCCCTACTTCACTGACTTCTACTTGTGGTTGTGTGAGTTAATGTGAAGACGTCCAAGAGCCTATACGGCCTTCGTGTTATCAGCACTGTTATCTACACACTTACACTATCAACCACATTGTTATACAAGTACTACACGTCTGAATCTACAGGAATACTGACATTATGTATGTGTTTACTATACCCTGGCGGCACCTCATGCTAGTGACCTAATTACCCGCTACTACTTGGTACTGTCCAGGACAACACGACACGCTCAACGTACTAACATTCACAACACATCAAAACAGTACGTTACATCTGGGCATATATACAAACCCAACCTTATACATCTCCAGCGTTAAACAGAACAGTCAAAACCAACTTTTACATCCGTGTAAATAGATTTTTACATCTGGTGGACCAGATTCGTGGGTTTTTGTCAACGACACGGATTTTCCTGCCCACATCTGGATTTATGCTTCCGAAAAACAAGATTGACGTTTAGTTGTCAGCTACACAGTAGGAAATTGGTCAACGTCTGCTGACCGACGTACACATTTATGGATGGTACAGAATCGCTACATGGACCACAGCTGCTGCAGAATTGCTACATGAACCACAGCTGCTACAATAGTGCTACATAGACCACAGTTGCTGACGAAGTTGTTTAACACTGTGACAATCGTCGAAGGACATATGTGTCAAAGTTCACGTCACAAGTTTACGTGCAAGCTCGGATTGTAAACATAGAACAGTTCAACCTGTTGTTTACTACGACATTCTACAAACATTCTCAACTGAAGTCGAGTATGGTTTGATAGCTTCACTTTGGGAGACTACTACACCTGTTGTAAAGTTACGGTGACCTTCAACGGTGGAACGTCTACTTGTGTTTACAAGTGTACTTCAATGATCTGCATCTTTGCGGTTGTAGAGGATGACGCTTAAAGATAAGTGGCCTGGTTTTACGTGTTAAACTTAGCCTTTATTTTGTGTGCAAATAAGCCTTCCTCGTTACACATGTATTATATGCATTCTATTGTTTACTTGTTCTTTGTTTACTTGTTGAGTTAGTGTGTATTTTTTTCCAGCGGGTTAAGGTTGGAGGGTCTTACAGTAAATATCCCACTTAACCGAGGGCTCCTGTAAGCGTTCTTTAGGGATTGTGCATATTTCTCACAGTGGAAATTGCAAGCGACTCTTGTTGCTATTTATTTAATTTTTTCTTAGCTGTGACGAGATGTGTTAGTATTGTTTTCGTTATTTTTTCTCCGTACTTTAGTTTTTGATTCGTTTTGGTTTGTATTTGTCTGCCTTCTCTTTTCTATTGTTAATTTCTTTACACCCTTTTGTTTATACACTGTGTTGTCATTGTAATTTTGTGATTTTTTGCAGTTATTATTGTGATTTTTCACAACATTTGATTTAGTTAAGCTGTATTTTCTTTTGACCTCTGCGAATGTTTTCGTTTGTTTAGATGCTTGTCTTTGTTTAGTTATCGTGATATTGTTGATATATACAGTCTTCATGTATACTTGATCATGTACGATTATTATATGATGCAAATTATATACTGAGCTGATTACTGGTGACTTAATAAAAGGTAATTGTACTTAGTCTTTATAAAAGACTCATCTCCCACTGAGATTGGGATAACTGGTGTTGCTATTTCAGAAAAATTGACAGCACATTTGTAGACAGGATGGGTACATTATATCACTTTATCCAGCAAGGGAAACTCCTTGGGTTGACTGCTGAGAAATTAGAAGAATTCGCAAGTGTGGAATATGAAAAGTCTCAGAGGTTTGATGTGTCTTCTATAATTGATTTCATTCAGATAGGGAAATCCCTTGATTTGTCTACTGAGAAACTAAGAGAATTCGTAAAAATTAAATTGGAGACTAGAGATAAGGAAATTCAGATGCAAGCTGAAAAAAGGAGAGTAGCACCAAAAATATCCATAGAGGAGATATTAGCTAAAGCGAGAAGAGAGGGAGAATTAGTTCAGATGAAGAAAACAAAAGCACTGGCTCTTCCTCGTGAGAATGAATTAGGACAATCTCAACTGGAGAAGGAGAAAAAGGAGATGGAAGATGAGATGAGCTCAATTAAAAACAAACATCTATGTAAGGAAAAAGCTCTTATTAATGAGATAGAACAAGTCAAAATGGACTATGAGAAATTAAAGATTGAAACTAAGAGACATGAGTTTGACTTACATAAATCAAACTTGGAACTTGCTAGTGCGCAAGATATGTGTTGGAAATTAAAAGTTCAGGCCAGACAAGACAAGAAGTCTTATGAAGAAATAATTCTAGAGTTAAGGAATGAGGTGAATTTGTTACAAAATACTGCTATAAAGAAGAATATGCTATCTCGGCAGGAGATTAATGAGTTTAAGAGTAGCAAGGATAGTGAGATTCAGGCACTACAACTGGAGTTAACACAGTTGAGGGCGAAGCCAGAAAAAGATGAGAAAGTGGATAAACCTATGACTACTCATCATAGTCCTATGGAAGCACTCAAACTTGAACTTGTTCAAGAGAAGGCTAAGGTTTTAGAAACTACATCTCAGATGACAATATTAAGAAAGGATCTTAGAGATAGGATGGTTAAAGAGAAGACTCTAACTTCACAGTTAGATGACTTAAGGTTAGATTGCAACAGGCTTCATGTTAAAGTTAACGAGAGAATTCATAAAGCTGTTGCTAGGGAGAAAGCTGTTGCAGAAGTAGAAATTGCAAAACTTCGTAACAGGATTGATGAATTATTAGATATTGTTTTGAACAACAACATGTTATCTACTACCAAGGTGAATGAAGTTAGACATAAAGCTGATGGTCAATATGTTAATGCAAAGAGTCAGCGACAGGCACTCAATGCTAGCAGTAACATTAAACAAAATGTGGCCAAATCTTTTTGTGGCAAATATGGTTTTCCACGTGATAACGATACTGCCTCTAATGGGAGTTGGCGTCAGGCCAACATAAGTAATCATATTGTTAGTCCTTTAGATCAGGGTAACAACATTGAAAAATGTCATAATAAGGCTCCTCTAACGAATCAAGCATCGACTTCGCAAATTTCTAATAAATTTGTATCGGGGAATAAAACTTTTAGTACTAGTTCCCGAAATGAGAACGATTATGTTCGGAACAATAAGAACCCTATTATCCCTGTTACTCATCATACTCAGCACAGACAGTGTGATGCTCCTTTCAAACACATTTCCAAAGGCAAAATTAAATTGAAATTCGCTAAGAAAAGTAAGCGTAACTTTGGACAGGATCAAACTGATTCATGCCAAAGAGGCTCGTCTTCTAGGAATTGGAGGCGATCTGATAGCCCTCATGATTATGGTTCCAACAAATTTGGTAACTTTCGAAAGGATAGCCACAATAAAAACTATTCTAGCTATCATAATGGTTCACAAAGAAAACAACATCAATCTGGTACATATTTTCAACAAAGGGAAAATCACAATCGCTGTAGTGAAAACTGCTGTTCAAACCAGAACAATAGTTGCAACAAAGCAAATAACAATACTGGTGATAGATCTCGTTGTGACGGTCGATGCCAACATGAAGCTACTTAGCTCTTTTGTCTAGATCCACTGTTACATATCTAAAGTTATGATCTAATTTTACAATAACATGCCTCTATAACACTTGTTGTCACTTTGTTTAAACTTATGGTTACGTATTGATTTCTTGCTTTCTCTGTTACCGTCTTCGGTAAAACGGAGGAGGGCTTTGTTTCATATGAAATAAAGGTCGAAAAAATTAATGCGGCCACATTTATAGTTTAGATATATATTAAGTGACTATGGTACATTATAATATTCTAAGAAGTGTACTATTTGTATTTGTCACGTAGGTCTTTATATCATTAAATTGCCTACATCTTCTTCCTATTCTCTCACCCAAATCCTTTTATTTTATTATCTTTCCTTACTTGTTTTTCCTGTATTTTTCGCATCACTCGTTTGCGAAAAATATTTTCTTCAGTATTCTCAAACTTTACCGGGGTTTTTTCTCATACTGGGATACGTAATTCTATTACGTAGATGTCAGAAGACGAAACTGTGAATGTGCTCCATACTTAGAAATAGGGCCGACTTATCGTCTGCAAATTTCACCTGTCAAAGGCGTTTTCCCAGGCTGAATTTCTCGGCGAAGTGTAAAATCGCTACCTGACACGGCACTCACTGTTGGTCATTCTAAACGTAGGTGCTAAAACTGACAACCCGCTTTCGCCCAGAGCAGACGGTTGTCTGAGATTTGAAACTGACACGCGTACATCTTGGTCAGTAGGTGGCAGTTACGACATGTTAGGTGTTAAACGTATCGTTTAAGCCGGAAAGGGGAGAGCATTTCGTTCTACGAAATAATAGTTCATCCTTTGTCTGGTTTAAAATTATAAACCTAGTTTGAAACTTTATTTTCATTTCTTTCTCAATAAATCGCAGTAGACAGGTGGTTCGCGAAGAGTAGAGCTGTATAAGCGAAGTTTCTTAGTTTGTTGCGACAATTTGTCGAACTTCTAGACTTCCATAAAATATAAGCGTATAATTCTTAATTGTGCGATATCCTGTAGTGCTGTGTTTGAGTGAAACGGTGGTACCCAACTTGCCAGCGTTTAGTAGCCTGAGAGACATATTTGTGAGAAGCATAGACATTTCCTATCTTTAACCACGTGGGTTTTTGTTGTTTCAAGTAACACGGGTCTGACAGTGCATAAGCCATCAGAGAGAGACAGTAATAGCAATCCCACTAACGGTTTCTAAAGACTAGAAATATATATTGGGCTTTTGAGCCAGTTCATATTGCTCCACAAATTTAAATGTACATGCTGCCTGGCGGCGAGAGAATATTACAAGAATAACATTTACCTTCCGACAGAGATTGTGACTAGTATTGTGGTGACCAAATATAGTACCTGCCTGAAAGAAGACACCGATCTGACATTCCTTAAATCCTAGAATCCAAAGCTAATGACATTGTGCTCCGCTAACTTTCGTGCCTGGACAAAATTTATGTGACTTAATCAGACATTCGAAAAAAAATTAGAACACCCAAGAAATCGTTTCCCTGAGACAGAGAGTTCAGTACGTCTTTTGGAACTGGGGGTTTCTTGGTCGATGACTGCATTTTTCGGGTCTGTGAGAAGGTCCTAGAATTATTATGTTCCCAGAGGCAGCGAGCAAAGTTGTGAGTATATATGTGTGAGAAAGGCCATGGCTGAATGAATGAGAGTACACAGGTCAGACTGTTATTTTACCGGGGTATTATTGTCACCCATTTGCTGTCTTAACTTTTTTTAATCTGCAGGATTTGTTACAAATGCTAGAGTTTCTTTTTTCTTAGGCTAAATCAGATTTATCCAACTCTGTTCATACATTTACGAGAAAGAAAGAAACCTCTTAGACTCAACCCTATGTATCTATAACTCTTTGGGCCATCATCTGTCTCATAACGGGGCTGTGGGCTAAACCTAGAGTTAATATCATCACGGGGCTATCATCCTGGTAGAAAGTCATTGATTCTTTTATGTCTATTTGTATGCTTCCTTTATGTATTTTTGGTGTTGTGAGAAATTTTGATATGATAATTAAAAATTTCTCTGGAACAAAAAACATCAGTGCGTTGGTCAGCTCGATCCCAATTATCTGTATAATCATTGTTATAGATTTTCCAAGTCTGTGTGTTTAACTGTCGTCACGTGTATATGCGTGTCCATGAGTAGATAGAATTATATGTAATATATATGTGGTTTAGACTGTCGGACTCTGTACAAACCGTCGTAGAGGATAGGTGAGAGAGAGAAGGATTCTTTTCGCTTTCAGCGACAGCCTCTATACCACAGTCTATCATCTCACCTGTGTGGAAATTCTATTGTTTTTACTAATTCTCGCGGTGCCAATCACCTATTCAAACCTATTCAGAAGGGACCAACCTAAGTCTTAATACTCCTATCGAAAAATCTACGACAAATGGTTGCTCGTTTCCGGTTTTTAAACTTTGAATAGGAAGACGAGCCGACAAATATCAGCTCGTCTTTAAGATTCTTTATTCTGTAATAGAGTAAGAGTGTGATTGTCTTGTGAGTTTTATTTTAAATAATTTATCCCCTAGACTAACGATCTGTTTACGGGCGTGCTGACTACACAAACTGATAAGTTTTTTTTCCACAGCATTTTGAATAATATACATTTGAGTTACAGGTGGATTTTGACGGAATATAGGTTATTGTTGATTTGTAATACTAAACGCTGGTAAAGTTTTGTGAGTGTATAACATTCACAAGGGTTCTGAAGCAGGTAGGTGTTTGAGCAAAGTAAGGAGTGCGTTTCGGACTATTTGTCCAGATTAATTGCCTCCCTCACCCTAACTGTCTTCAGGGGTAAACTTATAGTGGATTTTATAATTAAGGGATTATTTTTCTCTTTAATTTTTGCAATAATAATTTTGCTTTTCCACTGCAGCAACTTATTTTTCAGAAGTAATCTTAACTACCATTTAGTTGGCGTAGTCGTGTTTTGCATTAAGTGCTTTATTGCCGAAAATAGCAGCGATAGTTAGATTTTTATTTTTGGAGGAGGTATCCCAGGGTTAAGTATATCATCTTTATTTTGGTATTTTTCTCGCAAGTGGTAGGAACCAGGTTATTCTTTTTCCTATTTTCTATCTCCACGTGTCTCAGTCACTGACATAATTTTGCCGAGAGGGCAAAGCTTAGACAACTCCTCAGGGACGAAGCGAGAGAGGAGGGACTGGAAGGAGAAGAAGCGAAAGCATTTGTCAGAGACGAACTTGAGAGATACGATGCGGAGAGGAAAGCAGCTGAAGCTAAAGAAGCGGAAGACCGGCTTTTACAGCAGAAGAAGATGGATGAGGAAATGGAAATTCGCAGGATGCAGCATGAGGAAAGAGAGAAGGAGAGACAGCATGAGGAAAGAGAGAAGGAGAGACAGCATGAGGAAAGAGAGAAGGAGAGACAACATGAGTTGGCTCTTAAAGCTCTAGAACTTCAAAGTCGTGGTGCTGCCTCTACCTCCAGCAATGGAGAGTCTTCTCCTCATTCTTCCTTAACTGATCCTTCTAACACTCAATCTACCCATCTCACTGCTATGTCTTTTCCGCTAGAATCTTTCCCTTGTCCAAATGAGAAGATTGACACTTGGCTAGAAAAATTTGAGAAAATTGCAACTCTGTACGGTTTAGAGAGGTCGCGTTGGAACATGAAGCTTTCCCAGGCTTTAAAAAGTTCTGCGTATGATGTTTACGCCAAACTGGAAAGCAGCCAACAAGACGACTACGATGTGTTGAAGAAAGCGTTACTGGAGCGCTTTGAAATGAACGCTCGCAAATTTTTGCAACTGTTTCGCAACAGCCGGAAAGAGAATTCTGAAACTTTTCAGCAGTTCTCGTCTCGTTTGAAGGGTTATCTGACAAAGTGCCTAGAGCTCTCGCAGCTCCCCTCTACCTATGAAGGTCTTGGGGAATTTGTTTTAACAGAACAAATAAAGAACACATTGTCTGCAGATACCCGGAGATTTCTAGCTGAGCAGGGTGCAGAAAAGCTCGAGGACATCCTAGAGAAGTCTGAGCGTTACCATAATGCGCTGGCTGAACTACCGGCCACAAAGCGGAAACCGACAGAGGAGCATTTTCGAAAACATAACCTAGAGCAATCTTCTCAGGCTTCTAACCAAAATAACCACAGAGAAACTGGACCTCAAAACCCCCCTCCTGAGAAATCCAAGTTCTACAAGAACAAGTACCCCAACCACCCCAAACAGTCTGATCAACCCGACCGCCCTACATGGCAGCGTAGCCAGAAATGACAAGGTGGCAAAGGGAGAACCCCTGAGCACGGGACATATGATCAGACCGAGCACACCGAGCCGAAACGCATCGGATGCTTATTAACAGTCTCGCAAGGCGGAATTATTGACAGTGATTCCCAACCTGTTGGGGATGGACCCTCAACGCGAGGTACTGTTACTTTGAACGGTTCTAAAACTTCTTGCTTATTTGACACGGGGCTTTCTTACGATTGCATTGTTGCCAGGAACCTGGTCAAACCCGGTCAAGAGACAGCAGAGACCGTCCAACTTTGTGGAGTTCGTAAGAGTGATGCACCTACAGCGCTTCCCATCGCATTGGTGGAGTGTTACGGTATATGTTATTAACGCCGTCTGCTAAAGGTTAGCAGACGTGCAATTGTAAAGGTTAAGACATTTAATATATTACGATAGATGTTTCAATTATTGAACGCTCCATACACGATCGATTATGACGTGTCTAGCGTTGTTTGGGTCACAGTCGGTAACTAGGAGACGCTACCCTTTGTTACTTGACCGCCAAGCTGAATAGCTGCGTTTTCTAACCTTCCAATTCAATGGCATGATATAGCCATTTATATGTGCATTTATGATGGACCAGGGTCAGTCCTAGAACTCTATATGAGAAGAAACTTATGGAGGTTAGTGTTTAACTAGAATCCTCAGAAGGAGGAGAATAATCGTCCAATCCGTATGAAATATTCAGACTCGCAGTCTCACTGTCGGCAGGTAGCCATGTCTATCTGCGCGTGCATATAGCTGTGATGTTCTGACGACAATACTGCATTGTATCCTTAAACGGACATTGACACGTAAACCAGCAGCCTACGTTATTGATTAATTTATGCATGACTTATACGGACTTATGTTCTGCTCATATTTCCCCCGGTTAGACTTAGAAAACGGCTTTGGTTTCTCCGACAGTTCACCTACACGACCTTCGGTGACGTCACGTTGTT
Source organism: Oreohelix idahoensis (assembly GCA_024509875.1). Lineage (NCBI taxonomy): Eukaryota > Metazoa > Mollusca > Gastropoda > Stylommatophora > Oreohelicidae > Oreohelix > Oreohelix idahoensis. The sequence continues at coordinate 13,844 of JAMPIV010011638.1, forward strand.
AGGCATTATAATGAGTACAACGTCATCTTCGACTGGATCATGTGATCGAAACTTGATCGTAAATATTGTGGTTAACATGTGCGTAAGGAACAGAAGTTTGTTTCTTTTTTCTGTCGTTCCCAACAATCGGCCGCCACTTTGTTGCTGAGTTATTTGCCGGTTGAAGATCATGTGCTGAGTATAGTTATTTTAGTGATTTCTTGTTCATCGTGCTTGTTTTATCATTACGCGAATTAGGGTGAAGCGTTCATACAACTCAGTAGCATGGTATGAAGAAGTAACATGTAATACTTGAACTCAGCAACATTAATGAAGTAATTAATGCCTTCAGGTTGAGTCCGTAATATTTAATCACATGTACACACAGGATGATCATTTCAAATATGAGCAGAACATAAGTCCGTATAAGTCATGCATAAATTAATCAATAACGTAGGCTGCTGGTTTACGTGTCAATGTCCGTTTAAGGATACAATGCAGTATTGTCGTCAGAACATCACAGCTATATGCACGCGCAGATAGACATGGCTACCTGCCGACAGTGAGACTGCGAGTCTGAATATTTCATACGGATTGGACGATTATTCTCCTCCTTCTGAGGATTCTAGTTAAACACTAACCTCCACAAGTTTCCTCTCATATAGAGTTCTAGGACTGACCCTGGTCCATCATAAATGCACATATAAATGGCTATATCATGCCATTGAATTGGAAGGTTAGAAAAACGCAGCTATTCAGCTTGGCGGTCAAGTAACAAAGGGTAGCGTCTCCTAGTTACCGACTGTGACCCAAACAACGCTAGACACGTCATAATCGATCGTGTATGGAGCGTTCAATAATTGAAACATCTATCGTAATATATTAAATGTCTTAACCTTTACAATTGCACGTCTGCTAACCTTTAGCAGACTGCGTTAATAACATATACCGTAACATGGAGATCCACTCTGATTTCGTCAGAGGTGTGATCAAAGCGGCTGTTATGGATGATCCCATCTACCCAGTCATACTTGGCGGGAGATACGTGGGTATTGGGAAACCGGAAGAGCCGATTGTGGCAGCAGTAACTACAATAGGGCAAACCAAGAAGGAACGGGAGCCTGCGCCTAATTTGTTACCCATGGAACTTAAAGAAGCGCAATACAAGGACCCTACTTTGGCACCCTGCTTTAGGAAACTGCCCAGGGCTAAGGAACCCAGACAGCACGGGGACATTTTTTCTGAGGATGGCGTACTTTATCGGAGAACGGGCAAGCCTGACCAAGGTTACAACCAGCTCCTAGTACCGAAACAGTACAGAAACCAAATCCTAAAAATGGGGCACTCTCTTCCCTTCAGCGGACACATGGGACAGAACGCCACAAACCAACGTATAACCACTCATTATTGGTGGCCAGGAGTAAATACTGATATTATCAGATATGTGAAATCCTGTGCCCAGTGCCAACTTGTGCCACCCAAGCAACGGGCACCCCCAGTCTCTTTGGGTGAAATGCCAATAGTGGGAACACCATTCGAACGGGTTGTGATCGACATTTTAGGGCCTTTCGAAAGGACTAAAAGAAGGAACAGGTTTATCCTGACCTTAGTCGATACATGCACTTTATGGGCAGAAGCTATACCGCTAACATGCGCAGATGCCAAGCATGTCGCAGAAGCCCTCGTGCAGATTTTCACTCTATTGGGATTCCCTCAACAAGTGTTGACGGATAACGGATCCCCATACCGAAACCTGTTGATGGATGAGATCGTGAAGATCTTGAGAACCCAACACATCCACACTAAGCCATATACTCCGGCCGGAAATGGGCTCGTGGAACGTGCAAATGGAAACCTCAACATGATGCTAAGTAAGCTGGCACAAGTGAAACCTGAAGATTGGGATCTCTGTATTCCTGCAGCATTATTTGGTTACAGAGAATCTCCTCATACTTCCACAGGATTTCCGCCAGCTACACTCTTATTCGGCAGACCCATTAAGGGCCCGCTTGAAGCCTTACTTCAGTCTCTGACAGACGAGAAGGCGGATGAGACAGTTGTCTCAGCAAGTAAATATGTGTCGGTTTTAAAGGAAAGGTTGAAACTAGGGTGGGACCTAGCAACGACTAACTTTAAGCGAGCACGCACAAAGCACGCTAACCGATACAGGAAAGTCGCGAAAGAGAGATAATTGGAAGCAGGAGAGAAAGTTTTGGTGTTACTCCCTACCGGAAACAACCAACTTAAGATCGGATGGCAAGGGCCGTTTACCGTCCTGCAAAAGATTTCTAAGGCTAACTACCAGATATCTATTCAAGGAAAGGAAAAGGTTTTCCATTTAAATCTCTTAAAGAGATACTTGGAAAGACCTGTGCCGACCTCCGACCATCTCCTGACGATCGCCAGAGCTGACGAAGATGATGATAGTGGCAGGGATATTCCACCGCTATCACAGGAAATCTTTCAAAAATGTCAGAAGCGGCGACCCTCTTTCAAGCGCGCATGGGAGACATTCCAGAGAAAGGAAAACTTTGGGGAGTAGACTTGAGTAGGAATTGGAGAGAGATGGAGGGGGAAGATCAGATGGAAGAAGACAGACACCCCGAAGCTACGGTCATAGGAAATTTAATTCCATAACGTAGACATGGAGTGCTTCCATATCTTAAGGGGGGACGTCCTGTCACGTAGGTCTTTATATCATTAAATTGCCTACATCTTCTTCCTATTCTCTCACCCAAATCCTTTTATTTTATTATCTTTCCTTACTTGTTTTTCCTGTATTTTTCGCATCACTCGTTTGCGAAAAATATTTTCTTCAGTATTCTCAAACTTTACCGGGGTTTTTTCTCATACTGGGATACGTAATTCTATTACGTAGATGTCAGAAGACGAAACTGTGAATGTGCTCCATACTTAGAAATAGGGCCGACTTATCGTCTGCAAATTTCACCTGTCAAAGGCGTTTTCCCAGGCTGAATTTCTCGGCGAAGTGTAAAATCGCTACCTGACACGGCACTCACTGTTGGTCATTCTAAACGTAGGTGCTAAAACTGACAACCCGCTTTCGCCCAGAGCAGACGGTTGTCTGAGATTTGAAACTGACACGCGTACATCTTGGTCAGTAGGTGGCAGTTACGACATGTTAGGTGTTAAACGTATCGTTTAAGCCGGAAAGGGGAGAGCATTTCGTTCTACGAAATAATAGTTCATCCTTTGTCTGGTTTAAAATATTAAGCCTAGTTTGAAACTTTATTTTCATTTCTTTCTCAATAAATCGCAGTAGACAGGTGGTTCGCGAAGAGTAGAGCTGTATAAGCGAAGTTTCTTAGTTTGTTGCGACAATTTGTCGAACTTCTAGACTTCCATAAAATATAAGCGTATAATTCTTAATTGTGCGATATTCTGTAGTGCTGTGTTTGAGTGAAACGGTGGTACCCAACTTGCCAGCGTTTAGTAGCCTGAGAGACATATTTGTGAGAAGCATAGACATTTCCTATCTTTAACCACGTGGGTTTTTGTTGTTTCAAGTAACACGGGTCTGACAGTGCATAAGCCATCAGAGAGAGACAGTAATAGCAATCCCACTAACGGTTTCTAAAGACTAGAAATATATATTGGGCTTTTGAGCCAGTTCATATTGCTCCACAAATTTAAATGTACATGCTGCCTGGCGGCGAGAGAATATTACAAGAATAACATTTACCTTCCGACAGAGATTATGACTAGTATTGTGGTGACCAAATATAGTACCTGCCTGAAAGAAGACACCGATCTGACATTCCTTAAATCCTAGAATCCAAAGCTAATGACGTTGTGCTCTGCTAACTTTCGTGCCTGGACAAAATTTATGTGACTTAATCAGACATTCGAAAAAAATTAGAACACCCAAGGAATCGTTTCCCTGAGACAGAGAGTTCAGTACGTCTTTTGGAACTGGGGGTTTCTTGGTCGATGACTGCATTTTTCGGGTCTGTGCGAAGGTCCTAGAATTATTATGTTCCCAGAGGCAGCGAGCAAAGTTGTGAGTATATATGTGTGAGAAAGGCCATGGCTGAATGAATGAGAGTACACAGGTCAGACTGTTATTTTACCGGGGTATTATTGTCACCCATTTGCTATCTTAACTTTTTTTAATCTGCAGGATTTGTTACAAATGCTAGAGTTTCTTTTTTCTTAGGCTAAATCAGATTTATCCAACTCTGTTCATACATTTACGAGAAAGAAAGAAACCTCTTAGACTCAACCCTATATATCTATAACTCTTTGGGCCATCATCTGTCTCATAACGGGGCTGTGGGCTAAACCTAGAGTTAATATCATCACGGGGCTATCATCCTGGTAGAAAGTCATTGATTCTTTTATGTCTATTTGTATGCTTCCTTTATGTATTTTTGGTGTTGTGAGAAATTTTGATATGATAATTAAAAATTTCTCTGGAACAAAAACATCAGTGCGTTGGTCAGCTCGATCCCAATTATCTGTATAATCATTGTTATAGATTTTCCAAGTCTATGTGTTTAACTGTCGTCACGTGTATGTGCGTGTCCGTGAGTAGATAGAATTATATGTAATATATATGTGGTTTAGACTGTCGGACTCTGTATAAACCGTCGTAGAGGATAGGTGAGAGAGAGAAGGATTCTTTTCGCTTTCAGCGACAGCCTCTATACCACAGTCTATCATCTCACCTGTGTGGAAATTCTATTGTTTTTACTAATTCTCGCGGTGCCAATCACCTATTCAAACCTATTCAGAAGGGACCAACCTAAGTCTTAATACTCCTATCGAAAAATCTACGACAGTATTGTTCTCAGCAAACCGGGGTAATATCTTGGAATGCTGTAGAACTACGATGACTTCTATAGACGTCCTGATGTTTCTTGAGGATCTTGCTTACAAGACATCGCCGGAATAGAGCATCGTCTTCGTCTTTTGACGTCATCAGATATTAGTTCGATACACATGTATAATCATATGTTTGTAAAAATAATTTAGAAATGTTGTTAATGATTGACCATTTGAATTTATGGTTAGATACTCATTATACGTCGTGAGATTTCGATGTTGGTGTAATCTCGTTATGGAAATTCTCATTCACCATTTATACACATTGATATGAATTTTTGTTGTAACATTACCTGCACTTTTTAATTGGTTGGTAACACCTCCCCGGATATATTTACTTTGAGAAAATAGTTTCTCCTATCTAGTGAGATTTTTTTCTTCTCATCAGACGCTCTACTGTGCGTCGATTGGATCTGACATTATGATGTTATATTTTTTGGTGATCCTTTCATCGGCGCATTACTCATGCGTTATGAGCTTAATGCACCTGGCTCATAGATGTAATTTCAAAAAAAAGTGCCATTTTTTCCCCCGGGAGGTGTGGTAATGTTGCCGTCATTTTGGACGGTGAAAAAAAAACCGCCAACCTAATGTATGTTTGGTTTAATGTGGTCAAAGAGAGATAAATGTTTATTATCTTTCTGTGACAGGTTTTACTGGTGATTATCTTCTCCTGTCTTATGTTGTCCTGTCTCAGGCATGTCTTATAGTTGACATGTCTTAAGTCTATTTATAGGATCATATACGGAGTATCTTTATCACCCGTTTGGTCGGAAACGCCTGGTCTGGGTTTGCCTCGATCTGGTCCATGCTCTTTGGGCACGCGGGGTCTTGGCGGCAAAAGCCGGGAGACTGATGCAGAGAGAGAGTGTACCTGAGGCTTAGAACGGATGTCCCGATCCGTAGATTCCTCCTTGCCAAGTTTTCGATAGGGATTGGAAATTCTGAGAATGACTGTTTGTCATTCTTCCGTCCCTGAGTGTTTCTTTATGCCAGTATTGGCTGTGTTATGTTACCTTAGAGTGTAAGGATTCTTTGAGAAGGTAACTGAAACATTATTCGATCTTTTCGTCTCGTTTAGATCTTACAGGTACATTTATCGCTGATGGCAACATAGTGAGCGAAGCTCACAAGGAGTTATTATACTGTACTCCAGTATGGCTTCATATTTGAAGGACTAGGTCTAGGTTGACCTGTTACATACATAAGCCTAGGAATCATCTTTATGGATCCGCAATGCAGGCGGAATATGGTTTGGCAGAATATATATTTATCTCAGAAGCTTGTGTAAACTGAGAGTGACCTGATTATCGAGGCCCGCGACCTGCGGCCTGATTTCGTTGTCATCATATTGGTCCGTGTTTACGGCCAATCTGTTTCACCAGAATGAAGTATCTGGCATGTGAGGCCAGTCTGAAGTCTTTTTGCTAATTGTAGGACAATGGCATTGACTTTGTTTAAATAATTGATATCGCCCGTACTAAGCAATATATTTGCTAGGGCTTACCTGACGGGGCTCAGTCAGGGATTAGAGCTATTGCATAAACAGTAAACATTGTTACAAGACATTGTTACATGTCTGGGATGTGATGTCTGAAGCTGACCTTTGTAACTGCACATATTATGTACACGATCTTATACTATTGACAGTTTCGTCCATCATCATCGTATTATCGTACGTCATGAATAAATATTGTAAACGTCAGCAGCATTCCCTACTTCACTGACTTCTACTTGTGGTTGTGTGAGTTAATGTGAAGACGTCCAAGAGCCTATACGGCCTTCGTGTTATCAGCACTGTTATCTACACACTTACACTATCAACCACATTGTTATACAAGTACTACACGTCTGAATCTACAGGAATACTGACATTATGTATGTGTTTACTATACCCTGGCGGCACCTCATGCTAGTGACCTAATTACCCGCTACTACTTGGTACTGTCCAGGACAACACGACACGCTCAACGTACTAACATTCATAACACATCAAAACAGTACGTTACATCTGGGCATATACACAAACCCAACCTTATACATCTCCACCGTTAAACAGAACAGTCAAGACCAACTTTTACATCCGTGCAAATAGATTTTTACAAGCAGGTTGTTAGGTGCTGTCATCCAGCAGCGATATGACATTACACGTGCGAGCGTTGATCTATGCCCCTTTATGCTTAGGAGTTGACGAGACCTCTGGCTTTAGGTTCTGCTGATCGGTCAAAAGACTGACTGTCTATTACCGTCAGGCGCGGGACACTGAATTCTGCAACTGCGAATGTTGTGGGCTCAGAAACCTAAATGTTTGAACAGACTGAAATCATATTATACTGCTTCGTAAACACCAAAGAGTTTGTAATGTGGGCTTCCTCGTCATTTAGATGTTCTTGTTCCACGGTTGTAGGGTGTAAGTGGCGTTTGGGTCTAAGCCTCTGACTTTTATGGATCTCTCACATGTTCTAGATCGTTCGTTGGTTTTCGTCATCGCTCACGTCACTGAACTTTGAGGGATGGGAAGTGGATATTCTGACGTAATTACAAGTAAATTATCTCCCCGGCATCTGAGCTAGTAGTGATGCAATACCGAGAATAAAGAAAAAAAAGAGAGAGAGAGAGAGAGAGAGAGAGAGAGAGAGAGAGAGAGAGAGAGAGAGGGGAAGGGAAGGGAGACAAAGGTGGAGACAAGAATTAAATGTTGTTCTATATAAGGCTTTGTGTTGCTTAAATTGCTAAGTCTGCTGCTGAGAGGGTTGCAACCAACAATTACAACTCCTGTCAAACGATCCTTAATTAAATGTTCTGAGTACATGGGTCTTGGGTGTGAGGTAGACACGTCGACATAAGTTCGAATCAACTACACCCAGCCCTGTCTCTCTCTCTCTCTCTCTCTCTCTCTCTCTCTCTCTCACACACACACACACACACACACACACACACACACACACACACACACACACACACACACACACACTCACACACACGAACATATATATATATATATATATATATATATATAGATATATATATATATATATATATATATATATATATATATATATATATATATATACTGTATATCTGTAAAGGGTTCAGTATTACTAAAGTAGATTATGACAGCTCCTGGGCTGCCAACCTATGCAATAGACAATCTTGGAACACAGGCAGACAAACAAATAATCTGACAGACATATACATAGATTGATAAATAGATAGATAGATAGATAGATAGATAGATAGATAGATAGATAGATAGATAGATAGATAGATAGATAGATAGATAGATAGATAGATAGATAGATAGATAGATAGATAGATAGATAGATAGATAGATAGATAGATAAATAGATATATAGATAAAAAGATAGATAGATAGATAGATAGATAGATAGATAGATAGATAGATAGATAGATAGATAGATAGATAGATAGATAGATAGATAGATAGATAGATAGATAGATAGATAGATAGATAGATAGATAGATAGATAGATAGATAGATAGATAGATAGATAATAGATAGATAGATAGATAGATAGATAGATAGATAGATAGATAGATAGATAGATAGATAGATAGATAGATAGATAGATAGATAGATAGATAGATAGATAGATAGATAGATAGATAGATACATAGATAGATAGATAGATAGATAGATAGATAGATAGATAGATAGATAGATAGATAGATAGATAGATAGATAGATAGATAGATAGATAGATAGATAGATAGATAGATAGATAGATAGATAGATAGATAGATAGATAGATAGATAGATAGATAGATAAATTAAAAATAAATACTTACTCTCGGTGTACACCTCATAAAACCTTTACAGTAATCGTCACTGTCGTTGCAACACGGTAAATAGTGAGAGCACAATTCACCCGATTCTGCGCATTTATTCTGTAATAGTAAAATTGAATCGTTTATCAAATTTGTGAGAAACTCATTTGGAATCCACAGTTAAAAATTCTACACGACAGAAGACCTTGATAAACAGATCGATAGTTAGAAATAATTAATCTTATCTGGCAGATATTTTCACATTAAACAAGATTTTGAATCCTGTCTTGTCGCTCAAGTCACCGTGATAAGCATGCTCAGCTGAGTGGATCCCTACTGACGACGCCGGACGTTTTATGAACCAATTTTGTTTAATTCCCGTGGACGCAGATAAGCAATTTCATTACATTTTTGACGTGTCTTTTAGGATAACTGACACTAAACTCTGTGCAATGAGCCAACATTTCGTCATTGAAAAGTTACCAGACACTATTGTTTCTGACAATGGACAACAATTTATTTCTCAGGCATGTCATAAATTCTTAAGGAACTGATCTTTTAATAACAGCACTGGCCCACCTAGGGAGCCACGGTAGTGCAGTGGTTAGTGCACTGGCTTCCTAGCTCGGTGGTCCATGGTTCGATCCCCAATTAAGTTGGGATTTTTTTCGACCGCAAACGGCTCCGGGGTCGACCCAGCCTCTTGAATTCGGTACCAGAGCAACTCAGGGAAGGTTAAGGCGGCTGGCGTCATACTGACCTCATCACCCCTAGTGTGCCGATGGTCGAGAAATATGGGCCTAACTCCATATTCCCAAAATGTCTCAATAAGCGTGTAGCGGGATCCTTTAGCTAACTTTTTACTTGCCCACCCTGCAACAAATAGAGCAGCTAAACTCTTTGTCACAACTTTCAAATTCACGAAGTACGAAATTTGGCGAGGGGAACTACAACAAATCATTCGCTGGGTGATAAACAGTATTGCTGTCAGAGAACAACACATGTTGCTAGAGCGGTAAAGATGTCGTGACATTCATTTTTAATACAATCTGCCTCGCAGGAGCATTAAAGTAAGAGCCCGCGCAAGTTATTATTCAAAAGAAAATATAAAAACAGAACAATTTATATTCTTAAAATAAAAGCGTTTACAAAATGTCAGATATTCATTAATGTTTTTGTTGTTTGATTAGTTGAGGTAGAAAATGTGACCGGATTTTCTATACTAGCATAATTCGTGCTAATAAACTATATCAACTTAGAAATTAAAAGACTGAAGTACTTGAGCAAGACCAACAGATCAAAGTACTTGAGCAAGACTAGCAAGTAACACTAGTCAAATAAAGAAGACGTCAGTACTCTTTGTGTAGAAACCTACTATTAAAACCGGAAGAGCATTTAGTTTAAAGACTATGGAGATAGATGTTTGGCTAATAACAACATAGTAACCAAATACGTCATAGAATTTGGTATAGAGAGTTTGTAGCCAGTTAGTTTAAAGAGTATACTAACGAACTTGTTAACCATGTACCAATCAAATGCATTGTTGGACAGCTTCTGGTAGAAAGAACAAATGAGATAGTTACCCTTGTTAGCTTATGGCACTACTTTTGTATAAATAACGTAACTTACACAGTTTAATGGGGTCATTCTAATCAGAGTACCGATTAATTTTGATAAGATTATCTCAGTCTTGTGTATCAGTGAGGCTCCTTTAGACAGATAGCCTTTCCCCTTATATAAGTAAAACTGACTCAATTAAACAAGAATTGTGCATTAGGTTTTCTTTATTGTTCAGATTGGAATAGTGTTCAACAATTGTATAAAGTTTGTAAATCCTCGATTTTAGTATAAGAATACGATTTCTTGATTAACTTGCAGACAGGAAGTTCACTGTCGAAGCATCTGTAAAGGTTTACATATATTTGCAAAAGATTGTATGCAAACAATATCTCGACCCAGATGACATTTATAAAATCATCATACCTTTTTTTGAAACAAGAACGTTCTGGCAGTTTATAGGCAGGGTACTGAGTTGTGTAAAACAGCAGAACATTATTGAATTGTCCAGTTGGACGCAACGCTAAATATATATATTGAGAAATCTGTTAATAAACCTTATTTTATGGAATCAACGATATTGACTGATTTTATCTACTTCAAATTGAGATGTACTATCTATAGGAGACAACCTGCTGTGAGTTAAATGAAACTGGGTTAGAACAAATTTCTATCAAGTAATACCACCTCTGACGAAAGGCCAGTACAACTTGACAGATCCCTACATTAATCAGTGCCATATTCCATCTACGCGGGCACATAAGAACATAAAATGGTGCCGTGACCAGCTCACGCCATTGCCTTCACTGATTTGAAGATGCAAGAGTTGAAATAATCCATAACAAACATTAGGACTTATTCCTTTAACATAAAACATCGGTACAATACCAAACATTCTTTGGGTACGGATGACACACATACACCGAAACATAAATACAACCAACCAGATCTAATAAAACCTTCTTTGGTACTGGTTTGCACAAAGACATCGTGGTGTAATACGGGCACGCTTCACATAACATAGTACAAACCCAGTTACTTTTCATTGCTACAATACAGATCTCTCGTATATTATGGATATACAAGGATCATCGGGCACTCAGTTGTTTCCACAACAAATAATGCTACAACAATTGCTGCAGAGCCAGCAGCCACATCAATTTGAGCCACAGAATATTCCATTGCCAGTGGATTTAGGTCCAACCATGCAAGCGCTAAAGAATATTACTGACACTCTGCCCAATGTTGATCACTTTGTGAAGTTTCAATCTATAAGAACGATTGTAACTCAGTTCTCAGGAAGTGGCTAATCGATATGGATAAATTTTCTACATTGATCGCTACCGCAAATGATTCAGATCATAAGAAAGTCGCATTTCTTTCCTCGGATGGTCTGGTCACCAATTTGTTACGCCGCCGGGCGAAAGCGTTTCCTAATGAAACATTCAAAAGCCTTAAGGGGAGGAGCGCCAGGCATTTCTCGGTTGAAATCGAAAAAAAAAAATTAAGAATTTGGGATTAGTCCATTTTCTAATACTTTAGCATCTCCCGAATCTAAATATAACAGAATTAAATGTCAAAATGCATTCTAACAATATGTATTTTGACTTTGAAAAAGGTATGGTACGGACAGATTTTCTCAAACTCGACAAAATATGTCTAATTTAGACCTAGTTTCTTTCATAGCAACCAAGCTTACACCCCTACATATTATGCATCGTTGGATTCGTCCAAATCTACACTTTACTGTAAGCATGTCACTTATTTCGGGATTCCAAATGCCAGATAGGAAATTTATAATTTCAAAGTCAACATTTAGGGTTTCCCCTCGATTCTAAATTTTTAATTGGCTGTGCGCGTTCACGTGACCGGCAACGACAATATGGCCGTGTGTTTACGGAATCTCAGTTTTGATTGGTTATTGATGTGACAATGTCTAAAAAACGAGATGCTCTCGTTACCTCCAACTGGAATAGGCCAGAGTTAGAGATGGAAGCAAGACTTATCCTACACTGCAAGTAAAACGTACTTATTGTGACGATATAATGGTAAAAACTGGGACATTAGTACTCAGGCAAGGAAGGTTGAAATAAAGCACAGCGGACCGTTTGTTTGATGTGGCCTTTGACAAGAATTTAGAGACGCAGTAAACAGGAGTAAGGGTCAGGCTTAGTGGTTGAAATGAAGCAGACAGGACCGTCTGTACGATAGTTCCTTAAATTAGAATTCAGAGATGCAGTAAAAAGGGCTGATGGTTACGTAAATGTATCCTAAACCTAACTCTAACGATGTTGGCGACTTACTGGGATGACAACTAAGAAGACGGCCCACAGTGACTCATTTCAACCAGGTTTAAGAATCTTAACCTAACCCTAAACCTTACGACGTTGGCTACTTACTGGAATGACATAAAAGAAGGTGGCCCACTGTGCTTCATTTCAACCACCAGGGAGTTACATGAACTAGCTATTACGAGTAGTAGACAGTCAATTAAAAATCATCACGTTTTCCTGAGTTTACAGAATAACGGGTGACTTCTCATAATTCAGTACATTATCATGATTCTTGTAAGCATAGTGCATATTTGTTTCCTCAATTTAATGTTTGTTTCTTGTGTATTTTTATTGACATGTCACAGATGCTTATGTGTTATTTAAAAAATGCCTGCCAGACATGTGCAACAGCTGGTTCTTGGTACCAGAAGAAAGATTGGAAACTTCATCAAGTGGAAAGTGAAGCAAGGCTGTCACATACATTTTGAAGGTATTTACTTTTGAAACTTACTTTATGTTTCCCCTTTCCTAAGCATAGACATTCATGTAATTTATTTTGATCTCCATAAATATCAAGTTTAGAAACATATTTCATTACTTACATGTATTGTTTTGCTTCCATTGTACTTTAAGGCACAGTTTATTAATGCTTTTTTACATCTTTATTTGAAATTTTACTAATGTAAACATTTGCCTCTTTCTAGGAAGTTCAAGTGTCATGGAAGCTGAGGCAGGTAGTGATTTGTGAAGCTGTTCTCTGACGCGACAGAAATTTTGCTACACCGTGTAAAGTGATTGTGATAGCAAAGCATTCAATCAGATCATAGCAATTAAACCATATGGCCCTAATATTGCTGAATTTAATCAAGGACCTGAGGCTGGATATGCTGCCGGTATGTTCTGCATGACTAGTAAGTTATTTTATTTTGCTGCAGTATTACATACTTATTTAATTATATTCTAATTATAACGAAAAATGTGATTTTAAAGAAATCATTAGTCTCATACTAATTTTCTTATAACTTCCACACTTACGTATTAATTGACATAAGAATTGGCACATATATTGCCCATAATCTTTTAAAACTGTTTATGTGATGGATTTTAAGTATCTGATCAAACTTTTGGTTAATTGACAAAAGTAATGTAAAATTTAGTAAAATTTGTTACTATTTTAGACGCTATTTTCAAAGTCTTACAACTTTTTTTTGTATTAAAGTTATCAAAAATCCATCACTGGAAAAGTTTTAACATATAATGATAAACATTGTGTTCATATTTGGTATTCATAGCTTAATAAATAAAAAAAGCTTTAGCAAATTGAAATAGAACAAAGAATCCAATATTGCTCAGCTCTAAAACGGCAGAAAACTGCGCTAAGACAAGGAAGGAAATTAGGCACAAATTTCAACAGAAAGCCAGATAGGAAGCTGCAGAGGAAGCTGGCTATGCTACCAGTATGTTCTAAATGACAACTAAGCAATTTTTCAGGGGCAATATTACAGACGTATTTAATTGTAGTCTATTTATAGAGAAAAATGCGATTTTCTCAAAATCTAATTTTCTCATCCTAATTTCCTTAAACCTTCCACATTTATGTGTTAATTGACATAAAAATTGGCACATATGTTGCCCATAATCTTTTAAAGCTTTCATATTGCTGGATTTTGAGTATCTGATCAAACTTTTGATTTATTGCAAAAAGTAATGTAAAATTTATCAAAATTTGTTACTTTTTTTAGACACTATATTCAAAGTCCTACAACTTTTTTGTATTAAAGTTATCAAAAATCCACTAATCGAAAAGTTTTAAAATGTAATGATAAACGTTGTGTTCATATTTGGTATTCATAGCTTAATAAATAAAAAAGCCTTAGCAAATTGAAATAGAACAATATAATCCAATATGGCCGCCGTTTCTATGGCAACCAGTAGTGCAGTGCCATAAAACTCTTCATTTTTCGTATCTTGTATTGATATAGGTTAAGTCTGTGCATTTTCATTGAAATCCAGCAATTAATAACGAAAATAGCGTTTCAGTGTTACTCCTCCCCTTAAGAAAGAACTGGTAAATCGTTATCCTAATATTACTTATTGCCAGCTTACGTGGACACTGTTGGGGCAGATTAAACAAGAACGACATGAACCAGCAGATGTACGGCGATCGCTTACTCAATCTCGCCGATGATGCATTCTTGGGAGGATCGATTCCCTCTGACGAATTTGAACGCCACCTCGTGGGAATTTTCATCGAAGGTATTTGGGCGGACCACTTGAAGCTTCATCTACTGCGCAAGGATTCCAAGTCCATTTCTGAGAAAATACATACCTCAGTATATGAGGAAAATGTCCGGAAGAGATTCCATCAACGCACAGGGAGAGAGCCACGCTCCGACTACTTGGCTGGACCTGAACCTATGGAACTTCTACATTATCGACAACAAGTGAACAGAAGAAGACCTGCTTACACGGATCAATATCGTTCATTATATCCTTATAGTCCAAACCATTCAGACTAATTTCGCATAGTCGAAGGCAGGATTCAACATGTACATTCTAATCCGATGCATACACCTCACCCACTAGTACAAAATGTGACTCCAGTCAAATTCTATTTAAGTATGAAATTCGGACACTTCGCAAGGGACTGTAGACAACGACATCCCTTTTACACACGACAACGGAATGGAAACCCTCAGCAGCAACATGGCAATAGATACGCCAGAGGACAGACCATTGAAAATTCCTACAAATATAGACCGAACCGTTCCCAGGGAAACGGAAGAACCACCCACTGCAGGAGACGATATTGAGAGGTTCCAGATTCGAGTCTAAAATTGTTTAACAACAAAAAATCATCCTGCTTTCACAAGAAAAGTTAGAATTAAGCGAGTTCAAACAGCTACACTGAGAATATAATACAACAAAACAACTGCGACATCATTCCGGACCCTATCTCCTGCTTAATCACAATTGCCAACAACACCTAAAGAGCATTGATTGATACGAGTGCTGCGGTCAATCTTATTAGTGAAAAATTATACCGGAAGATTCATCACAAGGCACAATTTCGACCTTCTCGTACTTACGTGGCTTCTGTGACTTTTCATGCACTAAACTCAATGGTACAGCCTACATCCGATTCAGTATCGGTTCACAACACATCAACCATCCTTTTATTATTACAAGAGGAATGTCTCGCAATTTTATAATAAGTAGAGATTTTTTGACACAAAACAATGTTCGCATCTATTTTGATCTCAAGAAAATCAGAGTTAATGATGGATACATTACACTGGAAGATGACATACACATTGCCTCCATCGTTCGTTTAACAGCGCCTGTCACCCTTCAACCGAATTCCCTAACCATTCTTAAAGGAAGGATCAAGAACTCTCCTTATTTACAGATTGGTCAATCAGTATATATATATATATATATATATATATATATATATATATATATATATATATATATATATATATATATATATATATATATATATATATATATATATATATATATATATATATATATATATATATATATATATATATATATATATAGTCTCTCTGATAAGAGAGTCACACCGTGACTTTCCGATAATGATCATCAACACATCCGGTGCGACTACTTCTATTGTTCGATGTGCTATTATTGCTCACATTACAGTTGATGATCCCATTACACCACAAGTATATTCGCACCATCCGAAACCACAAAGACAAACCAATTCGACGTTCATTCATGAGTTTTACCCACCTCTCCCCTACTCCTAGTTTGCTCCCACATCTTTCACGACGCTGTTCCCTAGACTCAAATCTAACATTCTATAGTCACAAGTACCGAAGATGTCATGATTGAAACAGACCCAAGGAAAGGATATGCTGCTCTGACCAGAAACCTATTGATTTTGGAGAACAAGATAGATTGACACATTTGCACTCTAATGCATATGTCGACCCAGGACCCCATATTCCATCTACGCGGGCACACAAATTATACCCTTTAAAATCATGAAATCTAACATTAATTTTTAAGGTGGGTTTGTCAGAAGGCTCTACCGTTATCAGTACGGTCAACAATATGGTGGGCATTGAAATTACTGGTGAAAAAGACGGAAACTGACTAGAGAGCTAGATCGAGAGAATGAATGCTTGGATGACTACAATCACATTTACGGAATCAGAGGCCCTCTGCAATGTTAGCTATTTACTGTAGAACTGTAACAGTAATTTTTTAGTTTTGGTGTTCCACAGCCAGCATGATGCCCTTTCCACAGTTTCACTAAGCTTCTTCAGTGCGCTTGATCTCGACTGTCCTCTCAGACCCAACAGTTTCAATAAATCATACTGACGCAGCCACAAACCCTTTGCACCTACCTCAACATCCATGATCCTTGCAGTGAACCCATCGTGTCTCAGATCCGCGGCCGGAACACTATACTTTGCCGCTTTGAACGAATGCTGCTCGTCCAATCTAGATTCAAAAGGCACGGTCAGTTCAATCATTATAACCTACTGCGATGATGAAGAATGCAGCACTATATCCGACCGCCTTCGAGATTTTTTGATACTCGCTGGATATGCCCCTCGTCCAAGTAGGTCTACCGCCATCTTGCAGTCAATTTCACAGTCAAGTAGAGATGGTGAACTACTACCTGATTTACTCGGTTTGGGGTGTGCTGACTCTCATGCTCTCAGAAAGTATGTACGAGTATTTGTGGTGTTCGGCCTGACTTTGGTATTCGCCTTCATCCTTACTAGGTCTATTGTCGCAGCCAGCTCACTTAGCACTTTGTTGTGGCACCATGTGTATCACCCTTGCCTTAATTGACACTTTGCAGGTTGAAAGCACGTGTTCAAGTGTCTGCCTGTTCTTGCATAGAAGGCACTGCTCATCATCCGGCTTTTCCCATCTCACAAGATTTGTGGCCCACGGCAGGAGAGCATACATTGATGTAATAATGAAGCTGAGCCTAAGAGGTGCCATTTGCCATGTATCATTCTATGTCAATGACCTTTGCAGGACTGCTTCCCATTTAGTTCATTGGCCTTGTCGGGCCTGCTGCCCCGCTTTTTGCACCCTCTTATCATTCTCAGCTCCTCGTATCTCCTGAACTACAAAGTCTCTGCGATATCTGCTTGATGTTTATATAAATAAATAAATATAAATATATAAAGTTCAACTCACTCAAAAGCGTATTTCCTAAATCAAGTGTGCATACTCATAAATTGAAAGGTCTATATATATCAAGATCACTTATTCACAATATGATTCGACAAGATATCAAGTTCAAATCACCAAGTTCAGCAACTTACTACGTCAGTGCATTAAGTGAATTCATCTACTCTCATTGTGCATTGCACGACGTAAATTCACTCAGACACACTTCAATGCACGAAACCCAATTAGTACCAGAAGGTAATTTCGGGACGAGCTCCAGTCTAGTCACTTGCGTTTTCAATAACAGACAGCAGACATTTCCAAGCCACTTGCGTTTTCAATATCATGCAGCAGACATTTCCACGACACAACAGTCAACGGGTTTTCAAAACTAGAGAGATTTCAAAGCGTTGAGGACATTACATCAGTAGTATACAATGGCGGAATTTGGTATCATTGTGGTGGCGCGCTGTGGTGGCGCGTGACTTTTATATAAGGAAAATGTGGTGGCGCGCTGTGGTGGCGCGTGACTTTTATATAAGGAAAATGTGGTGGTGCGCTGTAGTGGCGCGTGACTTTTATATAAGGAAAATGTGGTGGCATGCTGTGGTGGCGTGTGACTTTTGTATAAGGAAAATGTGGTGGCGCTTTGTGGTGGTGCGTGACATTTTATATAGGAAAATACTCCGATGACTTTTATATAGAGATATATTTAGACGATATATTTAGATAACAAGAAGACGATATTTAGACGATATATATTTAGACAACAGTTAGACGATATATTTAGACAACAAGAAGTAGACAACAAGAAGACGATATATTTAGACATATATTTAGATAACAAGAAGGGGATATATTTAGACTTGAGTTTTATATAGAGATATATTTAGATAATAGGAAGACTTTTAGACAACAAGAAGACGATATATTTTACAACAGTTATACGAACAGTTATATATAGGTAACAAAAATGAATGTTAGTTAAAATAGTTTTTTTTCAAATACTGTTTTGTAGTAACAAAACATATAGGAACATATATTTTATTCAAATAGCAATATGAGTATATATTGACAAATAACACATAGTGACATGTACAGTACTTTGTTATATACATATTTATATTGGAAAGACAGTGTGTATTTCCATTAGTGGTGTTTTGTTACAGTAGTAATATTATCACAGTAAGAAATATAATATAACACCGGGGTACAGCTGCAGGCCAGACCTTGAGGGGTGTCGTCACATTGTCGTCACGTCGTAAAAAGTAGAGAGATGTGCTGTTGTGTGTTGTAAATACCTGTAGGTATCTGTGTACATAGTGGAAGAGACAGAGAGTTTAGATGTTGAGGGGTGATGTGGTGACGTTGTCGGGATGTACCTGTCGTTTGATGTAAAAGTAAGACATGGCGTTGCGGTGTTGTTCGTATGTGTAGATGGAGGATTTGTGTGCTCGGAATCCAATATTTTTCCCGCCCTGTGCTTGTTGTGTGTTGAGTACTTCGAAGAATGTATTTTTGTCGATTTTGTTGTGGTGTTTGCTCAAACCTTTTGTGGTTGTCTTGTCATAATCACCAAAACAGTGATAAGTCTTGCTGCACAGCGAAATCATCCCGCTGCCTTCGTATTCTAATTTAAAAGGCCCGGTGTGCGTTTGTCGAATAATATTTGTTCGCGGCATTTCTGACAAACGGCGCGCGTTTTACTCTCGGTAGCGACGAAAACGGGTCTATGTCCGGGGCATACTTCGGCGGGGAACCACTGGTGGTAGGTACTGTAAAATTCGCGTCGCATAGCGGGTTTAACAACGGCCGCTAAGTTATTCGCGCTAAGGGCCAAGTAAAGACTGTCGGTGTCTGTCTCGCACAACTGAAAGTCTGACCTATCTACAAATTTAGCTAAGCAGTCATAGTAAAACTCTAACATTCTCAATTTCGCGTACTGATACACGAAAAATCCTATCTGCACGGGCAGGTCCCAACTAATTGTCTGTTTAAGTCTTTCTACTTCAAAAATGTCGTCCGTCACTAACGTCATTTTCCTAAATCGGTGGGAGTTTATTAGGTCAGACGTATCCTCTCCAATCGTGTACGAGACATCTACATGTTTCGCCTTATTGGTCAATGTCTTACCATAGGCGGCGTTACCCAACAGTTTCATGGTCTCGCTGGTAATGGCGTATGCAGGATCTGTATCACCTTGTCGACGTGCGTTTGAAACAGTGTCCCCAAACTGTTTAAAACACGTCACAGGTGCATATTAAATCACCTGGTAAATACAGGTGACTTCTAATCCTTTGGTCAGGTACCATCGAAGCAAAGGTGTTGCCAACAGAATCTTTTTGCCCACATAACTCCCGATCAACGTCCGTCTGGGGGTAGTCAGGAGCTTGTGTTTCTCGGCGTATTCCCGCATGAAAGATCCAATATCTTCTCTCGTGACGTCAACGTTTTTGAAAATGGACGTCATTTCCGAGAAATGTTGTTTTAGGGAGTCGGGGACATGAATGTCACACTCGACTAGGCCAAACAAGGTCTCGTCTAACACAGAGGCGAGAATATTGTCTTCTGTTAATGGGTACTGGCATTTCGTGTACGAGGGTTTCACGGTCGGGAAGGTGCCGCTCAGAAAACGACGGATTGATGGATCGGTTTTCTTCAATTCTTGCCACTCGGATTCCCACATTTCGACCAATTTGACGTCGCACTCGTACCTCAAAAAAGAACCAATTTCCAGCGTCTTTGCGTACAATTCAGTCAAAGGTTTTTTGTTGACTGGGTTAACGTCACGACCCGCGGTTAGTGGGCAGTCAGGGTGGCCGTGGAACAGACAGCCGTGGAACTGG
Organism: Oreohelix idahoensis; assembly: GCA_024509875.1. Lineage (NCBI taxonomy): Eukaryota > Metazoa > Mollusca > Gastropoda > Stylommatophora > Oreohelicidae > Oreohelix > Oreohelix idahoensis. The sequence goes on from JAMPIV010011638.1 coordinate 34,299, forward strand.
TAGGCGGTACGAGAGTATTTGTCCCAACCGTCTACCCTAATGCACATATAACCCAACGACATCTCACGACCATTAAACTGGGTTTTCAAAACCACTTTATTTTGGTGCGAAACCCAGCTCAACCAGTCGCGGCACTGCACGGTATATTTATGGAGTTTGTGGTGCTTGAAACCATCCTTCCTGTGTCGTCTAACGGGAAAGTCAGTGGGCATTTTCTGCATTAGCGCCCACAAATAAAGGGCGTTGGCATCAAAACCTTTAATGGATTGGGCCATTTTCCCACCTCTAATGCGCGTTTTGCCTTGTTCGTGGAGCCTATGAAATATAATGGAAGGTCCCCCGAGTATGTTTTGGCGCAACGTGTTGTGCAAATCTGCCTCCCGCTCGCAGCATAACGAAAAAGAGACGTTGGATGGGAGGGTTTTGAAGAGGTATTTTAACGTGACACCGGGCACGGAAATCGCATCCTTGAACATATCTACGCCTAGGTGCGCGTAAAAACTAACTTTTTGTTCTAACGCCAGTAGGAAAGGGACCACGTCTTTGTTATTGTACCATGTGAAAAAGTCACGCAACGTGGTCATGTGGTTATCGGCCCACACCTTCTGACATTCGGCGTACTCGTCGACGGAAATGTTAGTGTTTTTAAGGGCGGAAAAAAATGCCGAGTGGGGTGGTAGTGCCGTTTCGTCTAATTTTGTTAAATCTGTTATGTATTCGTAACAAAAATATCCTTTAGTTTCTTTAACGTTATACGCCGCGAGATACTTGCTATAGCTAAAACCGGGGGCTAAGTAATTGATTATATCTAAAAACTTTAACTCGCGAGTGGCAATACACATAAAATTATTATTTCGCTTGACTAAAAATTTAAAGTCTTCCCACATGAAATATTTGATGAGGTACGGTGTGATAACGTTGACGTCATACTTGCCAGAATTGAACCCTAGTACTGGTAGTTCCTGTAAATAATTATCGAGTCTGTCAAGGAGCCCTTCTGACTTTCCTAGCTTCTCTAAAGCCTCGAGTTGTGTGTATACGTCATCAAAATACGCACGCAGAATCTCGTAAGCTCCCTCGGAAATTTTTATCAGATAATCAGCCATCCTATTAACCAAGTCTTGTGGATCACCCGTTGTGATAAAACACACAGACTTACCGATCTTGGAAGCAGGCAATCCATAGAATTATACCAAAAAAACTCATCAATTAACACTTGACATATTGAGAGTGTCTGTTACTTCAATGTCCGGCCCCAGATTTAGCGAGGTTTGGCTGGTAGCAAATATTCCCTCTTATCGCCGGTCGTGAAGACTAAATGTTCTTGTGGTTTATTTTTCTGATATAAGAGTCTATGGGATGGCACCGTCGCAGGTAGATACTGGTGAGAATGGGGTGTGGCTTCTTAGATTTTACCGCTGGTGGTGAACCTTCTTCTTTAAAAAACCCGAGGTGACTACAACTGTCCAGTGAGGTAGGTTTTAAATCCAGTGAGGAAAAATAGGTACCGTCACAGTTCATGTAAATATGTACTCTCTCTCTCTCTCTCTCTCTCTCTCTCTCTGTGTAGCAGTAATTTTAATTTAAAAAAAAACTTTGGCGATTGTTCTTCTTCCAGTTACAACTTAATATACTTGGTGAGGTGTTTAAATTTGTCAATGGGGGTGCTTTCTTTCTATTAATTTAGATAGCTGGATCCCGAACATAGGATCGCCTCAAAGATTTAAATTTAATACACAGTCTCATCAGATTCTGGAAGGGGGTTTAAGAACTGAGTCTGGGGACTCTTTACCAGGTTGTACTTCTTCTTGCTGGGATCGCTAAGGTAACGATCACTCTAGATAAAAGATAGAAAACATGTAATTCATACCGAAAATCAAGTATCATTTCCAAAGCGCGATAAATTTACAGTTAACTATTTACACACTCGCGTCTATAATTTTTATAAAATTCAGGAAGAACTCCACGCGAATTTAATAGTTAAGACATGCGTAAAAACTAGAACTAAACTCAATTAAATTTAGTTATAAATTCCCTCGCGTCTTTAAATGTTACTTTAAGTATCTATCATTTTGGGAAATAATGTAATAGATATTTCATTACCTATTCCACTGGAACTATTTGAGATAAGTTTAATTTAATAGCTTTAAGTTAATCACAAAATCCGGTGAAATAAAATGAATGAATGAACTAGACCACTGATCACTTTAAAACAAATATATTATACCGTTTAGCACAGAATAAAATTCACTGCAAATAAGTTGAGTATCCAGAGTGAATCAAACAGGATTTCACTATGCTAGTGCTTCTGTCAAGGTCTGGCGAAACGAGTAATAAAGTTGCATTTCTCAGTTTCTGTATATATCTAACTGGAATGAAAGTTAAATGGTACGTGTTATAATCTAACACCTTTCTTCATCTCAGGAAAAATCGAGGTACTACGCCGACATGCTAACCGCGATTGCCCCCTGGCTTCCGATCTTCGTCTCTCCTGTTTCTCAGTCTTTCGGGCACGTCTGCCGGTTGCCACAGAAGTGCGAGGTCTGCAAGAAGCTTTCTTCGTCTACTCTGGTTCGCACTCCCGTGTCATCTTCCTGCGAGACGTTGCTCTGTTCGCTGCCTCCGCTTTCTTCTGACCGCTCTGGTCCATCTTGCGAGCGGTTCAGTGTTCGCACGGAGATGAGAAATTCCTGCGAGAACTAGCTCCTCTGTTCTGGGGATCGTCTCAGTGTCTTTAGATCTCATGCCGCATGCTTAATGAGCCCCGGTGGAATCGGTTCGCTCTGGCGAAACAAAAAAGTTACAACAAATGTTCAGGGGTTCTAATGTTATGAAAAGCTAAAAGTCCCTTTAATCATCCATCAAATCAGGGAAAATTCACTTGTCGAACTAGACGTATGTCACAAAAGGTTGTGCAGGAAGAGAAGGAAGACTCGAAGGGATAGGGAAAGATTCTTTAGGGAGCCCTTCAAGTTTGCCAAAGAACTGTTTGAGCAGCCACGGTCGGGTACGCTAAACATCAAGAAAGAAGATCTGGAAGAACACATTAGAATGACGTATTCAGATGGTTTCAAAGATGAGCCGCTCAGCAGCATGGCAGGCCCTAAATAGCCGAGTAAGCCAGGAGCTGAAATTAACACCAAGCCCCAAACGGTGTAAGAGGTAGAAAGCATTGTCCAGAAAGCTCGGTGCAAGTCAGCTCCAGGTCCTAATGGTGTTCCATATGTGGTGTATAAGAGATGCCCTGAGGTGCTCAAACGACTGCTCCGTTTACTGAAGAATGCGTGGAAAACCCAGCGTGTAAGCAAGGAATGGAGAAAAGCGAACGGAGTCTACATCCCGAAGGAACAAAATTCCACAGACATATGTCAGTTCAGGCCAATCTCACTACTCAATGTGGAAGGGAAGATATTCTTCTCGGTGATGGCGAAAAGATTCACTACATACCTATTGGCAAATGGGTGCATTGACACTACCATTCAGAAAGGTGGTATCCCAGGAACACCAGGATGTCTAGAGCATGCCACAATGATCTGGGAAGCAATCCAAAAAGCAAAGTCTGACAGAACAAACCTCCATGTAATCTGGTTGGATCTAGCGAATGCTTATGGATCCGTTCCACACCAGATGTTGTGGCAGGCGCTAGAAATATATCATGTTCCACAAGAGATTGCAGCAATGCTGAAGCTGTATTTCGCAAGCTTTTCTGTCAGATTTTAAACCGGAGAGTACACAACGAAGTGGATTGGCCTTGAAGTTGGAATTTCGATGGGATGTACCATCTCTCCGATACTATTCGTGATGGCTATGCAGGTAATCCTCAATGCGGCTGAAGGAATGGCTATAGGTCCAAAGCTCGGTGGAATGTGTCACATGCCACAGCTCAAAGCATTCATGGATGACACAACAATTCTGACATCAGATGAACATCAGGCCCGGAGGATGTTAGCACGCCTGGATGAACTAGTCAGTTGGTGCAGAATGAGCTTCAAACCCAAGAAGTCGAGAAGCCTATCAGTCAGGAAAGGGAAGCTAGCAGAGGTCACGTTCATTGTTTCCAACCAAAGAATTCCTACTGTCATTGAGGAACCTGTTAAAAGTCTTGGCAGCGTGTACGATGCCTCATTAAAAGACTCGAAGGCAGTGCAACAGACAATAGAAATGGCAGACAGAGGAATACAGATCATAGACCAAAGCAGACTACTGGGGAAGTTCAAACTGTGGTGCCTCCAGTTAATGTTGATACCGATGTTGCTGTGGCCACTGCTTATATATGAAATAAGCACAAGTACAATGCAAGCTATAGAGCAGAAGGTCAACAAGTTCATGAGAAAATGGCTAGGGGTACTACCAGGTCTGTCAGATGTAGCACTGTACTGCAAAAAGTCAAAACTTTTGCTTCCCTTCAACTCAGTTATTGAAGAGTACAAAGTTGGAAAGGCAAGGCTTGCAATGATGCTACGCGAGTCAGCTGATGACGTGGTTAAGTCCATTCAGCCCATACTGAAAACGGGAAGGAAGTGGAGAGTGGAAGAAGCTGTTGATGCTGCCCAAGAGTCACTCAAACTGAGGGAGGTAATCGGATACACACAAACGAATAGACGGGGATTTGGTCATGGAGACATCCGCTGGTGGTCCAAGGCATCAAGCAGGGAGCGCAGAGACATGGTGGTTCAGGAGATACGAGGAGCTGAGAATGATAAGAGGTTGCAAAATGCAGTGCAGCAGGTCCAGCAAGGCCAGTGGACTACATGGGAAGGAGCCTGTTGCGCACATATTTTCGCACGGATTACGCATACATAGGTAAAATGTATTTATTGGTCTGATAAAAATATATTTATCTTTGAATGCACGTTTTTTCGGTCTAAAGGGACAGAACTCAGATTAGGCGATGGGTATTCATTCTGTGAGTTATCGCTCTTTGTATCGTTCTGAAAATCGAACTAAGCGGAGGAATTTAGACTTACTTGAATCTATTCTGTGTTTGGTTAGGAATAGATTGTTCTTGCTTCAGAATGTCTATTTCCCGAATCTATGTGTGGTTCTTGTCTATGTAGGACGAGTATGTTTTATATCCTGATATCTTGGTATGTTTTAGTGGAACTATTTTTCCTGTACTGTACTTTAGGGGTCAGGTGCTTTTCGGTGGATGAAGATAGGTTAGAGAGTTCTTCAGTGATGAAGCCGATTGAGGAAGTCATGTCTTAGACATGCCCAAAAGTTTGTGATCTCTTTTGATGATGGGAACGAAGATATTTTCTTCTGTGATGGTTAAATCCATGAGTTCCCTAGTGTTCATTCCATAACGCGAGGAGAAGAGCGTTTTGTGCTTGCTAGTGTATTCTTATGTCAAGGTAAACGTACTTTTGCTGACTTCGTTCATTCCTAGGCTTAAGATGGGCAGACGTTTACATGCATCTAACCATGTCAGTATGTCAGAACGACATATTATCTAACAGCACTGACTATGTTTCGATACAGCTATTATGAGGACAGATTATGCTGATGCTTGTGGAAACTTTGATATTCAAGAATTGAATCGTTATTGAAGCTTTGTCGTACATCGTTATGGTGAGCGATATTTACAAGACGAGAGGCCATCTTGAAATGCTATTTATTGTTAATCATCTACCAGAGAACAGGGACGCCCTTATTACCAGGTGATGATAAAGAGATCATACTTATGAAAGGAAAACCTACTATTGGTGGTTTAGTTTTTTCTCAGAAATATTGGCTGAACTGTATTTAACGGAATCTTCGCTAGATTGCAAGTTACGTTTATGCTAAAGAGGTTCGGTCTAGGATCCAGGTTGGAACCTTGTATATTAACTGACATGATCAGCCAGTAAGGCCTGAGGAATATTTATATATGATATGGAACTCTGAAGGCTTATATACTGATGTTCCATTGTGAATGTCCTCAACATGAATGCCAATTTATTATTGTACACCGTGGGTCAACACTATGCTATTGAGGTTAACCTGTGTTCCTGTAACGACATACACGTCCTAATAAATAATACGAAACGACCACAGTAGTCCAGCCATCCTTGACTGTCCACCACTGCTTAGGTCGAGTTGACCTGTGTTTGTCTTCACTGTGACAACACCCTTTCGAACACGATTGTAACCATACAACTAACAGATTACCACTGGCCGTTTATCAATGTGGTAGGCCAGATTTCTGGGCTTAACCTGCACAGTGGACATTGCCAGAAGTTAACAGCTACTGATACCAGTTTGTTTCCCTGACACCTGATACGACACACCAGCAGTGTTAGTCTACACTTGATTGACAGTTCCTCACGTGACCTATGAAGCGATTACTGTATCTAGGTCACCGCTTGTTGACATTTTGCTCCGTACAGGCATAATTACATAGAACAGACAGCGTAGCACGGCAAGTTGTTTACAAGTGGACATTTAACTGTGTTAGCAGAAGTACTATTGAACTTAAAAGTCTACACGTCAACGGTGGATCTTGTTGTGTGTTCATATTGCAGAACTGTGTAATAACTTAAAACAGAGAGCTATTATTTAATAAAGTGGCAGTTTAATTTAATTTGAAAACTGAACCATATTTATGTAATACTGAGCCTTCTCTGCAGACACTTCTACAACACATTGCTTTATATTATGTTCATTTATATATTGTATGCTATATATATTTATGTTCACATTACATGTATTTGTTTCTCGTTGTGTTTATGAAGTGGGTGGTTGGTGAGTTGGCTAGTATAGGATATACCGAGTCATATTGGTCCTGTATTAGTGTTCTATATGGAGCATTTTCCTTAGTTGGAAATTTGCTTGCAACATCTGTTGCTATTTTTGTTAGTTGTGATGAGGTATTCGTTTCTTCGCTGTTTTTGTTATTAATTTTGTGTTCCTTAGTTTTGTTTGATCTGTTTGTATTTGTAGGTCTATCCTTTCCTATCTTTCAGTTCTATACACCATTTATGTTTATACACTGTGGCGTTATTTGTCTTGTTGATTTCATTGCAGTTGTCTTCACAGATTCTGTGATTATTTTCATTGATTTCCCTATTTGACTTAGTTGATTTCTGCAATTGTTTTCATATTGTCTTTTATGCTTGCCCTTTGTTAATGTCTTTGGTTGACATATGATAAAAGATAGTTGATTACACGTATGTTATAGTATAGACCAGTACTTGATTATTATTATTGTTGTACAAGGAAGTATACAAGACCTTTGTAAGGCTTGTCTCCCACAGAGATTGGGATTGTGAGCTAATTAATCAAGTTCATTGAGAACTTGCTCCTGTTTATTTGGAATTAGATTACATTTTTGTGTCAACTGATTGCTATCATTATTAGGCATCATGTCTACATTGGAATACTTTATTGCACAAGGGAAATCCCTTGATAAGTCTTGTAAGGAATTAGAGGAGTTTGCAACTGCTCAATTAGCAATGGTATTAAAATCAGAAGAGAAGAGGCAAAAAGAGGAAAATAAATGGAAAGCAGAAGTTGAGCGAAATAAGATAGATGCTGAGAATTTAAGATTGCAGATGCAAGCTGAGGAGAGAAAAGCTGCTGCTGAGGAGAAAAAAGCTGCTGCTGAGGAGAGAAAGCTTCAAATGGAAGAAAAAAAATTTGAAGCTGAACAAAAAAGATTAGAAAGAGAAGCTGAACAAAAGAGATTAGATAGAGAAGCTGAACAAAAGAGATTAGACAAAGAAGCTGAGGCTGAGCAGAGAAGATTAGAAGCTGAGGAGAGAAAAGCAATAAGAGAACAGGAACATCAAAAAGAACTGTTAACGTTTGAATTAGAAAAATTAAAATTGACAAATATGAGTAATATTAATCAGTCAAATGGTAACAGTGGTAAACCCTTTACTTATAAGGTCAAGGTACCAGCGTTCAATCCTTCCAGTGATGATATAACATTCTGGCTGGATAGATTTGAACGCTCTTGTCGAGCTCATAATGTGGATAAATCACAGTATGCTAATCAGTTGTCAGAAAATTTGAAAGGTGATTCTCTGACTAGTTTAAGTTTGGTTAAAGAGTCTGACAAAGATAATTATGATGTTATTAGAGCGGCTTTATTAAAAAAAATACCAGTTAACTGAGGAAGGTTACCGTATTTTGTTTAAGAAAATGGTACCTGAATCAGGGGTGGAATTCTCAGAATTCATTGCAAGGACACGTCTTACATTTAATCGTTGGATTGAGTTGTCCAAATCAGAAAAGACATATGAAGCCCTTATGGACTTGTTGCTCAGGGACAAAATTATGTCATGTGTTAATAAACCCTTCTTGGAATTCCTACATGAGCGTAAACCCAAGACACTAAAAGAAATGCAAGAATATTGTGACCAATACGTCACTGCACACCCTGACATAACTCTTAGCAACACTAAGATTAAAGAAGGTATGCCAGTTGCATCAGCAACACCATACAACCCTAATTATTCACACAAATTTCAGGGACAACAAAACAAGTTTGGAAAAAAAGGTAACCATAATAGTTATCAAAACCAAGGAAACCAATCATTTCAGGGTTCTTCTGCGAAGAACTGGAGACAAGCTGACAGCCCTCGATACAGAGGTGGTCATAATTATAGGCATTTCCGCAGAGGAAGTCAATATAGGAACTATCCAAGTCATCCATCATGGAGACAACAAGACCATAACTATAGAGATACTCATTATAATGAATATGATAATGGTAACCATGAGAATTATGACTCAAACCCAAATAGGGGTTACAATAGAGGGAATAATAATGATTACAGAGGCAATAATAATCGAGGTAGATCCCAATACAAAAAACATAAATCTCATTATCATGCAAACTCTGCACAGCAAGAGTCACATGAAGCCTATAAACAGACTAAAGATAATAATGATGCTAATAATATGGCATGTTCCGCTTTTGATTTTGGGAGAGCATCTCAGTGCCCCCAATGCAAAACATTATTTGAACCAACTACGGTGTCCACTTTAAGTTGTGGCCATCCTCTTCCCGCTCTTCCTGCGTCAGTCGCGCATGATGGAAGAGGTTCTCTTGTCTTACATAGAGGTTTAGTAAATGACAATCCAGTCTCAGTTCTTTTTGATTCTGGATGCACCACAATTGGTGTTAGACAGTCGCTTGTAGATCCTTCTCGTGCCACTGGAAAAGTAGTCAAATGTGTAACATTTGGCGGCACCTTAGAGAAATACTCTACTGCTATCATTAGCATTGCTACTCCTTTCTTTACAGGAGATGTACACGCATGTCTTCTGCCGAATCCGATCGCTGATCTTATCATCGGTCGTATTCACGGAGTCAAAGAATGCACTCCACAACAAATTTCCGTTTGGGAAAAACAGAATATGCAAACCGCTAATGCTGTAGTCACTAGAGCTCAAGCTCTTAATGTGCCTCAATCTTCACCTACTGAAGATAATGAAGTGCATAACCAAGATGATCCCTTGGTAATTTCTCGTGACTCGTTTATAAAACAGCAAGAAGAGGATCCGACTCTAAAGAAATTCTTCACTCTTGCAACGAAAGGTGATCCGAATAAAGATACAAAGCGTAAATCTTGGATTACAATGAAGAATGGCGTACTTGTACGTATGGTGCAAGACTCCGACAAGTCAAGTCATTCTCAGATTCTTGTGCCCAAGAATTTGAGAGTTAAAATCTTACAACACGCACACGACTCTCAGTGTGCTGGACATATGGGTTTTTCCCGTACAAAGTCAAGAGTTCTTGCGGCTTTCTTTTGGCCTTTTGTGAACAAAGACATACGGATTTATTGTCAATCTTGTATAGTATGTCAAGAAGTCAAATCCAAAGGTCCACGCCATGCTGCACCTATTCAGGCTGCAGACATTCCTATTCGACCATTTCAGAAAATGGCGATAGACATCATTGGTCCATTTAAGATCAAATCTGCTAGAGGACATCAGTTTATCTTAACGTGTGTGGACATGTGCACACGTTGGCCAGAGGCTATTCCTCTGAAGAGCATTACTACTGCTGACATTGCAGATGCTCTTTGGCTTATATTTTCTCGTCTGGGATTCCCCGGAGAAATATTATCAGACCATGGCACCCAACTAATATCGGATACCATGTCTCAAGTGATGTCGACTCTGCAGATAGAGAGATCTTTGAGTAGTATCTATCATCCTATGTCCAATGGGATGGTCGAACGGCTAAATAGAACACTCAAGAACTTATTAGGGAAGATAACTGAGGATCATCCTCAAGATTGGGATAGGGTTTTACCCGCGGCCCTCTTCGCTTACAGAGAGGTCCCCAATGAACATACAGGATTTTCTCCCTTTGAACTTGTCTTTGGCGCGCGACCGCGCGGCCCTATGTCTTTGCTTCATGATCTCATAACCGCTGATAATATTACCGATGACACGAAATCTTCTTATGAATATGTCATCGCGCTGAGGGAAAAGATTATCGAAGCGTGCAAATTGGCAACTTCTTCTTCTGAATTTGCTAAGCAAAAAGCAAGACAATTGGCCAATAAGAAAAGAACCTTACGACAACTTTGTCCTGGTGACAAAGCATTTGTTTTGCTACCTTGTAGGGAAAACAGACTTCTTATTTCTTGGAAAGGTCCGTACGATATAATCTCGAAAATTTCCGATGTTGACTACATTGTCGATATTGATGGGAAGCATAAAACCTTCCACATCAATATGCTTACGGAATTCCATGAACGTCCGGATTATTTACAGCCTATTTTCCAGGCAACGGACGATTCACCTGTCCAACATGGTCATTACTCATCACTGTCCGTAATACAGGATGAGGAAACAAGTTTTTCGGATGTTAATCTTCCGCTTCCGATGATTCCACTTCATTCTAGTGAATCATGGAAAAACGTTACTGTTTCTCCGGATTTATCTCTAGGAGAACAGCGACAAGTTTCGGCTATGTTACAAACATTTCAGGATGTCCTTACTGACATTCCTGGACAAACTCATGTCATTGAACATGACATTATTCTAACTGACCATAATCCTATTAGAGTCAGACCTTATCCTATTCCTATACATTTTCAAGCACAGGTTGAGAAGGAGTTGGATGAGATGATAGATTTAAAAATAATTGAACCATCCATTTCTGCGTATTCTTCGCCGATGGTTATTGTCCGTAAAAAAAGACAATAACATACGTCTTTGCGTTGACTATCGCAAATTGAATCAAGTCACGACGTTTGATGCTGAACCTATGCCTTTATTAGAAGAGCTACTTACTAGGCTTTCTAAATCTCATTTTTTCACTAAACTTGATTTGTCTAAAGGATATTGGCAAGTTCCTTTATCTGAACACGCCAAACCTTTTACTGCTTTTTCTACACATAGAGGCCTTTTTCAATGGAATTTCATGCCTTTGGGCCTTATGAACGCACCAGCTACATTCGTACGCATGATGCGTCGAATTCTATCTTATCGGTCAGATGTCATCGCGTATCTAGACGACATCTGTCTTTTCAGCGATACTTGGGAAGATCACTATTTGGGGTTAGTTGAATTGCTAACTACTCTACGCGAGTATAACCTGACAGCGAAACCCTCTAAAGCCTGCATTGGTTTTAGCGAAATTTCTTTCTTATGTCATCGAGTGGGTCATGGTTTCCTAAAAACAGAGGACCATAATACAAGTAAAATACTTAACATTTCTATTCCTAAGACTAAAAAGCAAGTGCGAAGTCTCTTAGGTCTCATACAATTTTAAGGACGATTCATTCCGAATCTGTCCTCGATCATGGCACCTCTTTCTTCCTTGCTAAAGAAAGGGTCTCCTAATATAGTCCATTGGACCCAAGAATGTCAATCCTCTTTGGATAAGATCAAAACTATGTTTTCTACTGCACCTATTTTAGTGTTACCTACTAAAGATAAGACATTTATTCTTCGTAGTGACGCTTCATCCACTGGGATTGGAGCGGCACTAATGCAAGAGTACTCTGCAACTCTGCATCCTGTAATGTATATTTCCAGAAGGCTTAATGCTGCAGAAAGGAATTATTCGGTCTTAGACCGTGAACTATTGGCTATGGTATGGTCAATTCTCAAATGACAAAGATTCCTTCTAGGCGCACATTTCATAGTAGAAACCGATCAGAAAGCTCTTACGGCTATACAGAGTAAAAATTTGAAGAGTTCGAGGTCTACTCGATATGCAATTGCTCTTCAACCTTTTCGTTTTTCGGTACGAGCTATCCGTGGATCAGATAATGTGATGGCAGCCATTCTGTCTAGATGCCCACATGATTCCACTTAACTGTTGAGTCTTGGACTTCTTAACACTTCCAACTCGACAACAGATTTTTCTTTTCTATATCAAGATGGATACACGTTGTAATTCGTAATGATATACTACGTTCATTGATCATATATTCACGGTACTCGTTGATGTTTTTTTTTTTGTGTCAATCATGTACTTAGAATGCTTAAACTGTAATGAATTGATTATATGCATTGTGTCATTGCAAATGTATAGTAGTATGCGTGTCATTGCAAGTATAGTAGTATGCGTGGGTGACACCTCCCTGGAAACATTTATGCTTAAGAGAAATGCTTTCTCTGAGAGATCTATATTTCGACTTGGCATTAATCTGGCTTAAATAATTCCAGATATTTCTCATCTGCGCAGTATTTATGCGTTGGGAGCCTATTGTATGTTGCTCTCAGATGAAAAAAAAATGATTTTCATTTTTTTTCCGGGGGGGGGGGGGTATGGTAATCTGTTGCGCACACATTTGCGCACGGATTACGCATACATAGGTAAAATGTATTTATTTGTCTGATAAAAATATATTTATCTTTGAATGCACGTTTTTCGGTCTAAAGGGACAGAACTCAGATTAGGCGATGGGTATTCATTCTGTGAGTTATCGCTCTTTGTATCGTTCTGAAAATCGAACTCAGCGGAGGAATTTAGACTTACTTGAATCTATTCTGTGTTTGGTTAGGAATAGATTGTTCTTGCTTCAGAATGTCTATGGCCCGAATCTATGTGTGGTTCTTGTCTATGTAGGACGAGTATGTTTTATATCCTGATATCTTGGTATGTTTTAGTGGAACTATTTTTCCTGTACTGTACTTTAGGGGTCAGGTGCTTTTCGGCGGATGAAGATAGGTTAGAGAGTTCTTCGGTGATGAAGCCGATTGAGGAAGTCATGTCTTAGACATGCCCAAAAGTTTGTGATCTCTTTTGATGATGGGAACGAAGATATTTTCTTCTGTGATGGTTAAATTCATGAGTTTCCTAGTGTTCATTCCATAACGCGAGGAGAAGAGCGTTTTGTGCTTGCTAGTGTATTCTTATGTCAAGGTAAACGTACTTTTGCTGACTTCGTTCATTCCTAGGCTTAAGATGGGCAGACGTTTACATGCATCTAACCATGTCAGTATGTCAGAACGACATATTATCTAACAGCACTGACTATGTTTCGATACAGCTATTATGAGGACAGATTATGCTGATGCTTGTGGAAACTTTGATATTCAAGAATTGAATCGTTATTGAAGCTTTGTCGTACATCGTTATGTTGAGCGATGTTTACAAGACGAGAGGCCATCTTGAAATGCTATTTATTGTTAATCATCTACCAGAGAACAGGGACGCCCTTATTACCAGGTGATGATAAAGAGATCATACTTATGAAAGGAAAACCTACTATTGGTGGTTTAGGGTTTTCTCAGAAATATTGGCTGAACTGTATTTAACGGAATCTTCGCTAGAGTGCAAGTTAAGTTTATGCTAAAGAGGTTCGGTCTAGGAACCAGGTTGGAACCTTGTATATTAACTGACATGATCAGTCAGTAAGGCCTGGGGAATATTTATATATGATATGGAACTCTGAATGCTTATATACTGATGTTCCATTGGGAATGTCCTCAACATTAATGCCAATTTATTATTGTACACCGTGGGTCAACACTATGCTATTGATGTTAACCTGTGTTGCTGTAACTGTACCCGTTCTGTCAAGTGTGTGCGTCAAATCAAACTATTGAAACGTCTACAGTGGTCTGCATCAGTCACTTCCAAATACGCATGAATGAGTGTTTGAACCTTTAGTCAACTCCACAGAACAGTCACACATTCGCGTATTGACATTTATCGCAACACTCATTGTCAACACTGTATTCTTGTCGGGGCCTCATTGTATCCCAGGACAAGGCGACATATATGCCTGACACTGTGCTCGGTTGTTTGAGTTGACTATTCAGTCCCAGTACATCTTTACAACGTACACTGATAAAACACCGTATACAGCATCCAAGAATAACAGCCTTTATCACTATCACCACAAGGGAAAAAGGCGTTTATCAGAGCCCTGCAGAGGTCCTTGACATGGAATGATATATGGCATAGCACCTCATAGGCTCAGCTTAGTTGTTAGATCAATGTATGACCTGCTGCCGTCGGCCACCAACCTTGTGAAATGGGAAAAGTCGGATGATGAGCAGTGCCGCCTGTGCCAGGGGAGGCAGACACTTGAACACGTGCTCTCGGCGTGTAAGGTGTCATTAGGGCAAGGGCGATACACTTGGCGCAAGAACAAAGTGCTAAATGAGCGTGCTGCAACAATAGATCTGGCAAGGATGAAGGCGAATGGCAAACCCAGGCCGAGCACCGCAAATACATACTTTCTGAGGGCAGGAAAGTCAGCACACCCAAAACCGAGTAAACCTGGTAGCAGTTTACCATCTCTTCTTGACTGTGCAAATGACTGGGAGATGGTGGTAGACCTACCTGAACCAGGGGCATATCCAGAGTGTATCAGAAAATCGCGAAGACGGCCTGATATAGTGCTTCATTCTTTAGAAACGCTTCAGGTCATACTAATTGAACTGACCGTGCCATTTGAATCCAGATAAGACGAGCAACATTCGTTCAAAGTGGCCAAGTATAGTGATCTGGCCGCGGATCTGAGACACGATGGGTTCACTGCAAGGGTCATGGCTGTTGAAGTGGGCGCAAGAGGGCTTGTGGCTGCATCAGTGTATGATTTATTGAAACTGTTGGGGCTGAGGGGACAGCCGAGAACAAGGGCACGGAAGAGGCTTAGTGAAACTGCCGAAAAGACATCAGGCTGGCTGTGGAACAACCGCAATGGGGAATGGAAATCGTGACAATAAACGCTGCGATACAGAAAACACCACAATTTGTCTAAGTCCACAATAGGCTGAGTTTTTTGGTGTACTAGTGAAAGGGCTGTGACGGAGGGGCAATAGGCGGCGTATATTATAAGGGGTATCAGGCACAGAATTTCCGTGGCTAGCGCGCAGTGGCTAGACTCGTCGGCTTCGAGCAGGTGTGTGTCATTAGTTGTGATGTGCGACGGAACGAACGGAATAATTTGTCTTCTCTTTGTTACTTTCACAATGGCCTCCACGGCTGGCGGAGTTGTGGATTTTAAAGTTGCTACTGTGGCAGTTAGAGAACGATTTACAGTCAAAGGGAAGGAATAAGGAGAGTTAGAAATGGGACGGTTCAGATAGAGTACAAAAAGGGGATGCGCGAACAATGTTGCGCAGGACAGAGGTGAACGGTATTTTAGTGAATCACGCTTTTCTCAGCGGGCAGTCCAGAAGGCGTGAGTTAGTGTGCGGATGGCATGTACGCTAGGAGCCATGTTAATGGCATATTCAGATAGTTTAGATGATAATTATTTCATTGACAAGAAGTAGGTTGGTTAATGATTAACCCGAAATATTGAATAGTGGGAATTCTTGTCTAGAAGGAGAAACCGTGTGAGTTAGTTTTTATTCAGAAAGAAAAAGGTACGTAGGGTGAACTTTTATTTCATTTAGACAGTAGTCCTGTTCTTCAGTGTTGAAAGGGAAAACAACATCCCCGGAGAGGCCCGGTCTACCAATAGATAACCTGAACACTGAGATGATAGATAACAATAGACATAAGAAACTATAAGGAAGAAAGAACAGAACTAGAGACTATAGCACCTGCATGATCACTGATGGTTAAGAGGTCAGAAGGTGTAGATTCGATACAGGGCGAGAGAGAGTGGTGAAAGAATGAACTTACATTGTATATTCTATGATGGACCAAATGTGGAGGTCAGAGCAGACAGCAATGATCCTTTCATTATGTAAATAAACACTATTCAAATTACCATGGCGTTATCACATCACGTGCTGTGTGTGTGTGACTGTGTGGTATACAGCATAGTATAGCTAACCACAGAGGTAAAAGAACCTGGACAGACATTGTCATATATGATTCATAATACAACCACGGGCTGTCACACTACCATAAGTGAAATGAGTTCATTTTCGATAAAAGACAACAGGAGGCTGAGACGCTTGGGAGTCATGACCCAAGTGGGCCAGCCCACCTTAGAGTGTAAAGGAGTAAATCGGGCCGAAACACTTGTCGGACGGGGGGACTACTTCTGATGATCAGATTGCTTCCTGTTGTATCGCTCTGTAAAGAGTTTCCTATCATGCAATAGATAGCTTCTTTTACTCTTTTTGTCCTAGAAAGTGACCTTATTATTTCAATATTAGCTTTCTAGTGCATCACTCTACACTGTGCAGTAAAATGGCTTGCACATTTTCATTGCAGGCAGACGCTGGAATTGGGTTTGTCATGTTCCCAGAAGGGATCCTAACACCATCACACGAACTGCTATGCCATGGACCGTAGAAGGACGACGAAAGCAAGGCAGACCAAAGACAACCTGGTGGAGAACAGTGGAGACCGAGATGCAAAGCTTGAAGCAGAGTTGGGGTACGGCATGAAGGATGGCCACCGATCAAGCAAAATGAAGACAGTTTGTTGCTGCCCTACAATGCTCCACTAGGCTTCCTGGTCGTTGATTCTTTGCCAGTCAAGGGCTAAGGAGCCGAGAAGAAGAAGAAGTGTAGACGTTCTGTTCAGACGCCAGCTATCCTCTCTAGTCTACATGTTCTGGTCTGACGTCAGCTACCGTCTCTGGTCTACACGCTCTGCTCTGACATCAGCTACCCTCTGTAGTCTACACGTTCTGTTCTGCCGTCTGCTATCCCCTCTAGTCTACTCGTTCTGTTCTGGCGTCAGAAATCGTCTCTAGTCTACACATTCTGTTCTGACGCCAGCTATCGTTTCTAGTTTATAACAATTACATTAATTCATGCATCAAATAAAACAAAACAAACTAGTAGGACGCGGACAGGAAAAATAAACTGGTCGGTCGTCATAGTTTCTCATACACCGAATAGCAGAGGTTCACAAACTGGGGTACGTGTACCAGGGGGTACAAGAAACTTTTCAATTGGTCCTGGAAATATTTGGTCATTAGCTGTATTATCTTATTCAAATATTGGGTAGCAATGCCAGCACACACACACACACACATACATACACATGCACACACATACATACACACATACACACACACACAATGCTATAGATCTGAGAAACAACATCAATGAGATATGGACGAGATATGAAAGATTAAAAAAGGAGGGGACACTGGGGATGTTCTCTGGGAACCAAGGGGGCGGTCACCCACGGACTCTGCTATAAATTATACATAATGCAGTTAGAAATTGGAGAAGATGGTGGAGACATGAAGCATGTGCTGTGACAAAACAACCAACCATTAAAGCTATACACGCCTCAGCTGAAACTCTCAGGGTCACAACATACTAGGAAAGTTAAAGACAATATGAGAACACATGTAGAAGAGAAAAGCGGAAGCAACCAATATATCAGAGACGAATTGTGTGTGTGTGTGTGTGTGTGTGTGTGTGTGTGTGTGTGTGTGTGTGTGTGTGTGTGTAATGAAATTGTTGTAATATGTAATATGATACTTACAGATACCACCGATCGAGACACTTTGTATCTACATATACCTGCGATGCAGTCCACATCAAAGGAGTTGCAACAACTTTGAGTTGACCCACACGAACCACCCTCATGTGAGCACGGAATCTGTCACATCAGGGGAGAAATATTAATAAATTTTTAAGAATATCTTTTTGAAATCTGAATTTACGAACGATAAAGGAAAGAAGACAGTAACAAACAGAATAACAGCTAGTTAGAAACTTTAGATCAGGCGTCGGCAACCAGTCAATCTTGACTCATTCCGTCCAAACTGGCGCGTGGCGTGCCAGATAGGAGTTCTGATCAGACCATGGCGCGTGGCGCGCCAATGAGATATATGTCGAATTAGAACGGAAAGTTATAAAATACCGAGCAACTAGCCAGTTTTTAAATCATTTCATTACATCTGGCACATGTTTGTGGACGTTTGTGAGCGGAAAAAAAATATGTGAAGCTAAAATTGTGTGTTTTATATCCATTTCTAATCCTTTGTTTACAAACAAAATGGATCGATGTGGTTTTGAGAAAAAAAATCATAAAAATTACATCCATTAAGTGATAGTGATAAAAGTTTCCAGATATGTTTCAAACTAAATGTGCACTGATATTCTGAATATTTTATTGCCGTACATTAATTGGGAACTGAGAAATTTAAGTTTAAGTATACAATTTTATTTAATTTTTTAAACATTTTTTTCCGACCATGGCGCGTGGCGCGCCAATGTGATATATGTCGAATTAGAACGGAAAGTTATAATATACCTAGCAACTAGCCAGTTTTTAAATCATTTCATTACATCTGGCACATGTTTGTGGACGTTTGTGAGCGGAAAAAAATTCTGTGAAGCTAAAATTGTGAGTTTTATATCCATTTCTAATCCTATGTTTACAAACAAAATGGGTCGATGTGGTTTTGAGAAAAAAATCATAAAAATTACATGCATGAAGTGATAGTGCTAAAAGTTTCCAGATATGTTTCAAACTAAATGAGCACTTATATTCTTAATATTTTATTGCCGTACATTAATTGGGAGCTGAAATATTTAAGTTTAAGTATACAATTTTATTTAATTTTTTAAACATGTTTTTTTTATGTCTACACTTCACAAAACATAACACACACCTATTCATATCAATTAATTATATGAAGCATTTCATAAGATTCCCCAGTCAATTTCACACATTTAAATGTATAACACAAGTACCTACTGAACTTAGGTATTTGTCCACTGTCTGTTTTTAAAACCTCACCTGTCTGAAAAAATTGCATCCATTTTCGGGCCTGGGTAAAACCCAAAAACAGCCTGGGAGGGAAAGAGTTGATCTACCGGTAAATCTCAGTAGTTGACTTTTGTAGCTCTTGAAACGACTGCGGAGAGGGAAGTTTAGAAAAACTTTTGAAACTGCAGGAAATTACAGACTTGACCTCTCCTGCCGGTATTTAAAATCTCGTGTCCCCGGGTTCTAACGTACTTTTCCCGCATTCCCAAAGAAAACTCTCGAGCCGGCCACTAAAATATATTCGTGAACTGAATAAGGATATGGTGATATCACGAGAAAAAAGAAGACATCAGATTAAGCTGGGAGAACAGGTCCTGGAGCAGGTCGACCACTTTAAATACCTCGGAACTATTATAGACCGAAAGGGAGGCATCAAAGAAGAGTTGGCCACTCGAAAAGCAGCAGCTGGGAGACTTTTTCAGGCCATAAATCGAGGATTCCTCAGCAAGAGAGAGGTTGGTAAGAAAACTAAGATGGCTGTATACCGCTCCACCTATGTCCCAGTCTTGACATATGGATGCGAGTCATGGGCAATGACTACAACCCATAAAAGCCTGATCCAAACCTCAGAAATGAGGTATCTGAGGAAGGTGGTTGAAGTAACAAGAAGAGATATGGTACGCAACCAGACGATACATCAATTCCTTAAATCCTACCCCCTGCAGACCCAAGTAGAACAGTCCCAATTAAGATGGTTTGGCCATGTCTGCAGAATGGGAGAAGATCGGCTACCACGACAAGCATGGGAAACAAAGAGCCAAGGATCCAGACACCGAGGACGACCCAGAGTCCGCTGGGAGGACAACATTAGACAATCTTTGAAGGACCGGGGACTAGAATGGAACCAGGCCAGGAGGAAGACAGCCGATAGGATAGTCTGGCGCTCTTTCTTCCAAACCTCTACACCTCACGGTAGAAGGGGAACGACTAAGTAAGTAAGAACTGAATAAGACAGTCACGTGATCTTTTCTCTGTAAGGTTCATCATTCCCCTTTTCCCTCCCTTTGCTTAAAATTACACACATGCACACACACTCACAATATATATATATATATATATATATATATATATATATATATATATATATATATATCTATATATATATTATATAATATATATATATATATATATATATATATATATATATATATATATATATATATATATATAAGCTTCAAAACGTTCCCGGAATAGTCGACTCACGTTTGAATAAGTGATATGTCATGGAGATTATAGTTTTATAAGTTGGTAGTGACCTTGAGGAAACGACATGACTGATGTAATCTTCATGTGTACTCTCGAACAGAAGTTACAGAAGTTTGTTTATGTGGTGTGCGTTGCATCGTTGGAGAAAATGTCCTTGATTGAACAACGTACAGATGTCAAATTTTGTGTTTTGCTAGAGACGTCACCCTGAGAGACAGTAACCTTGCTTAATAAAGCATATAGTGATACCGCAATGAAGAAATCGAATACAAGTATATAAACCAATAAAAAGATATTGAATCAGTTCTACAAGTTAACAGTTCACATGAAACAAGGGACGTTTCGGGTTTTACCCTTCGTCAGCCACAGTTACAAACAGGTGACAAGGACAAGAATTACATATAGGTACTACAAAAACATACGATGATGAGAATCATACACCAAATGAGCGATACAAGCAGATGGAAAATGTAAACAACCACAGTGATGAGCGAAAAAAAACCCATAATAATAGTACCAAAAAAATCGTAAAACCAGAAAGAAATATCGAAACAAGAAAGTAAATAATCAACGAAACGAAAAAAGAAAATGAACAACACTTCGGAACAAGTAAAAGGTCACTGAGCTAGATCCGTAGATGCTTGGAATAGAACACTGAGGTACCTTGTCCAAGAAATCGTCTAAGGAAGTGACGTATAAGATAGCGACAATTTAAAAAGATACAAAAGGATACGAAACGAACCAAAACAAAAACACAAGAAGATAGATCGAAAAACAACGAATAAAGAAGAATGAAAAAGATAGAAAAGCCACCAGAATTTATGCAAAATGATGTTGGACATTAAGGCCTTTTGGAGATAAACAGCACATTTGAAAAATAAGACCATTCTCCTAGGAAAAGCGAGTCTGGTCATCACCGACACATGAAAGGAGGGCAGTGACATGAATATAAGAATTACCTGAATGGTCATGCCTATTGAAATGAAGGGCCACCGGTAAATGTTTGCATTGATAGATGCCATTTATGTGCTCACGAAACCTGTCTGCCAAACGTCTGCTAGTTTCACCAATATAGATAATGCCACACCTCTTGCAGATGATAGCATAAATCGGGTTTCTGGATTCGCACGTGAAAGACTCTCTAATGACAAAGTTTCCTTTCGGAAAAGTGACTGTCTGAGTTTGGAGTACAAACGGACAGCTCTTACATATACGGCGTTGGCACGGTGTAGTACCAAAGTACGAAGGGCTAGTATGTCTCAAGCGACTGTGTACAAGAATATCCCTAAAATTCCTTTCCCAACGATATGCAACCAAAAGTGTACCACGAAACAACTCTCTGGTATCAGGATCAGAGTGGAGAATATGCAGATGTCGAAACAGAATTCTCTTCACCGCCAGACAGCAAGGATGGAAAGTTAGAACCAGTTTGAGTATGTCAGATTGGACAGAAGATTTAGTATTGAGTGCCATCTGACGAGGGACGCGTTGTGGTTGGTTTTGATGTTAAAGAAATATATATTATTTGTAACAGATGTGAGGTCAGCTGTGCAAGCCCCTGAGGTTAGTTATTTATGAATATGTTCTCAGGGCACCTGTCTGCTACCACCATATGACCTCAGCCTGTCATATATTTTCTCTTAGTTAAGTGTAAAGGTGTGTGAGTGTTGTCTAGCTAAATGTCTAGGGTATATATGCGATGTAATGTAATGAAATGACAACAATACACTTATAAATTAATGAACAATAATGAAACAAGTAACTGTTAAAGTTTACACGTTAAATCTTTTCTTTACCATTTATTTTCCTGTATCTCAGTTCTTTTTTGGATACAGGAATACTGAAAACTCAAGGTGATAGTGAAATGTATTTACAACAATTAATTCAAACTATAAAAGAGTCTGTTATTATTCACAACTACATAAAAATGTCACTCTTGAAAAGTGTCAATTAAATCTTGATCCTATGAACGGGTAATAATGGGAAGAACGTCTGTGTTCATCATGTTCTGAACTAGGAAATACACATTTGGAAAAGAGAGAGGTTAATCTGAGGTATCATGTGCCCGTGGACGAATTCTTATCTGTGTAGTTGCAGGGATACAAGATGGTTTCAGTCCAAGCTAACAGCTTCAAACTGCCAAGTCAGGATACTGCCCTTGAATTCTCAACAGTGAGGCAAACAGACAATACTGCCTCAAGTCTTCAGGTGCAGATGTACATACAGGAATATGTTGACCAATGGCGCACTTTGATTCAGAGATGAAACCCGCATCAATGAAATATTCCTACTAATTAGTTTAATTAGCGATAATATGGTCACTTTCAGATCGCTTGCTGGTGCAGATCAGCAAAGGCAAAATTGTACTGAAATTCTTGCTTTTAACACAACAGTAGTGTAGGAAATATATGTTACAAGTGGCACCTAAAGCCGACTTCAAATTGTTTTTATCACTACTGTTAGTCTATTAGACTCCAGCCAATCAGGGACTATCATGCCTCTTGCGTCCTTTTTCAAATTGAAACTTCAACTTTCAAACTTGGGATTACCTCCCTTCCTCCCAATATGTGGCAAGCTGAGAGAGATATACGTCTGTTCGTCCATCTGTCTTCTACCAATATCTCGGTTATTTACTAAGTGTTTCAAATTCTGAAAGGTAATTATTGATCAGGCTGCTGTCTGTCACACAGTAGTTATATTTTTATTCTATCCTTTATTATATTTACTATTATTGGTTTTCCCTTTTATTTATTCAAATAACATATTTTTCTATCTACGGTAAGATACATTAACACCTTAATCTTCTATTTAACCATTAATGTCATTGTATTTGTCAACTGTCCTTTCTTTTTGCATGTAAGAAAATTATCTAAGTTTTTCTTCTCTATCCTTCTATACCCCGCTTGGGTTTAAATTTCAAATATCTGTAAACAACGAACTCTTGACACTACCCCTAGGCTCCTTTTCTCCCCTTCTCCCACTGTATTTTCAAACATTCCACGTTAATCGTATTATTTGTCTGTAACTAGCGTTCTCATTCAAAATTGAACCAACGCATTTCCCAATACATCTCAAAACTGCAACTTTTAGGCCGGATGTACGAACTGTGTGTGTGTTTTTCATTTCAGTCTGCAGATCTAAGATGTTATAAATTTGGAACTGCGTGTCGAGAGAAAGGGGACTGTATGGTTTTTTTTTGTCGTCTTTTTAGACACATGCTACGGTATTGCCACGCACTATCGTTTTCTTCTCGCGAAACCAAAAGAACCAAACGCGTGTCAAATGATAGCATTCTTCCGTCTCTCCCTTCCCCTTCATCGTGTTTTCTTCTGTCCATCTTTCTTAGAACGACTAAGCTTTTCCTTCCAAAATTATTACCGTTAGTGTCTCAAGGACGAGCTATACAAGTTAGTACTGCCCTGCAGGCGGGGCGATGATGTTTCACACAACTCCACTATTTTATCCCTATGTTATATTCTCTCTATAAACCAGAATATTATCTATTTGATCGGTGTAATCTCTGATTTTATGACACATCTCCCCACTTTAGAACATGCTTCTGATGCAAGTTTAAGATCGGAGATACACATAGATCAAATTAACTCATAGGCCTTGTGAATACTCTCAGTTTCGTCAAACGGGTGCCTACTCAAGAAATCTGCTCCTACATTTTGCGAACCCGGAATGTGTTGGATAGTAAATGAATAAGGTTGGATGAGTAATGACCACCTTAATAAACGAGCATTTTCATGCTTTGCCTGTGCCAAAAATACGAGAGGCTGGTGATCTGTTTGGACCACGAATGTCGTACCATAGAGATAGATCTGGAACTTTTTCATAGCCCAGATTAAAGCTAAACATTCTTTTTCACTTGTTGAATAGTTTTGCTCCGCTTTGTTCAACTTGCGGCTAGCATAAGCAACTGGGTTTAATTCCCCATCAAGTGAAGTGGAACTTTGTAATAATGTAGCCCCTAATCCGACGTTGCTAGCGTCCGTTCTCATCACAAATTCCTGACTCAAACCAGGTAATTTCAATATCGGTTTGCTGGTGAGTTTTTCTTTTAACTCCTGTTATGCTAATTCACACTGTGCTGACCAAATAATTCTATCAGGTTGTCCCTTACGAGTTAAATCTGTCAGAGGAGCACTTCTTCTTCTTCTTCTTTGATCCTTAGCCGCTGACCGTCAAAGCAGTCAGTGGCCATCACGCCTAGGGGCGTCTTGTTGGGGAACTACAATTTGATTCCACTTTCTTGGTCGGTGGCCATCCTTCGTACAGTGCCCCAACTCTGGTTCTTTCCGTGCATCTCAGCCTCCACAGTCCTCCGCCAGGTTGTTTTTGGTTGGCCTCTCTTTCGTTTTCCTTCAGGGGTCCAAAGCAAAGCTGTTCTTGTGATGGCATCGGGGTCTCTTCTGAGGACTTGACCAACACAGCTCCAGCGTCTGCCAGCTATGATGGTGTGCATGTCCTCTTGCTTGCTACGAGTAAGCAGATCTTGGTTAGTGATGGTATTCGGCCAAAAGATTCGGTGAATTTTTCTTTGGCATGTTGTGTGAAAGGAGGACAATTTAAACATTTCCTTCTCTGTAACTCTCCAGCATTCCGCACCATAGAGAAGCACAGAAAGCACACAGCTCTGATATAATCTTAATTTTGTGCTTGTGCTGTATTGGGAGGACTTCCAGATGTTGTTTAGGCTAAAGAAGGCTGTTCTTGCCTTATTCATTCTGTTGTTGATGTCTTTGCCTGCCCCGCCGTCTGGTGTTACTATGCTTCCTAGGTATGTGAAGGTATCTGTCTGTACCAATTGCTGATTCCTTACTGATATGGGCTCAGGGTTGCTCACATTGAGCGTCATGACATCAGACTTCTTTAAATTGATGTTCAAGCCCATCTGCTGGCTAAACTTATTAAGTCTATCCGTTTTTTCCTGGATGTGTTGATGTGAATGTACTAGTAGTGCAATGTCATCTGCATATTCCAGATCTTCCAATGTAGAAAATGTTGTCCATCTTATTCCTCTTGGACTGCCCTCTGTTGTCTGGCGCATCACCCAGTCTATGACTGTTAAAAATAGAGTGGTTGACAAGGGGCATCCTTGTCGTACTCCTGTCTTCACCTCAAAGGTTAGGTTGCTCTGCCCAAAACTACACGTAACGTTGGCATAGAGGCTTTTTATAATTGACACTATGCAGCTTGGAATTCCATAAGCCCTCAGTATTTTCCATAAACTGTCCCTATGTATGCTGTCAAAAGCCTTTTCAAAATCAACGAAATTAATGTAAAGCTGTCTTTGCCATTCTGAGCACTGCTCTATAATGTTCTTGAGAGTGAATATATGATCTACACATCTTCTATTCTTTCTAAATCCTGCTTGTTCCTTCCTCAGTTTGTGGTCTACTGCCTTTGAAATTCTCTGTATAATTATCCTGCCTAGTATTTCGCTGGGAACTGAGAGAAGAGTGATTCCTCTCCAATTATTGCAGTCTGCAAGATCTCCCTTCTTGAGCAACTTGACAATTATTCCTTTGTTCCACTCTGATGGTGTTGTCCCCGTTTTCCAGTCTTGTGCAAATAGTGGTTCTAATAGTTCTGCTGCTAGCTCAGGGTCTGTCTTAAATAGCTCTGCATTTAAGTTATTATGGCCCGGAGCTTTGCCGTTCTTTAACCCTTTGATTGCTGTGATGATGTCTTCTTTTCGTAGAATGTCTGTATTCACATCTAGATCGTTTTCAGCTTCAGGAACATTCAGTTGTGTCTCTGGTGGTTCCTTGTTCAGAGTTTCTATGAAGTGCTCTGCCCATCTTGTTTCCTGTCCCTCTGCTGTCGTGATGAGATTACCTTGCTTATCTCTTACTAATGTAATATTGTTTGCACCTCGTTTTCCGCTGATGAATTTAGTTATTTTGTATATTGTGCTTTGTTCATTTCTCAGTACTGCCTCCTCTGCCTGTCTTGCAAGATCGTCTAGGAAATTCCTTTTGTTGGCTCGGGTTTGGCGTTTAACTTCCTTGTCCAGCTGACTGTACTGTTCGCTATATAGTTACTTTAACCTGGAAAACTTCGCTTCTGTTTTCTTTCTTTTCATTTCCTTTCTCATCGTTATGGTGTTTAATGTTTCTGGTGTTATCCAGTCTTGCTTCTTCCTTTTCTGGAATCCCAAGCATGATTTGCTGCTTTCTTTGTATATTTTTGAAATGGTGTTGAAATTCTGATCTATATCATCAGTCAATGTCTTTTCCTGACTTTTGGCAAATTGATATCGTTTCTTCATGTCGGCCGCAAAAGCTTTTCTGGTAAGGGAGTCCTTCAATTTGCTGATGTCAAACCTTTTCTGTGTAGTTACAGTTGGTGCAGCCCTTCTTAGATTCACTTTCAGTTTTGCTACTACTAAATGGTGATCACTTCCCACATCTGCACCTCTTCTTACCTTCACATCTTGTAATGCATGTCTCCATCTACCCTTAACCATGATGTGGTCTATCTGGTTTCTGTCCCGACCATTTGGTGATTCCCATGTTAATTTGTGAATTTCTTTATGTGGGAAGAGTGTTCCTCCAATGACCAGGTTGTTAATGCTACAGAAACTTATTAGTTTATCTTTATCCCCATTTTCATTTGCTGTTCCGCTGCCGCATTTCCCCATTGTTCTTTCATTATATGTATTGTGTGTACCAACTTTCGCATTGAGGTCTCCCATTACTATAACAAGATCATATCTAGGTGTATCTTCCATTTCTTTCTGCAGTTGTTGATAGAATTCATCATTGACCTCCTCATCGCTATCATTCGTTGGTGCGTAGCATTGTATTATTGTAGTGTTGGTGAATCTCCCTCTCAATCTTAATCTTATCAGTCTGTTGTTGATGGGTTTCCATTCCAGTAATGTCCTTTCTATTCCTTTCTGTAGAATAATGGCTACGCCTTCATTGTGCTGTCCATCCTCTCTTCCAGAGTAAAGTACTGTTTCTCCTGTTGCTGTTTTAACTTTTCCTGCCCCTGTCCATCTGCTCTCGCTTATCCCTAGAATGTGTAACCTATAGTTTCTAATTTCTGCCGTGACCTGTCTTAGTTTACCTGTCTCGTACATTGTTCTGACATTCCAAAAACCTATTCTTGTATCCTGTTTTGCGGTCAGGACATCCGTTTTCATGTCAGTGGCTTCCTTTCGGTTTTCACCACTGACAGTCATACGAGCCACAGACTCCGAATGTCCATCCCGCAGCAACGATTTTCCATTTATTGTTGTTTCCGTAACGTGCGATTTTTTTTACATAGACAGGGGTGTCAGCCCTATGCTAAAACCCTCAACCTGGAGGACCAGGGTACCAGCTTTTGTCTGACCTCTACCCACACAGACCAGTCCAGCGTGGTTGAACCTACCAGGAGTAAAACTCCCACTGGCATAGCTCTGGGGATTGTCAGGGTACGCAAGCTGCCATACCGCTACAAGGTATAGGTACCATTGATAGTAGCAGAGTAGCACATATAGAGTTAAAATTCTTTATGTATTTCTGTTAAAAACCACACAATGATACAAAAGATCTCACATCTTTTTTTGTCTGTGGCCTCGGTGCTCTCTGCAATTTCTTCAAGTTCTTGGGGTCAGGGGTCATGCTGCCCTGATATACCGTGTGTCCCAAGAATTCCAACTCTTTACACTCCACACAACATTTGGTTGGCCTAGCAGTCAAGTTTGCCTCTCTGAGCCTATCGAATAGCATATTCAGAGAGTTAACGTGTTCTTCGAATGTTTCCGTAGCGATGAGGATATCATCCATGAAATTCGTTATGCATGGATTGTTCAGTGGATCCAACAACTTTCGCATCATCCTAGAAAACACACTCGGGGCATTTTTCAACCCAAACGGCAACATGTTGAACTCATAATGGCCTTCCGAGGTGCTAAAGGCTAAGTAAGGTCGAACCTCAGGCTTCACTGGAATTTGATAATAGCCTTTGCTAAGATCAACCTTAGAAACATATTTTGCCTTGTTTAGCCTGGCAAACAGCTGATTTGTATCAGGTAATGGATCCACCTGACTTTCTGTGACAGCATTCGGTTTCCTGTAATCTATACACAGTCTATGTTCCCCAGATGGTTTCCTCAACAAAACCACACTAGAGCTATAAGGAGATTCACTTTGAGAAATAATCCCTTCTTTCAACTAATACTCTATCTCCTCTTTCAAAGCTTTTTCCTTAGCGAAAGGAATAGGATAGGCTCTCATACAGATGGGTGTTGGGTCTATTAACTTCATATCGTATTCCAACAAATTGGTGTGCCCCGGCATATCCGTTAACACGTCTGTATGTTCAATCAAACCTTTTGAATCCGCTCCCTCTGAGTTTTTGTCAAGTGTCTACTGACTTTCACTTGTGCCGGTGTTTCATAGGTATTTAGGGGGTACTCGTGAGAGGCGAGTGGTTCATTTTTCATCTCCGTTGCTATCGACAAGGTCATTAAGTGTGTCCCTTCCTGATTTTCTCTGTCCAGATACTTCTTCAGGAGATTCACATGATAGATTTTTTCTTTCCCCTTTTTATCTATCTTGTAATTTGTTCTAGACACCTTCTCTAGAACCGTATATGGACCTTGCCATCCAATTTGCAACTTGTTACTGCTGCCGGGTAGTAGAAGAAACACCTTCTCTCCCACAGCTAATTCCCTATCTTTCGCTTTCTTAATATAATAAGCAGCATGTTTCTTCCTGGCTTGTCTTAAATTATCATTAGCGAGTTTCCAGCCAGTTTTGAGACGAGTGGTCAGCTCGTTCACATACTGATAAGATGAGGTAACAGTCTCTTCTGCCTTCTCATCTGTCCACGTCCTCAACAAGGCTTCCAGTGGACCTTTGATTGGTCTTCCAAATAACAGTGTTGCCGGTGCCATTCCGGTCGAATTATGTGGAACTTCCCGATACGCAAACAACGCAGCGGGCAAATATTGATCCCACGTATCAGGTTTTTCATGGGCCAGCTTTCGCAAGACAGAAACGAGAGTCCCATTGAACCTCTCTACCTGGCCAATCCCTTGGGGGTGATACGGACTACAATGAAAGTGCTTGGCCTGGAAGATCCTGAAAACTTCTTCCGTTAGTCTCCCCTTGAACTGTGTGCCGTTATCAGTCAAGATTTGGTGTGGGAAACCTAACCTCGTGAATATCGTAAGTAATGCCTCTGCCACATGCTTCGAATCGATTGACGACAGGGCTACCGCCTCTCCCCACATAGAACAAGTGTCCACCAGAGTAAGGATATAACTGTTCCTCCTCTTGGTACACGTGAGAGGTCCCACAATATCCAATGCAACCATCTCAAAAGGGGTTCCATTTATGGGCATCTCCCCTAGAGTTGCAGGAGCAGTCCAATGCTTTGGAGCTACTCTCTGGCATTCTGGACAGGATTTTACATATCTTTTTATATCTTCCGTTATTCCTGGCCAGAAATACTGACAATCTATACGCTGTCCTGTGGCGCTGATCCCCATATGACCACTGAAGGGAATCGCGTGTCCTAATTCCATCACTTTCCCCTATATGAAGTGGGAAGAACCAGTTGTCCGTGACCATTGGATCCAGTTCTAGCCTTCCTATAGATAAGTTTATTCTTCATATAGTAGTCTCCTTTGCTTGGAGGTGTATGGCATTTAGGCAATTTCTTAAAACACGGATTGAGTGACCTATCCTCCGCCTGTGCCTTCCTCATCTCCTCTGGATGAGTATTTATAGGATTATCCCCTCCTTCTTAGACTGTGACCTGGTCTGCACTGTTGTCATGATCATAGGTCTCATGGGAGTCCCCAAGAAGTCATAACGACACCCCAATATCAGAGGGTAGATGGGTTCGTTTATCACTGCTGCTTTGATTACTCCTTCCACATAGCGAGTTTTCACAGTTATCCTTGCAATGGGAAGTGTCATGGTTGCTACGTCCTAAGTCGCCATTTGTATCTCCACTGTTTCTGTGATATACAGATCTGGGTTCACTAGATGAGAACTCACGACTGAATCAAACTCTAAACCTGTATCATAAAGGCACCTAATGGTGACCCCATTACATACAACATCCTCACACACTGGAGGATGATAAGGTTCCTGCTGTCCAGTAGGTTTCACCTCTAATCCCTGGTTCCCCGTTTTCATTGCAGCGAAGGTAGAAGGTTTCTTAGTACACACTTTGATGTCTTGAGTGTCCCTTTTACACAATTTACACCATTTCTTTCCTTGGGGACAGGTTTTCTTTCACTGAATTGCGGGTTTCTATCGCGTTGGTCAAAACTCGGCTTATCATAATAGGCTTTACCTTTATTATACTTGCTCTATGTTCAAATTTAGGTTGGTTTTGGTTTTGGAGGGCTTTATTATAGTCTAACGGTTTCTTCTTTATGCCTGCTATCTCAGACTAGGCTGCCTGATATCTTTCAGCCACATTTAAGATCTCCCCCAGTCTCTCAGCACCCTGTTCTGTGAGAAATTTTCTCAGGTCTGGAGCCATGGACTCTCGCACCTGCTTCATCATAATCATTTCCCTTAAATCTTGGGTTTTCCCCAGAGCAGTCCATTTCGTAAGGCGTGCAAAGAACTCGTAATAAGTCTCCCCAGTCAGCAGTTTTACATTCCTAAATTTTTTACTATAAAATTCGCGATTCTTCTCATACTTAACTAGAAGAGCCTGCTTAAGAATATCATAGTCGTCTTGGTCATCTTTGCTCAGCTTTGCGAATACCTCACACGAGGTTCCCCTAAGCCCCTGGGATACCTTCAGACTCCATCTTTCTTTTTCTAACTCATACATTGCAGCTAGTCTCTCGAATCTACTTAAAAAGATTCGATATCATCATCTTTCTCCACAAATGGGTCTAAATGAAACCCCATGGCTGAGTTGGAGGCAACCTGGCTTGCAGCAGAGTCTGAGGTGGATGGGCTATTTCCATTTTCAGGAGCATGGCCTTGTAACTCCAACTCCCTTAGTCGTAAATCATGTTCCATTTGGAGCCTTTTATCTTCTTTCTCAGCCTCCATCTGTAATCTTTTCTTCTCCTTTTCAGTCTCCAACCTCTTAACTTCTTTTTCCTATTCAGCCTCCAGTTTCTTCTTTTCTAACTGCAACCTCTTGATCTCAGCCTCCCTAAGAGCCTCTAATTTCTTAAGTTCCCTAGCATCTTCTAATAAAATTCTTTTCTCCTCCGCTAGTCTACTATCTTCTCTTGCAATACATTTATCACATTCAGCTGTTACAAAAGCAGCTAGACCTTGCCCGTCCATCCCCATTTCCTTTGCAGCCTGCACAGCAGCAGATCTGAATTTGGCCAAGTCTGCCATCTTATTGTTAATACTATCCAATGTTATCAAACTAACTTAAAATATTTAACAAATTTTTAACAAAACACAATACAATGGGCAATGATATTTCTAACCATCTCTCCAATTATTTTTAATTTTCTACTTTTAAAATCCCGGACGAGCCCCCAATATATGAGGTGGGTTTTGATGTTAAAGAAATATATATTATTTGTAACAGATGTGAGGTCAGCTGTGCAAGCCCCTGAGGTTAGTTATTTATGAATATGTTCTCAGGGCACCTGTCTGCTACCACCATATGACCTCAGCCTGTCATATATTTTCTCCTAGTTAAGTGTAAAGGTGTGTGAGTGTTGTCTAGCTAAATGTCTAGGGTATTGATAAGGGTGGAATTAGGATGCCGTCAAATTACCACCTCTATCGACACCAGGTATTACAATGCAAGATGTGGGTGTCTTATCTGGTTTAGATTGTTGCTGTGTGTGTGTTGCAGTAGAACAGTTCAGGGTACACCACAGGCAACATGACGTGTAGAGTCATAGAAATGGTAACTTCGCTTTAGGTTTATACCATTTATTGCACGCCACAAAACAGTCATGATACTTATGTTATCATCGGCATAGTACAACGAATGCAGCATTCAAACTCATGTTAACTGACAGTCATGTAGAAGTCAATACTCAATAGTTGTATGGAAAACAAATATCATAGCGAAGCTTGATAAATAATACATATAACTTCTGCAACCGTGGTCAGCTGCAGATCCTTAATGTTCATAGACAATAATAATTATTCCTTCCTGATGCTAGCAGATCAGATGTATACAATACGTCCGTTTACTGTCTGCACGTGAGTAGCATACATGGATTACAGGTCAGCTCAACCTTTATAACCTTCCTAAGTCTAACCATCTGACTTGGACGTGATCTCTGATATAACGAATCCTGGAACACAGACAATAGTCTTGTTGGTCTAGAGCGACCCATAGATATATAACTAGTTCAGGTATAAAGATACCGATGACTTAATCCTAGTCAAAGTACCTCTCCATTTTGAATCACACAGGCGAGCAAAAAGGCGACAAAATGACGAACCTCTAGATGATAGCCTAAAGTTCGATACAAGAGGAATTACCTTATTTCGGAAAATCAACCATGAACATATGCCTCCAGGCAGGCTTGAATAATACGGGGAAATAGTCTAGTTAGCTAACTAACTCACAAAGACAATGTATTTCCCTCAGAGAATCACAAGACGCAGTCGTGTCCGCTCGCTAATCAGTCCATTTCTCAACTGCCCGACCTGGGCGGAACAACAAAACGACAACCCCGTCGAGACATGCGCAGAGTGACAATCTCTGAGTCGCTGTTCACAATAAGACGATTCTAAGAACATTCGAGATAAAAGTCTTACACAGTCGCGCCTTTTATGGACATGAACAGAAGCGTTAAGAAAGGTTTCAAACATCTACAACAGTTGACTGATACTACCAAATAAGGAGATATGGTCACGCTTCGTTCAAGACATTATAGACCGAACGTGTCTCTATACAAGAGGAGGTAAACTCATAAAAAATAGCAGTATCGATATATCGGATTCTGTCCCTTTGACCATAAAATATATATAACATGCATTTCAGTCAAATAATGATCATACATACGAAAAACGATCATACAAAGACTTTGGAAAAAAGTAATTATTTGTGCGTAACATTACCGCACCCTCCCGGGAAAAAAAAAATGAAACATTTTTTTTTTAAATCCTGGAGCCGGAAAAATCTAGGCTCCTAACGCACGTATGATGCGCGGATATACCTAACAAAATAGCTCAACACTTGGAGCGAAACTGAGATCATATCCCAGGTCCTTAGAGAAAAAATTTATCTAAGTATACGCGTATATATCCCAGGAAGGTGCCACCAACACAAACCACAATGCTGGCAACATCATAATAAAAGTCAAATTATTCTCATACCAATATATGAAATCAAATATATTATTATGATATCATACAATGTGTTGCAAATAGCGGTGTAATATATTAATATACCGCACTATTTTATTACATTATGTAATGCATCAGTAACTAATAAGTAATACATGTGTTGATCTTCGTTGACATAAAACATTCAATAGAAGAAGATGTGGACATCATCCGCTCCCAATCTAGGACAGGACTTGATATACTCAAAGTTCCACAATGGACACAATCTCGTATCTTCAATGATGTGCTGCGAAAATATCAATAACACAAATCTTAAAGACAACTGGTAAATCTCTCAATACAATCCTGAAAATAATTTATTTAAATGTGGCCGAGTGATCTTTTGGCCCGTATATCACTAACTAAGCCTTCTTAGATAATTACATGGAACAATGTTATAAATTCCCCCTCAAAAAAGTGAGAACAAAAAAAATCTACTAACATGTCATTATAACATTGGACTGTATATTAGGAAATATATATATGACAGAAGAATCATGTGGAATCGTGTGGGCATCTGGACAGAATGTCCGCCATTACATTATCCGAACCACGGATAGCTCGAACCGAGAAATGAAATGGTTGAAGAGCTATGGCATAACGAGTGGACCTCGAGCTCTTCAAGTTTTTACTCTGAATAGCAGTAAGCGCTTTCTGGTCGGTTTCCACAATGAAATGTGCGCCTAGAAGAAATCTTTGTAACTTCAGAATAGACCATACCATAGCCAATAACTCACGGTCTAAAACCGAGTAATTCTTTTCTGCAGCATTTAATTTCCTAGAGATATACATCACCGGATGCAGAGTATCAGAATACTCCTGCATTAGTGCTGCCCCAATCCCAGTTGACGAGGCGTCACTTCGAAGAACAAAAGTCTTCTCAATAGTAGGTAACCTAAGAATAGGTGGAGATGAAAATAGGTATTTAACCTGGTCCAATGAGGATTGACATTCTTTTGACCAGCGGATCAAATTAGGCGACCCTTTCTTCAATAAAGTAGAAAGCGGTGCCATAATGGAGGACAGATTCGGAATGAATCGTCCGTAGAATTGGATCAAACCTAATAGACTCCTTACTTGTTTCTTTGTCTTAGGGACCGAAATGTTAAGTATTTTTGAAACATTGTGGTCTTCTGTCTTTAAAAAGACCATGACCAACACGATGACCTAGGAAAGAAATCTCACTAAATCCTATAAAGGCTTTAGAGGGTTTTGCAGTCAAGTTATACTCGCGAAGAGTAGACAGTAATTCGTATAAACCCAAATAGTGATCTTCCCAGGAATCACTGAATAGACAGATATCATCTAGATATGCTATGACATCTGTACGATATGCGAGAATTCGCCGCATCATGCGTACGAATGTAGCAGGGGCGTTCATAAGACCAAAAGGCATGAAATTCCATTGGAATAAACCCCTAGGTGTAGAAAAAGCTGTAAAAGGTTTGGCACGTTCAGTTAGCGGGACTTGCCAATAACCTTTAGACAAATCTAGTTTGGTAAAGAATCTAGAATTAGAAAGTTTATTGAGTAGCTCTTCTAATGAAGGCATAGGTTCAGCGTCGAACTTCGTAACTTGGTTCAATTTGCGATAATCTACGCAAATGCGAATGTTATTATCCTTCTTTCGAACAATAACCATAGACGAAGAGTATGCTGAAGTGGATGGTTCAATGATTTCCAAACGTATCATTTCATCCAATTCTTTTTCGACTTGAGACTGGAAATGGATAGGTATTGGATAGGGTCTGACTCTGATAGGATTATGATTAGTTAGCACAATGTCATGTTCAATGACATGTGTGTGTCCCGGGATGTCTGTAAGAACATCCTGAAATGTTTGCAACATCGAAGAAACTTGTCGATGTTCCTCAGCGGAAAGATTTGGAGAAACGGTCACGTTTTTCCAAGATTCCGTAGAATAAAGTGGGACCATAGAAAGAGGAAGATTGACATCAGAAAAAGTAGTTTCCTCATCCTGTATAACTGACAGCGATGAGTATTGACCATGAGGTACTTGAGAATTGTCCGTTGCCTGGAAAATAGGCTGCAAATAGTCTGGTCTTTCATGAAATTCCGTGAGCATATTTATGTGGAAAGTTTTATGCTTTCCATCAATATCGACAACATAGTCGACATCAGAAATTTTGGAGACTATTGCATATGGACCTTTCCATGCAATTAGAAGTCTGTTCTCCCTTGAAGGAAGTAGAACGAGAGCTTTGTCACCTGGACAAAGTTGTCGTAGACATCTATTCTTATTCGCAAACTGCCTTGCCTTTTCTTTAGCAAATTCGGAAGACGAAGTTGCTAGTCTGCATGCCTCAATGATTTTTTTCCTAAGAGCAATGACGTACTCATAAGAAGACTGAGTCTCATCGCTAATATTATCGGCAGTGATTAGATCGTGAAGTAAAGACATAGGGCCGCGCGGTTGCGCGCCAAAGACAAGTTCAAAAGGGGAAAACCCCGTATGTTCATTGGGGACCTCTCTATATGCAAAGAGAGCCGCGGGTAAGACCCTGTCCCAATCCTGAGGATGATCCTCAGTTATTTTACCCAGTAAAGTTTTTAGAGTCCTATTTAAACGTTCGACCAACCCATTAGACATTGGGTGATAGATACTGCTGAGAGACCTTTTTATATGTAGCATAGACATTACCTGTGACATAGTGTCTGATATAAGTTGAGTGCCATGGTCTGACAATATTTCTCCGGGAAAACCCAAGCGAGAAAATATCAGCCAAAGAGCGTCTGCGATATCAGCAGTTGAGATGCTCTTGAGAGGTATTGCCTCTGGCCAACGTGTGCACATATCGACACATGTAAGAATAAATTGGTGCCCTCTAGCCGACTTAATTCTAAAAGGACCGATAATATCTATTGCCATTTTTTGAAAAGGGCGAATTGGAATGTCAGCAGCCTGAATAGGCGCAGCATGTCGTGGTCCTTTAGATTTGACCTCCTGACATACTTTGCAAGAGCGACAGTACATTCGTATGTCCTTGCTCACAAATGGCCAAAAGAAAGCCGCAAGAACCCTCGACTTTGTACGGGAAAAAACCCATATGTCCAGCACATTGCGAGTCATGAGCATGTTGCAATATTTGCACCCTCATGCTCTTAGGCACAAGAATTTGTGAATGAGTGGATGTAGTCGAGTCTTGTACCATACGTACAAGTACGCCGTTCTTCATAGAAATCCAAGATTTTCTATTAGTATTTTGATTAGGATCACCTTTTTTTGCTAGAATGAAGAATTTTTGTAACGACGGATCTTCTTCTTGCAATTTGATAAATGAGTCACGTGTAATAGTCAAGTGACTATTTTGTTCATTTACTTCATCATTATTAGTTAATGAAGTTTGAGGTGGATCCAGAGCATGTGCTCTTGTGACCACCGTATTGGTAGCTTCAATGTTTTGCTCTTCCCAAACAGCAATCTGCTGTGGGGTACATTCCCTAACTCCGTGAATACGACCAATAATAAGGTCCGCAATAGGGTTTGGAAGTAGACACGCGTGGACCTCTCCCGTGAAGAAAGGAGTAGCAATATGTATTATGGCAGTAGGATATTTTTCCAACGTGCCACCAAATGTGACACATTTGATGACCTTTCCTGTAGCACAGAATGGATCTACAAGAGATTGCCTAACCCCGACAGTAGTACATCCAGAATCAAACAACACCGAGACTGGATTACTATTTACAAGCCCCTTATGTAATATAAGAGAACCTCTCCCATCATGAGCAACATTAGCAGGAAGAGCGGGCAAAGGATGACCACAGCTTAGAGTACTAATGGTTTTCGGATCAAATAAAGTACTGCATTGGATACATTTATTTGCCCTACCAAAGTCAAAAGATGAGTATCCGATAGCATTATGGTCTTTATCATTATTAACCTGTTTATCTGCTCCCTGAGATTCTTGTTGAACAGAGTTTGTCTGTTGATATCTTTTTCTCTTCTGTTGCGATCTACCGCGACCATTATTGCTTCTGCAATTATCATTAAAGTCCCTACTGTAATTTTTATCCTGGTTTGCGTTCCAGTTTCCATAACTGTCATTACCATCTCTATGCTGTTGAGAACCTCTATTATCTTGGTATTGAGGTCTCTGCAAATAATATTTTCCTCTATACCGATTACCTTTATGAAAATTTCTAAAGTTACCGGGAATAGAATACCGTGTAATATTAGGTTGTCTCCAGTTCTGGGAAGAAGAATCTCCCTGAAATTGATTACCATGGTTCTGGGCATAATTACGGTTACTCTTTTTATTGAAATTTTGCTGGCTACCCTGAAATTTACGCATAAAATTCGGGCCATAAGGTGCTGCCGAAGCAACTGGCAGACCTTCTTTTACCTTAGAGTTGCTAACGGTTATGTGAGGATGTGCAGTAACATACTGGCTACAGTATTCTTCCATTTCTTTTATATTTTTAGGCTTACGCTCATGAAGAAAAGAAAGAAAAGCTTCATTAACAGAAGACATAACCTTGTCTCTAAGAAGTAAGTCCATGAGGGCTTCAAATGTACTTTCTGTCTTAGAAAGCTCAACCCATCGTAAAAAAGTAAGACGTATGCCTGAGATGAATTCTGAGAATTCAACTCCAGTTTCTGGTAACATGTTTCTAAATTTAAGACGATATCCGTCTTCGTTAAGTTGGTACTTCTTTAACAATGCCGCCCTGACAACCTCATAGTTGTTCTTGTCAGGCACATCTACCATACCCAACAAAGTCAAAGCATCACCTCTAAGTATCTTGGACAGATGATAAACATATAATGTTTTATCTATATTATGCACCTTACATGCACTTTCAAATCTATCTAGATAAAATGTTATATCATCAATTGAAGCATTGAATGCTGGTAAATTAAGCTTGAAATCAACAGCATTAGACTTATTAGCAGATGATACCTTATTAGCATCATTAGCATTACTAGATAACTTCAACTTTTCTAACTCCAAAGCTAAGAGTTTTTCTTCATGTTCCATTTTTGCTTTTCTCTCATCAGACTCTCTTTGTAACCTTCTTTCCTCAGCCTCAGCCTGTAACTTTCTTTCCTCAGCCTCAGCCTGTAACTTTTTTTTTCTAATCTTTTATTTTCAGCCTCTATTTCAAGTCTCTTATTTTCAGCTTCTTT
Organism: Oreohelix idahoensis; assembly: GCA_024509875.1. Taxonomy (NCBI): domain Eukaryota; kingdom Metazoa; phylum Mollusca; class Gastropoda; order Stylommatophora; family Oreohelicidae; genus Oreohelix; species Oreohelix idahoensis. The sequence continues at coordinate 73,054 of JAMPIV010011638.1, forward strand.
TTCAAGTCTCTTATTTTCAGCTTCTTTTTCAAGTCTCTTATTTTCAACCTCAGCCTGAAGTCTCTTCTCCTGAGATTCTGCTTCTCTTTTTTGTTTTTCCATTTCCATTTGTAATCTCTTTTCATCTACCTGCATCTGCAGTTTTAAATTTTCAGCATCTATTCTCTTTTGTTCAGTTAGTTCTTTCATTTTCTTTTCCTCCGACTTCAATGCCTTGGCATATTGAACAGTCGCAAATTCTTCTAATTTATCACCTGTCTTCCCAAGGGCTTTACCCTGCTCAATAAAGTACTCAAATGTAGACATGATGTCTAAAATGTGAGTACAGAACCTGAAATAATTAATTATCTTATTTCAATCTTAATAGCAACAAGACTTAATAAAGTGCTTGTATAATTACTATGTTCACTCCAATCTCTGTGGGAAACAAGACTTGACACCAATTTGTATTATCAGTTGTACAATAATATCACAAGTCACCTCTTAATTATCAGTGCACTACCCAAATCAGTGCATAACCATCAGTTATTTATCATAACTGCACTACAATAGTGCATAAGGAAAAAACCACCAGCTAGTTATGATAAGTGCACTATAGATCAATAGTGCATGAGCATATATGTAACAATAGTGAAAGCTAACTATGCAAGAACTATGCAAACAATAACAAGACAATGTAAACAATAACAAAGTACCAACAATGTAAACAAAACAAAGATCAAAGTCAATGTAAACAATAACAAAGATCAGAGTCAATGTAAACAATAACAAAGATCAACGTCAATGTAAACAATAACAAAGATCAGAGTCAATGTAAACAATAACAAAGATCAAACAATACGAAAACATTCGCATAAGTCAAATAAATAAACAGCGAAACTAAAAAGAATATGATGACAGAATGCGAAGATATGACAAACAAATGACGCTACAGTATATACACAACAATTTACGTGAAGAACTGAATAATAGAAAAGAGGAGACCTACAAATACAAACAATTGAAATCGAAACTAAAAAACAGAAAGAAAGAGAGAAACAAAAAAAAAATATACAAAAAACGAAAATAAAGCACAACTCGTCACAACTAAACAGATATAGCAACGATTGTCGCTAGCAAATTCCACAATAGGAAATTCGCACAGTCCCTAACGAAAACGCTAACAGTAGAACCTCTGTGGCGTGGTATCTTCTACTGAAAGACACCGCCCAACCGAGAAAACCCGCTGAAATATAAACATATAAATACAAATCCAAATAACATATAACATGTAAACATATAAAGAGTGCGAAAAATGTGATAGACAGAAGGCTCAGTTAGAACATAAGGGCACAGTTCACAAACAAAACAGGCCACTTAACTTCTATGTATCCACAACGTCAGCACAGTTCAGAACAGGATGTGATCAGCATTCTTAGGACAATGATCCAACGTTGATCCATATCTGCTCTCGTAAACTGCCATGACAAAGGAAATGAGCTTCTAACAGGAAACAGCTTCTGACAGGAAACAGCTTCTGAACTTGACCTTCTGAATCTGCAACAGTAATTCTGAGACCGGAACAGTTGTTACGGCACTTGTCCTTCTTCTCAACAGATCAGGAAATCCATTCGCTCGGTACTTGTCCTTCTATTTGTAGACAAACTTCAATACCGCCGAGCAGCGCCGGGTAGTTTCAAAATATCAACAACTGTCAGTACTGCTGCGTCTTTCAAAAAATTTCATCAAAGGTGATGAATAGCAACTGCAATGTTGTCTTGTAGTCTGCTGATGATGTCTGGGTTTGTTGACCCCCTTGAGAGTTGGTACCAGAATAAACCAACTATTGGCCACCATGAATTGATAAGGGTGGAATTAGGATGCCGTCAAATTACCACCTCTATCGACACCAGGTATTACAATGCAAGATGTGGGTGTCTTATCTGGTTTAGATTGTTGCTGTGTGTGTGTTGCAGTAGAACAGTTCAGGGTACACCACAGGCAACATGACGTGTAGAGTCATAGAAATGGTAACTTCGCTTTAGGTTTATACCATTTATTGCACGCCACAAAACAGTCATGATACTTATGTTATCATCGGCATAGTACAACGAATGCAGCATTCAAACTCATGTTAACTGACAGTCATGTAGAAGTCAATACTCAATAGTTGTATGGAAAACAAATATCATAGCGAAGCTTGATAAATAATACATATAACTTCTGCAACCGTGGTCAGCTGCAGATCCTTAATGTTCATAGACAATAATAATTATTCCTTCCTGATGCTAGCAGATCAGATGTATACAATACGTCCGTTTACTGTCTGCACGTGAGTAGCATACATGGATTACAGGTCAGCTCAACCTTTATAACCTTCCTAAGTCTAACCATCTGACTTGGACGTGATCTCTGATATAACGAATCCTGGAACACAGACAATAGTCTTGTTGGTCTAGAGCGACCCATAGATATATAACTAGTTCAGGTATAAAGATACCGATGACTTAATCCTAGTCAAAGTACCTCTCCATTTTGAATCACACAGGCGAGCAAAAAGGCGACAAAATGACGAACCTCTAGATGATAGCCTAAAGTTCGATACAAGAGGAATTACCTTATTTCGGAAAATCAACCATGAACATATGCCTCCAGGCAGGCTTGAATAATACGGGGAAATAGTCTAGTTAGCTAACTAACTCACAAAGACAATGTATTTCCCTCAGAGAATCACAAGACGCAGTCGCGTCCGCTCGCTAATCAGTCCATTTCTCAACTGCCCGACCTGGGCGGAACAACAAAACGACAACCCAGTCGAGACATGCGCAGAGTGACAATCTCTGAGTCGCTGTTCACAATAAGACGATTCTAAGAACATTCGAGATAAAAGTCTTACACAGTCGCGCCTTTTATGGACATGAACAGAAGCGTTAAGAAAGGTTTCAAACATCTACAACAGTTGACTGATACTACCAAATAAGGAGATATGGTCACGCTTCGTTCAAGACATTATAGACCGAACGTGTCTCTATACAAGAGGAGGTAAACTCATAAAAAATAGCAGTATCGATATATCGGATTCTGTCCCTTTGACCATAAAATATATATAACATGCATTTCAGTCAAATAATGATCATACATACGAAAAACGATCATACAAAGACTTTGGAAAAAAGTAATTATTTGTGCGTAACAGGTATATATGCGATGTAATGTAATGAAATGACAACAATACACTTATAAATTAATGAACAATAATGAAACAAGTAACTGTTAAAGTTTACACGTTAAATCTTTTCTTTACCATTTATTTTCCTGTATCTCAGTTCTTTTTTGGATACAGGAATACTGAAAACTCAAGGTGATAGTGAAATGTATTTACAACAATTAATTCAAACTATAAAAGAGTCTGTTATTATTCACAACTATATAAAAATGTCACTCTTGAAAAGTGTCAATTAAATCTTGATCCTATGAACGGGTAATAATGGGAAGAACGTCTGTGTTCATCATGTTCTGAACTAGGAAATACACATTTGGAAAAGAGAGAGGTTAATCTGAGGTATCATGTGCCCGTGGACGAATTTTTATCTGTGTAGTTGCAGGGATACAAGATGGTTTCAGTCCAAGCTAACAGCTTCAAACTGCCAAGTCAGGATACTGCCCTTGAATTCTCAACAGTGAGACAAACAGACAATACTTCCTCAAGTCTTCAGGTGCAGATGTACATACTGGTATATGTTACCAATGGCGCACTTTGATTCAGAGATGAAACCCGCATCAATGAAATATTCCTATTAATTAGTTTAATTAGCGATAATATGGTCACTTTCAGATCGCTTGCTGGTGCAGATCAGCAAAGGCAAAATTGTACTGAAATTCTTGCTTTTAACACAACAGTAGTGTAGGAAATATATGTTACAAGTGGCACCTAAAGCCGACTTCAAGTTGTTTTTATCACTACTGTTAGTCTATTAGACTCCAGCCAATCAGGGACTATCATGCCTCTTGCGTCCTTTTTCAAATTGAAACTTCAACTTTCAAACTTGGGATTACCTCCCTTCCTCCCAATATGTGGCAAGCTGAGAGAGATATACGTCAGTTCGTCCATCAGTCTTCTACCAATATCTCGGTTATTTACTAAGTGTTTCAAATTCTGAAAGGTAATTATTGATCCGGCTGCTGTCTGTCACACAGTAGTTATATTTTTATTCTTTCTATTATTATATTTACTATTATTGGTTTTCCCCTTTATTTATTCAAATAACATATTTTTCTATCTACGGTAAGATACATTAACACCTTAATCTTCTATTTAACCATTAATGTCATTGTATTTGTCAACTGTCCTTTCTTTTTGCATGTAAGAAAATTATCTAAGATTTTCTTCTCTATCCTTGAATACCCCGCTTGGGTTCACATTTCAAATATCTGTAAACAACGAACTCTTGACACTACCCTTAGGCTCCTTTTCTCCCCTTCTCCCACTGTATTTTCAAATATTCCACGTTAATCGTATTATTTGTCTGTAACTAGCGTTCTCATTCAAATATGAACCAACGCATTTGGCAATACGTCATAAAACTGCAACTTTTAGGCCAGATGTACGACTGTGTGTGTGTTTTTCATTTCAGTCTGCAGATCTAAGAGGTTACAAATTTGGAACTGTGTCGAGCGAAAGGGGAATGTATGGTTTTTTTGTCGTCTTTTTAGACACATGCTACGGTATTGCCACGCACTATCGTTTTCGGCTCGCGAAACCAAAAGAACCAAACGCGTGTCAAATGATAGCATTCTTCCGTCTCTCCCTTCCCCTTCATCGTGTTTTCTTCTGTCCATCTTTCTTAGAACGACTAAGCTTTGCCTTTCCAAAATTGTTACCGTTAGCGTCTCAAGGACGAGGTATAAAAGTTAGTTCTGCCCTGCAGGCGGGGCGATGATGTTTCACACAACTCCACTATTTTATCCCTATGTTATATTCTCTCTATAAACCAGAATATTATCTATTTGATCGGTGTAATCTCTGATTTTATGACATGCGTGTGATGCGATTAAGAGCATCAGATAAAACATGTTCAGGATAAAGACGTCGGCGAAAGAACTCGGACATCTCTTGTGCTCGCTGATGGAAATCATCGTCATCGTGACATAACCGACGCAAGCGAAGAAGTTGAGAAAAGGGAATGGTATTTTTACAATTAAGAGGGTGTGATGAAGTATAAAGAAGGAAACTATGAGCGTCAGTAGCCTTATGAAAGGTAGACGTTTTAAGACCAGTAGGGCTAATAGTCACAGTGATGTTAAGGAAGTTCACTGAAGTCGTAGAAATTTCGGAAGTGAATTTGATGGCAGCACTGAAATTACCAACATAGTCAATAAATGGACGGAGGTCTACCTAAGACACGTCTGTAATGCCAATACCATCATCAATATAGCGGTGGTAAAACTCAGGTATCGGTCCATCGTAACTTTGAAAGACCAAATATTCAAAGTGGCCCATAAACAGGTAAGCGTAACTAGGGCCCATCATAGTACCCATAACAACGCCACTGATTTGGTTGGCCATTAAACTCAAAAGAGTTAAGAATAAGAACCAACTCAGCAAGGCGAAGAAGCGGAACTGTACTTATGGTAAGATCAGGACGCTGTTCGAGAAAAAATTGCAGTGCCTTGAGACCATCAGCATGTCGAATAGAAGTATAAAGGGAACAAACATCTAGGAGGAAAAGTACGGCCAGGCGTGAATCTCATCGAATCAAAGGTAGTGATAGCATGAGTAGTGTCCTTCAAATAAGAAGGCAGACTGGCGACTAAAGGCTGGAAAATACGAGTACTATCAAGGAATTCAGAAATACGTTCAGTGGGACAAGAACAGGCTGAAACTATAGGCCTGCCAGGGTTAGCAATTTTATGCACCTTAGGAAGCATGTAAAAGGAAGGCTTACCAAGACTACCGTAAACAATATGGAGAGATAAAGCACCAGAAGGAAGAAGATCATCATGAACAAGGCCACGGAGAGTCTTATAAACAGTAAGATTATTCCGGACTGTTGCAACACCAGAACAAGGTGAGAAAAAGGTGGTGTTACCTAGCTGTGCAACTCCTTCATGAGTGTATAAGTCCTTACGCCAAACAAAGCACAGCACCACCTTTGTCAGCCGACTTGATAACAATATCCTCACGTTTTCTAAGGCGTGACAATGCCCGCCATTCAGAAGACGTGAGGTTAGATCGACGGAGACGGTGTAGAGTGAGCTGTTCAATGTCATGTAAAGTATTGGCAATATATAAATCCAGAGCATGAGAAGCTCCTGGAGCTGGAGTCCAGTCTTGTTCAGGTTTGTTAAAACGACGAAAGATATCATCAGTATCGGAAATCCTGGTAGAACCATTACCATTACGATAGTAGTATTTGAGACGTATGCAGCGATGGAAGCTGTGAACATCTTGAAGCAGAGAATATTTGCCAAAACTAGAACGAAGAGGAACAAACTTAAGACCTTTGCGCAGGACAGACAATTCATCAGGAGACAGATGCAAATCTGGAGGGGTGCAAATAACTTTAGCATGGGTAGAAGACTGAATAGAGGACCCTGAAGTAGGTTGTGGACGGAGGAGGCACAATTTCTCTTTTTTCATGCGTGCTCAAACGAGTATAGAGCTCCCTATTCGTGTCATGGAAAATACTGCAAATAAGAGGGAACGCTGCCCACGGCTGTTTGTGCTCTATACCAGAGCGCTCTTTTACTTTCAGTGACCAGACTTCTGACACCGGGTAATAAATCTTCCTTGCACCGTAAAAGATTACTGCGGGTTTTGGCAGAGAAAATCAGCTGATGTGTGTGTAAAATCGTTAATATATAAATCATTACACACTCGTTCTGGATAAACATAGCGCTAAAATTTTTTTGTGTACTATAACTTTGTTCTGTGTTCTATTTTAAATTGCATTTTTATTTGTTTAAAATTATATTTGACGGAGTTACAGACTTTTGAAAACAGCGTCATCATGTGAGGAAATTCATAAAAAAAGTAATCTATTTATTAATGTAATATCTAAAAATCGGCCCATTCGATTGAGTTTATAATTATAAAGATTTCTCGAAGGGAAGCTAAAGATTATTTCCACATATTGTTTTTTTTTTTTTGGTTTCATATCTTGAGAATGTGTGGTAGTCAGTTTTGTGAGTTTGGCATTACAAGAACAAGCATATTGTCACCAGATTTTATAACATTTAAATCACTGTAAACGCATTCCTGATACTCGCAAATCTTAAATAAGGTTGTAAAAAATAACTTTTTGTAAAGCGCCATCTGTTTTTGCATTTCCGTTCATTTATAATGATATTTAGCTACGTATATAAGCGTCAGGAAACATGTAAAGCTATAGATAGATTCTTCCACATACTTTGATCTATCTTTCAAGTCTTGTTAATCTTGTATTTATAATATGAATGTCTTTTTTTATTGTGGGTGAGATAAGGACGGGTCTATTAGTGTTCTTTGGTAGACAATCCTGTGCACACGATGGATGCCAAAGAATTCTAAGTAACTGTTTGTATATCTTCTTTCATTCACAGTTCAAAGTTACAATGCAGGTAGTAAATTTAGAGAAACCAAATTCTAAATCTAATACCATCCTTTTATCAATGGCTAGAGTCAGAGATACATATGATAATTTAGAAATATTTATGAATGGCATGAAAGCTCAGATAGAGTCACTAAAAGATGTAGAGTGGGATGGTAAAAATGTTGTTGTTTTCTTATTCGGTTATTATGACTTTTTGATGAAAATGTTTGGTTTGTCTGGAGCTCAAGGAACATACCCATGTCTGTGGGATCTCCAGCAAAACAAGGAAATAAAGACATCCAGAGAGCATACAACTTGCAAACCAAGAAGTTTGGCCATGTTGATAAGAGATTACAATATATATATATGAAATATGGGAAAGGGAATAAAAGGCAAGTGGCACGTTACCATAATTGTTTACACAAACCAATGTTAGAGATTGAAATTGAAAATGTAGCTCCTCCTTACCTTCATATATTTAGGCATTGTTTTGAAACACCACAGACTTCTAGAACGGGTAGCCGATACAATAGACGCAAAGATATTTGAGAATCCGCAAGAGATACATGCAAACGTTAGTACTATTAAGAACCTGAAGAGATTTGGTAGGAACTGGAAACAGGCAGAAGAATTAGAAGCTAGAATTGAATTTTGTCAGGCAGGTATTGAACTTTGTGAGGATAAGGAGTAGACAGATAGTTTTAAAGTTAAACTTGAAAATGCACAAGATGCGCTGGCCAAACTTCAGTTTCAAGATCTGTGTGCTAGGTCTGGTCCAGTTTGCTCACACTTGGACAAGGTATTAGCCAAACACAAAATCATACCACACGCTTATCATTGCAGAGCATTCATATGGAATCACTGCCACATATATCTCACACAAAAAGTTTATAAAGATCTTACAAGAGCAATCATTACACAAACACTGAAAATTAAAGACAAACAAGATATAACTGACATAGCTTTTATTGCCCAAGAACAATTCAACTCGCGGAACGAAGCATTTGAGAAAGTACCGGTACACAACACAATATCACACATTAAACCAATTAGTAAAGAACCAATAACAGCATCAATAGAGACATATATGTCTTTGTTCAGAAAGCTATTCCCCAGTAAGACAATTCCTAAACAGCACATATTAGAAAACATTGCGCAGACTGGATCAGAACTCATGGCTTTGGAATGGGCATGCATGGAGTGCAAGGAGAAGAATTTGTACATTCCAACATTTCTAAAATTGAAAGACGCGCCAGCGGTATTAAAAATATAACTTCACAATTAAAATGTATAATGGAAACTCATTTTTTACAAATTTCTCCATCTGTGAATGTACAGATTCCTCCTATATATATTTAAAAAAAAATAAATGAATGATAATTGAGCGAAATTTTGGGGTTAGAGCAAATTATGGCAGTTGTTGCGTGAGAGTGGCAGAATTAACAGAGTGTGGAAATTATTTAATAGGTGTATGTTTTATTTATTAAATTGAACATTTCGTTTTACTCATGACCATACTCATTTTTACATAACCATCGTGATGTACGATTGAGATAATTGTTAGCTCTTATGTTTTGGGGACAAATGGGTGTGTTATTTTAAGGTAATAAATGTGGACTTGCAATTTAATGTTTCAATAATTAATGTTTGACGCATGAAACCAAAACAAAAATTTGATATCCATTTTCTGCAGGTTTTCTACCTTTGATTTATGTAATTTGTTATGCATGTTGATTGTGACCTTTGTAGTGTAAATTGCATTAGAAACAAACCATAACAAAATATTTAAAAAACGTAAATTTTACACTATTTAAGACTATTATATCTTCTGTTCTAATTGTGATAAAATGTTTGTTCTTGTTCTAAAATTTACTCTAACATTTCTAGTCTAGCTTTACGCAAAATTAAAGCCGGTATTTATAATAATAAAGTAGCCTAAAAGCATTAATTAAGCCCTATCAAAAGTAACCATCGCCACATTTTTCCCCGTTAGGAAATTGACCACGTGACCTCTGTCACGATAGCTATAAATAGCGCGGTCAGGGAAAACTAAAAGATCGCTGGCAAACAGCCGTGTGCGGCACGAAGAAGTCAGTAGACGTAGTTGTAGAGTAAGTTTGGATTTGGAAAGTTCAAATTCAGCCAGCTGGCGTTTATGTATAGCAATGACGCACCTCATACGTTGGAAGGAACATTTCTTCTACTCTTGTTGTAAGCGGTGCTTGTCTGCAGGATAAGGAAGTCCAGCCGACAGATGGAAGCTAGAGACAAACCCTTTGGGAATAACCTTAGCACGGTTCTTGAGAAAAATAATGTGACATATACAGCGTGTCTTCTTGTATATAGTAAAGGCTAAGTTAGAAGCAGTACAAGACATATCAGAAGGCATGAGAGAAAATGAATGGATAATGAAAGAATGAAGAGAAGAAATCAACTGTTTCTGATAAGGCATAATGAACAAATGTAAAAATATGAAACTAGAGAAGCACACAAAATATAGTAGTAACGAAACGAAAACAGTAGTAACGAAACGAAAACAGGGTAGCAGCAATGATAGTAGTTTGGTGTAAGTAAATAAATTGTTAAGTAACAAGAACATATGGAATGGAAATTAATATAGAAAAAAGCAAGATATTGGTGAATAGCCATAAGAAACATGTTCCGACGAACATTACGTTAAATGGGCAAACGTTAGAAGAAGTTAACACCTTTAAATATCTCGGGCCCACTATATGTAGTGATGGGAGATCAAGTAAAGAAATCAAGACAAGACTTGAGATGGCCTCAGCTGCCATGACAAGACTGAATGTTATCTGGAAAAGTAACATCAGTTTTCCTGTGAAGATCAAATTATACAAATCACTTGTATTATCTATTCTCTTATATGGGTGTGAGAGCTGGACACTCACTGCAGATACGGAGCGAAGGATTCAGGCTTTCGAGCATAAATGTTATAGAAGAATTTTGCGCATTTGCTATAAAGAGCACAAAACAAATGTCTATGTTAGAGAGAAGATAAACACCTATGCAGGCCACCAAGAACCACTTTTGTCAGTATTGAAACGTCGAAAGCTTGCCTTGTTTGGGCATGTAACTCGTCATGACTCCCTTTCGAAAATGATCCTCCAGGGAACAGTCGAAGGTAAACGGAGAAGAGGAAGGCAAAGAAAATCCTGGGCTGATAACATCAAAGAATGGGCTGGACACGGTTTTTCCACACTTGTACGCATTGCTGAGGATAGAGAGCAGTGGAGGACCCTTTCTGCTGATGCTTCCATCATGGCACCCCTACGACCAATGACAGGTTACGGGTTCAGATGAGATGATAAAATAAATTAAGGGGCTGCTGTGTCGTAGATTTTTGATAGGAGAATTAAGACTTGGGTTCTGAATAGATTAGAATGAGTGAAAGTCACAGTGAGAAGTAGTAATAGCAATAGATTTCCACGAGTGAGGTGGTAGAATTGTGGTAGAGGCTGTCTCTGAGATCGAGAAATCTTCTCTCTCTCTCACCTATCTTCTACGACAGCTTTCGAGGAGTCAGACAGTCTAAAAACGTATATATATTAATATATCTCTAACCACTCACGTGCACGCACATACAAGTGACGACAGGTAGACACACCGACGTGGGAAACTATAACAAATGATTATATAAATATTCAAGAACGAGCTGACCAACATGCTGAGTAATTTATTGTTAAGTTTAATTATCATAGTAAACTTACGTCACAACATGTAAAATTACATCAAAAAGGCATATACACAAAGTCATAAACAGATCAAGGAATGCTACAAGAACTGATAGACCCACAGTTATGATCTTCCCTCTATGGTTAGCCCACAGTCCCGTTAGGAGAAAGATGATAGCACAAAGAGTCCCAGATACATATGATTGAGTCTAAGAGTTTTTTCCGTTTAAGGTATGAACAGACCTGATACTATAATCTAGTTTAAGGGAAAATATTGTTAGCAAAAACAAACTTGCATGAAGAAAGTTATGACAGCAAATAGGTGCCAAAATACAACGGTAAATAACACACAGACCTGCGTTCACTCTATTCATTCAGCCGTGGCCACGTGCGCACATTTATACTTATAGCTTTGATCGCTGCCTCTGGGAACATAATTTGTTTTAGGACATTCACACAGACCCGCAAATGCAGTCTTGACCAAGAAATCCCCAGTTCCAAAAAGACGTACTGAATTCTCTGTCTTAGGGAACGATTCCTTGGGTGTTCTTATTTTTCGGATGTCTGTTTAAGTCACATAAAATTTGTCCAGGCACGAAAGTTAGCGGAGCACAGTGTCACTAGCGTAGGTTTCTAGAAATGAGGAATGTCAGGTCGGGTGCCTTATCTCAGTATATGATTATATTTGGTCACCACACTATTAGCCAAAAATTATGTCGGAATGTTACTGATATTTTGCTTGCCACAGCGGGCTGAACTGTACTTAAGTGTTATTCTGGAATAATTAAATCTGGCCTTTTACTTCATTTAACTGTTACAGTTCATGTAATGAAAGTGCTTAAGTTCTTCACAGATAATGTACACGTACTAGAACGCTGGCAAAGATTGGGTACCACAGTTTCACTATATATAAATGGAAAGAACACATATCAAATAATTATACATACTATAACTGATAATTTAAACTGCAAGCGTGGCTTGTCTTATAGTTTAACACTTCCCGTGGAATAAGTTATATTTAAAAATCAAACATCCTGAATTAGGAATACCTACGCATTCCGTCAATACTCAAGATGTAGCAGTCATTTAATAAGTTAGTTATAAAATATGCTCGACTGATTATTAGCAGTTAAATTAAATCCATTATGGCTACATGATTTTAAGCTAGAAATTGTAATTTATTCCGCTTTCCACTGTAACTCGTCGACTAGGGAATATAACAGACTTAATAAATATTTACTCTGCACAAAAGAAACTAGTGAAATATGAAATAAGCGATTATCACTTTATCACTTCACAAAATACTAGATATAATATATTTTTACCTCAAACAGAACTACAGGTAGTCGCACAACTTAGAATCATACGCTGAATATTTATGGAAGTCTAGAAGTTCGACAAATTGCCGAAACAAACTGAGAAACTTCGCTATACAGCTTATTCTATTCCGAGCAACCTGTCTACTGCGAATTTAGAGGACTGAATGAAAATAAAGTTTAACATTCTGGTTATATCTATGAAACAAAGAAAGGATCCCACTATTACCAAAACCCACACAATAGCCTCCCCTTCTCTTAACACCTCCTGTTAACTTAGACGCATGACGTAACTGCCATCGGTGCGCCTTCACACTTACATCTAACTATTCTCATTACTGAGCGAGGTGTGAGTGGCAGATCACACTTTTCGCTGAGAAAGGTAACCGAGAAACTACGTGTCAGGTGGAATATCCCAGATACTGTCTGCTCTGAGCGAATGCGTCTAGCGCGATTCACACCTCCGTCCAGCTATCGGACTGTGAGCGCTCATGGCAAGTACGAGAAACGCTGTGACAGGTAAAAAATGCAGACGATATCTCGCTTATAAGTCTGGCGAAAACGAATATTCACAGTTTACGTCCACAACGCAATAACCTCCCGAGCCTGGCATCTACGTAATAACCTCACTAGTGCGTTTCTAAATGAGAAACTAAACCCGGCGAAAGTTAGAATGGGAAAATAGTAATGTATATAGTCGCAAACGTACGAATGCGAAAAACACAGGAAAAGGATAAAAGTGATAATAAAACAGAGGATACGGGTAAAAGAACAAGAAGAGGATATAGGCAATTTATAGATCATAAATGTCTACGTGACATGCTGTAAGACTGGTAAGGAATATAAGTATATAAACCAGTGAAACGGTATTGAATCAGGTCTACAAATTAACGGTTCACATGAAACAAGGGACGTTTCAGGTTTTACCCTTCGTCAGCCACAGTTACAAACAGGTGACAAGGACAAGAATTACATATAGGTACTACAAAAACATACGATGATGAGAAACATACACCAAATGAACGATACAAGCAGATGGAAAAATTAAACTCCCACAGTGATGAGCGAAAAAATAAAAATAATAATACACGAAAATCGTAAAACCTGAAAGAAATATCGAAACAAGAAAGTAAATAATCAACGAAACGAAAAAAAGAGAATGAACAAAACATTGGAACAAGTAAAAGGTCACTTAGCTAGATCCGTAGGTGCTTGGAATAGAACACTGAGGTACCTTGTCCAAGAAATCGTCTAAGGAAGTGACGTATAAGATAGCGACAAGTTTTTGAATGGCACATCTCTCGATAGACTATGAAAACAGTGAGCGTGTTTGGAACGTTGTTCTTGTTGACTGTGATGGACAACTTTGCTGACCTGAATTATTAAGATGACAAGGTATTTCCCTCTCTATAACATTAGAACCCCTGAACATTTGTTGTAACTTTTCATCAGCCTGGAACGTTCCACTTGGGCCCATTAAGTATGCGGCATGAGATCTAAAGACACTGAGCGATCTTAGAACGAACGATGGAGTTTCCTGCCGGTAGGTAACACGGCAGTGTGAACCACAGAATTGCTCTCAGACCAAGAGATGCAGGGGAAAATCGAGCGAATCGTAGTTGAGCTCGCCGGCATTTCACATCCCCATGCAGAATGACGATCCCCATAACAGAGAAGCTAGTTTCTCGCAGAAATTTCTCATCTCAGTGCGAACACTGAACCGCTCGCAAGATGGACCAGAGCGGTCAGAAGAAAGCGAAGGCAGCGAACAGGAATACAGAAGCCAGATACGGCATGTCTGTTAACACGACGGCTAGAAACCTCGATTCTTCCTGGGACCAAAAAAAGTTCGAAAATCTAACATGTCCCACCAATCTTGCATTCCAGTTAGATATATACAGAACCTGAGAAATGCAACTTTATCACTCGTTCGCCAGACCTTGACAGAAGCACTAGCATAGTGAAATCTTGCTTGATTCCCTCTGGATTTTCAACGTACTGCAGTGAATTCTATTCTGTGCTAACGGTATAATACATTTGTTTTAAAGTGATCAGTGGTCTAGTTCATTCATTCATTTTACTTCACTGGATTTTGTCTCTTCTTCTTCGATCCTTAACCACCGACCGTCAAAGCAGTCAGTGGCCATCACGCCTAGTGGCGTCTTGTAGGGCAACAACAAATTGATTCCACTTTGCACGGTCGGTGGCCATCCTTCGTACAGTGCCCCAACTCTGGTTCATTCTTTGCATCTCAGCCTCCACAGTCCTCCGCCAAGTTGTTTTTGGTCGGCCTCTCTTTCGCTTTCCTTCAGGGGTCCAAAGCATAGCTGTTCTTGTGATGGCATCGGGGTCTCTTCTGAGGACATGACCAACCCAGCTCCAGCGTCTGCCAGCTATGATGGTATGCATGTCCTCTTGCTTGCTACGAGTAAGCAGATCTTGGTTGGTGATGGTATTCGGCCAAAAGATTCGGTGAATTTTTCTTAGGCATGTTGTGTGAAAAGAGGACAATTTTGACATTTCCTTCTCTGTGACTCTCCAGCATTCCGCACCATAGAGAAGCACAGAAAGCACGCAACTCTGGTATAATCTTAATTTTGTGCTTGTGCTGTATTGGGAGGACTTCCAGATGTTATTTAGGCTAAAAAAGGCTGTTCTTGCCTTATTCATTCTGATGTTGATGTCTTTGCCTGCCCCACCGTCTGGTGTTACTATGCTTCCTAGGTATGTGAAGGTATCTGTCTGTACCAGTTGCTGATTCCTTACTGATATGGGCTCATGGTTGCTCACATTGAGCGTCATGACCTCAGACTTCTTTAAATTGATGTTCAAGCCCACCTGCTGGCTAAATTTATTAAGTCTATCCGTTTTTTTCCTGGATGTGTTGATGTGAATGTGCCAGCAGTGCAATGTCATCTGCATATTCCAGATCTTCCAATGTTGAAAATGTAGTCCATCTTATTCCTCTTGGACTGCCCTCTGTTGTCTGGCGCATCACCCAGTCTATGACTGTTAAAAATAGAGTGGTTGATAAAGGGCATCCCTGTCGTACTCCTGTCTTCATCTCCAAGGTTAGGTTGCTCTGCCCAACACTACACGTAAAGTTGGCATAGAGGCTTTTTATGATTGACACTATGCAGCTTGGAATTCCATAAGCCCTCAGTATTTTCCATAAACTGTCCCTATGTATGCTGTCAAAAGCCTTTTCAAAATCAACAAAATTTATGTAAAGCTGTCTTTGCCATTCTGAGCACTGCTCTATAATGTTCCTGAGAGTGAATATATGGTCTACACATCTTCTGTTCTTTCTAAATCCTGCTTGTTCTTTCCTCAGTTTGTAGTCTACTGCCTTTGAAATTCTCTGTATAATTATCCTGCCTAGTATTTTGCTGGGAACTGAGAGAAGAGTGATTCCTCTCCAATTATTGCAGTCTGAAAGATCTCCCTTCTTGGGCAATTTGACAATTATTCCTTTGTTCCACTCTGATGGTGTTGTCCCCGTTTTCCGTTTTCCACACTTGTGCAAATAGTGGTTCTAATAGTTCTGCTGCTAGCTCAGGGTCTGTCTTAAATAGCTCTGCATTTAAGTTATCATGCCCGGAGCTTTACCGTTCTTTAACCCTTTGATTGCTGTGATGATTTCTTCTTTTCGTGGAATGTCTGTATTTACATCTAGATCGTTTTCAGCCTCAGGAACATTCAATTGTGTCTCTGGTATTTCCTTGTTCAGAGTTTCTCTGAAGTGCTCTGCCCATCTTGTTTCCTGTCCCTCTGCTGTCTTAATGAGATTTCCTTGCTTATCTCTTACTAATGTAATGTTGTTTGCACCTTGTTTTCCGCTGATGAATTTAGTTATTTTGTATACTGTGCTTTGTTCATTTCTCAGTGCTGCCTCTTCTGCCTGTTTTGCAAGATCGTCTAGGAAATTCCTTTTGTTGGCTCGGGTTTGGCGTTTAACTTCACTGTCCAGTTGACTGTACTGTTCGCTATATAGTTGCTTTAACCTGGGGGACTTCGCTTCTGTTTTCTTTCTTTTCATTTCCTTTCTCATCTTTATGGTGTTTAGTGTTTCTGGTAATATCCAGTCTTGCTTCTTCCTTTCCTGGAATCCTAAGCATGATTTGCTACTTTCCTTATATATTGTTGAAATGGTGTTAAAATTCTGGTCTATATCATCAGTCAATGTCTTTTCCTGGCTTTTGGCAAATTGATATCGTTTCTTAATGTCGGCGCAAAAGCTTTTCTGGTAAGGGGGTCCTTCAATTTGCTGATGTCAAACCTTTTCTGTGTAGTTACAGTTGGTCCAGCCCTTCTTAGTTTCACTTTCAGTTTTGCAACTACTAAATGGTGATCGCTTCCCACATCTGCACCTCTTCTTACCTTCACATCTTGTAATGCATGTCTCCATCTACCGTTAACCATGATGTGGTCTATCTGGTTTCTGTCCCGACCATTTGGTGATTCCCATGTTAACTTGTGAATTTCCTTATGTGGGAAAAGTGTTCCTCCAATGACCAGGTTGTTTATGCTACAGAAACTTATTAGCTTATCCCCATTTTCGTTTGCTATTCCGCTGCCGCATTTCCCCATTGTTCTTTCATTATATGTATTGTGTGTACCAACTTTCGCATTGAGGTCTCCCATTACTATAACAAGATCATATCTAGGTGTGTCCTCCATTTCTTTCTGCAGTTGTTGATAGAATTCATCCTTGACCTCCTCATCGCTATCATTCGTTGGTGCGTAGCATTGTATTATTGTAGTGTTGGTGAATCTCCCTCTCAATCCCAATCGTATCAGTCTGTTGTTGATGGGTTTCCATTCCAGTAATGTCCTTTCTATCCCTTTCTGTAGAATAATGGCTACGCCTTCACTGTGCTGTCCATCCTCTCTTCCAGAGTAAAGTACTGTTTCTCCTGTTGCTGTTTTAACTTTTCCTGCCCCTGTCCATCTGCTCTCACTTATCCCTAGAATGTGTAACCTATAGTTTCTCATTTCTGCCGTGACCTGTCTTAGTTTACCTGTCTCGTACATTGTCCTGACATTCCAAAATCCTATTCTTGTATCCTGTTTTGCGGTCAGGACATCCGTTTTCATGTCAGTGGCTTCCTTTCGGCTTTCACCACTGACAGTCATACGAGCCACAGACTCCGAATGTCCATCCCGCAGCAAAGTTTGTTCATTTGATGTTGTTTCCGTAACTTCATTATTTTTTTTACATAGACAGGGGTGTCAGCCCTATGCTAAAACCCCCAACCTGGAGGACCAGGGTACCAGCTTTTGTCTGACCCCTACCCACACAGACCAGTCCAGCTTGGTTAAACCTACCAGGAGTAAAACTCCCACTGGCATAGCTCTGGGGATTGTCAGGGTACGCAAGCTGCCATACCGCTACAAGGTATAGGTACCATTGATGGCAGACTGGATTTTGTGATTAATTTAAATCTATTAAATTAAACCATCTCAATAGTTTCCAGTTGTAAAGTTAATGAAATATCTATTATATTATTTCCCAAGATGATAGATACTTACATGCTTAAAGTAACATCTTAAAGACGCGAAGGAATTTATAACTAAATTTAATTGAGTTAAGTCATATATATAGATGTGTGTTGTAACCATTAAAACTCGCGAAGTGTCTTATTAAATACATCATTAAATACGCGAGTGTATATTATAGTCTTAACGGTAAATTCATCGCGCTTTAGAATGTTATTTGATTTTTCGGTATATTACATGTTTTTTTTTCTTTCATACAGAGTGATCGTAACCTTTGCATTCCCAGCAAAGCAATAAGAATAAATCATTTAGAGTCCTCCCGACTCGGTTCAACCTTCAGTCAATATATAAACATTTTAAAGTAAACTTGTGGCGATCCTTTGTTGTGATCCAGCTAACTGAACTTTCCAGAAATAAAGCACACCCAAGTACCTTTAAAAAAACATTGACTGTTAGAGATAAATCTGGAGCAGAACTTGCCAGAAATGATACATATAAATTGACTGTTCTACTGTGGAAATAAGAAATAACATTTAAGAAACATTTGTCAGTTTTTAGTCATCACGCTAGGAAAGATTTTACCACCAGCAGTGAAAATACCTGAGACCACCCTATTCCTCACCCCTGTTTGAGACTGTGCCATCCTTGAGAAACTTTTTTTAAATATAAACACAACCAGAAACACAAAAAACGTCATCGTTCAGCGATTACGGAATTATTTACTGCAAGCCAAATTTCGCTAATCTGGGGCCGAACTCGAAGTCAAAGACTTTTTTCAAATTGTCGATGTGTTTTAGTGCTGTTGTAAATGTTTCCAGGGAGAGCCAGCTTTTCATGATCGGTAAGTGTGTGAGTAACTGTGGATGGCCATCACGAGAGCGTATGACTGAATGAGACTTTTGTGTAACCATTTTAATTGCGTTACCTGGTAGACACTTTGTTATTTTATTCCTTGCATTGTTCACTTGCTTTAAGTGGGATTTTCTCTACCCTTGTTATTTCCCCTCCCTTATATCTGCTCAGGACAAAAAAAAAATGGAAATACATTTGGAAATAATAGGATTTTTTTCTACCACCATACCTAGTATTGTAACACCCCTCTCTTCAGAGTAATTAAATTTACTGGTTGGGGTTACATTATCTATTGTCCTGGTAACTACCTGTCTTAGACTGGGTTTATCCATTGTCTATGAAAACGGGAAGGGCATAGTGAATACTATTCTTCAACCCCTCCCCATCTTGTTCTTTGTACTTTTTTTGTAAACACTGATTATTCCTGTAATTTAATAACTGTTGTGATTTGAGTTTTGATAAATAAACAGCATAAACGTATTTAGTACTGTGTTGGAATACCAAAGCCCAAATTCCCCATATCTGTTTAATATAGTTTGTATCCACGTGCGTCTGTGTGTTTGAAGCACCAAATCGGTGTGAGCGCAGATGTGTGTCTGGAGACTGGCAAATAATTGTTTGACCAGGAAAGATTGAGGAGAAGATTGAGAGGAACGATTGTCGTAAATAAGTCGGTCCTTACTCTCCCCAGCACTCTGTGAAGCAACTATTTACTCTCTAACCCTTATTATCACTGAGCTTTCACCATCATTCTCCACTCTAAACAATACCACTATTTCTAAGACTCTTTCTCTCAAAATAAATTTACGACATTGACAGATGAGTAAGTGTAGAGAAAAGAGCCTCAGAAGTTGGAATATCAGTTGGAAGTTGCCACAGTATTCTCCACAATGAACTGCACATGTACCGTGTTTATCAACACATTGTTCCCAAAATGTTATCTCCTGAATGAGATTGACACTGGCAGGAGACTTAATCACTGCAGCTGATCAAGATAGCAATTTTTTTCAACAACATAATCACAGGAGACGAGACGTAATTTTTTTTTTTACGATTGTAGCGAAAGGGTCTTATTGTAGTAAAGAATAAGGTTATCCTGGACAAAAAGATGTATCAGATGATACCAGGATAGTACCAGGTAAGAGACTGGTCTTACAAGAAATACCCCCTTTTCTGAACAGAATAAGGGTGTATCGACATCAAAGGTTAGGATCAGCTGTATAAACCTCCAGGAGTGATGAGAGTGAATGTCCTGAAAGTCTATTTGCTCCCTTTCAACATCCGCCTATGATATTATGTATTATTATTTGATTATGTTGGCTAATTTTTCTAGGGGTATTAATTCTTGTCTATCTCTATAACTGTAATATGTATCCAACAAAACTTGTAACTCAATGTAACTAATTTCAGAAAGTCTGCTGGTACATATTTACAATTTATTAAACCTATACCGGTTCTCTTTTCAGTTAGGTAATTTAAAGAAATTCAAAGATATTTACAGCATAAAATAAATAAACAGAGAAACTTTAATTATCAAACAGAATCCTGTCTTGAAAGTTCTTTTTTTCTCTACGCTGATTAATTATTATAATATACTATATATTGTGTCACTGAGTTGAACTGTGAAGGTAGTAATATAGTCATTCTATCCACAAGGATTCATCATACACTGCCTTGTATCTTTTATTATTCGTATATTGGTGTTAGAGTCTGAATAGGCTGACCAGTGGGATTTCTATTCCACTTATCTTGTTGGGGTGAGATGCATCCAACTCCAGCCAGGATCACCCAATGTCTGGATCTCCAGGCTGGGAAAACAGGGTAACCAGTTCTATAAACTTCAAGAACTATCGCACCAGAGTCCCACCAAAGTGGATGTCTCGTACAATCTTGGTAGTTGCAGGATAAAACCTGGAATACAACTAATCACAACCTCTGTATGGTCCAACACTATTCTATCCTTACATACAATGGACGTCACAAACAGTGTCAGACATTGTGCTAACATATGCACATGACAATTTACATCACTACCAATCACAGCCAGTTCACTGTGACTACAATTTCCTTATAAATCCTAAGTTAGATCCAGTTATCCTTATCCATGATCTGCTTCCATACAATGATTTGCCCTATTAATAAAACTACTAAGTAATATCTTGATCGATTCATTACAACATTTCCTGACAATCCTTCCTTAGGTTCATGATAAATGTCATTTCTTTACGAAATCCTCCTTCAAATACATTATTAAACTTACAGTCGTATTTGTGCCATCATTCTCAATTATTCTACATTTTTTACAATGCTGACTTTCGTCTCTAAAAGTCAACACATGCCTGCGTTTCAACCGGCAGCACACTCGTTCTGTAACACATGCCATGCACTTCCTAACACACCATTGGATTAAAACACAGCAAAAAAAAAAATATATATATATATATATATATATATATATATATATATATATATATATATATATATATATATATATATATATATTCGTTCTTACCATCAAGCAATACACACAAGCTGTAACAGGCTGTTAATAGGTAACTAGGTCTGCTAGTCAGATGCAGCGACAAAGTATAATGGCAGTAACACTTTTTACCGCTCTTCGTCTGTTCAGCTCGGTTTTGAAAAAGTTGTGGCCTCAATTCAGCCAAGTTCAGGGACTTTTATAGTACCGCACCCTCCCTCTCGGATGGCATGGTTTAAAAACGGTGTTAGGAATCTTAAATTGAGGTATATTTTCGCCTTCAGTTCAATTAGCAAAATTTTTAATATTCACTATCTTTCTTAATTCTGGGCCGATTTTGATCATTTAAAGCTAGAATTATACTGTGAATTTATCTCTACCGTTCTATATAATAATTGTTTAGGTAGCAAAATGCATTTTAATCTATGCATGCTTTAACTAACTAAATTGGGGAATACCCTGATGTATAGACGTCAATTTAAACGATTTCTCTTTCTAAAGGAACTACTATTTGAGGAAGTCTTTGCACCTACCTCTAAAATAACATTACCGTTGTTGAAATATCTATACCTTTCCATTTAAACATCTTTAGTCCTTAAGAAATTAAATAAATTTGTACTATCATTTACACAAAATGGGCCTCTATGTCAAGCCTAAAACATTCCAGTATACACACCACGAAAGGACCGTTTTGATTGGGTATTGTATCGGACAGTTTCCCACAGTAAGGCTTTCGGTATGACGCGTTGTAAGACAGACCAAATCACGACAACGATCCTCACACAAAATGTCAGTCCTCTGAATGGAAATCCCCCTCATCTCCCCGGACACAGAAATTTCGTTTGGACAAGAGCAAAGAAAAAGTTATGTTGGAAGTTTTTTTATATTATTCCCAGGGTATTGTCTACCATGAATTATTCATGAAGGCCGAACGGTTAACAAGGACATTTACGTTGAAATCCTCCGTCGTCTAAGAGATGCAATCAGAAGTAAACGCCCAGAAAAATGGAGAACAAACGGTTGGGTTCTGCTGCATGATAATGCGCCAGCACACCGATCCCTGCTGGTGAAGCAGTTCCTCGCAACGCACAATGTGACTGCCCTGGAACATCCTCCATATTCTCCCGACCTGGAACTGCCTGATTGTTTCTTGTCCCCTCACCTAAAATCGGCACTGAAAGGGCAGAGATTCAAGGATGCTGAGGACGTTATCACCAATGCAACAAAGCAGCTGAGAAAGGTGTCAAATAATGGGTTCCTGGAATGTTTCCAACAGTTGTATGGACGTTGGCAAAAGTCTGTAGTTGCCGAAGGGAACTATTTTGAAGGAAATTTTTAAATAATTGTATTTTTACTTATTTCTATACAATACACAAATATTCCGGGAACTTTTTGAAGCTTCTTCGTACATATAATTTCCGTAGATCTTTAAGGGGTTCAGTATTTCTACAGTAGATCATGACAGATCCTGGGGTTCCAACCCCTGAAATAGACAATCTCTGTACACAAACAGATAATTAGACAGACAGACATAGAAAGATAGATAGATAGATAGATAGATAGATAGATAGATAGATAGATAGATAGATAGATAGATAGATAGATAGATAGATAGATAGATAGATAGATAGATAGATAGATAGATAGATAGATAGATAGAAAGGCACACAGACAGACAGACAGACCAGACAGACCAGAGAGGTAGATATAAAGAGATAGAGAGATAGATAGAGATTGAGATAGAGAGAGATAGAGAGAGATAGATAGAGACAGAGATAGAGAGAGAGATATATAGAGATAGACAGAGAGATAGATAGATAGATAGATAGATAGATAGATAGATAGATAGATAGATAGATAGATAGATAGATAGATAGATAGATAGATAGATAGATAGATAGATAGATAGATAGATAGATAGATAGATAGATAGATAGATAGATAGATAGATAGATAGATAGATAGAAATAGTAACAATAGATACTTACTATCGGTGTACATCTCAGAAAAGCTTTACATAGATCTTCCTTGTCATTGCAACACGGTAAATAGTTAGAGCACATGTCTCCCGATTCTGCGCACATTCTCTGTTACAGTAAAATAGAAACGTTTATGAAATTTCTGAGAAACTCATTTAGAATCCATAGTTACGAATGCTAAACGACAAACGACCTTAATAAACAGATCGATAGTTAGATGAAATAATTATAATTAAGCTTATGTGGCAGATATTACCATATTACACAAGGTTTAGAATCCTGACTTATCGCTCAAGTCACCGTGGTAATCATGCTCTGCTTGAGACTGAACATACGTGAGAATGGATCCCTACTGACTACGCCTGACGTTTTATGTACTAATTTTGGTTTCCTGTGGACGCAGATGCGCACTTTCATTACATTTTTGACGTGTCTTTTAGGATAACTAACACTAAACTCTGTGCAATGAGCCAACATTTCGTCATTGAAAAGTTACCAGACACTATTGTTTCTGACAATGGAAACCAATTTATTTGTCAGGCATGTCATAAATTCTTAAGGAACTGATCTTTTAATAACAGCACATGTCCTCCCAGGGAGCCGCGGTAGTGCAGTGGTTAGTGCACTGGCTTCCTAGCTCGGTTGGCCATGGTTCGATCCCCAGTTGAGATGGAATTTTTTAGATCGCAAACGGCTCCGGGGTCGACCCAGCCTCATGTATTGAGTACCAGAGCAACTCTGGGAAGGTTAAGGTGGCGGCGTGGTGCTGGGTGATGACCACATCCCTCTAGTGTGCCGATGGTCAGGAAAATATTGGCCTAAGACCATTTTCTCCATATGCCTCAATGGGCGTGTTACGGGATCCTTTACCTATCTTTTTACTTGCCCACCCTGCAACAAATAGACCAGCTAAACTCGTTGTCACAACTGTCAAATTCACGAAGTACGAAATTTGCCGAGGGGAACTACAACAAATCATTTGCTTGGTGATAAACAGTATTGCTGCCAGAGAGCAACACATGTTGATGGAGCGGTAAAGATGTCATGACATCCATTTTTAATACAAGCTGTCTCGTAGGAGCATGAATGTAAGAGCCTGCGCATGATATTATTCAATGGAATATAAAAACAGAACATTATATATATATATTTTTTTAATGAAAGCGTTTACAAAATGTCAGATATTCATTAATGTTTTTGTTGTTTGATTAGATGAGATAGAAAATTACACTCTTTTAAAACACAAAATCTAACATTAATTTTTAAGGTGAGTTTATCAGAAGGCTCTACCGTTTTCAGTTCGGTCAACAATATGGTGGGCATTGAAATTACTGGTGAAAAAGACGGAGATTGACTAGAGAAAGAGTGTACACTGCAGAGCTAGATCGAGAGAAGAAACGCTTGGATGACTACAATCACTATCCCTCTGCGAGGTTAGTTATTTACTGTAGAACTATGACAGTAATTTGTGAGTTTTGTAAATTAAAAAATGTGTTAAACGAAGTCTGCACAGATCGTTAATTCACTGGCTGTTGTCACAAAGGTAAAGCTTTATATAGAAACAAGAGCTGTGGATTATTAACCCTGATTCCCAATCTCATGTCTAATATGTACAAAAGATATCATCGCCACTGTGATATAGTGCGCCTATCTTTATCACCATGTATCTTTTTCGTCAACTTTGTTATTCTATTTATCTCCCGTTTTGCTTTTTCGTAATTTTTAAAGTAAATAATCACGGTTTGTACTTAAGTGTAACTTTAAACACGCCATTGATATTTTCCCGCCCTTACTTTATCTTTTATAACAAACTGGTTTGGTAGTCGAGTAATTGTTTGACTTGAGAGACGCCCGGCTTGGCCATAAAAAGAATTCGTTTCTTGCCGTGCTTAAACAGCACGAGTACCAACACATTGGGAAACAATAGCAAGTCACCAGAGTGATTGACAGCAAAATGACCAATGACACGCACTGAAAAGTGGTTAGCAGATGTTTATGTTGAGAGCTTCAGGGTGTCTACATGACGAGATAATAAGAGATATTAAAGAAAGCCGCCACATAACAATGAGACAAAACATGACACGCAGGCGAGTGTTCCAAGGGGTCTTCTCTCGAGCAGCAGAATCAGTGATCAGGGGCAGAAAATTTCTTTATCGGGCAGCTAACCCAACACCACGGTTTATCGCAACCAAACAAACAGTACGGAGTGAAATGTCGGTTGCGAGACCCCACTCATTTTTAGCGATTGACGAGTACTGAAATGGCACTCAAGCATGAAGTACGTAGCATGAAAATATGGAGGGCTGAGTCAAATGACACAGTCCACGACATATCACATATTAGGTAAAGAAAAGCGTAAAGGATCCCGTTACACGCCCATTAAGGCAAATTGGGAATATGGTGTTAGGCCCATACTTTCTTGACCATCGGCACACAAGGAGTGACGTGGTCAGCATCACGTCGGCCGCTTTAACCTTCCCAGAGTTACTCTGGTACCCACATTTTGAGGCTGGGTAGACCCTGGAGAGGTTTTCGGTCTAAACAATCCACCTAAACTGGGGATCGAACCAAAGACCACCGAACTAGGAAGCCAGTGCTCTAACCACTGCGCTACCGTGGCTCCATCTGACATATTGGCAAACAGAACTATAATGACACGTTCACCAGAAGTCAGAACAGATTTGTAAATCCACACAGAGCATAAGTGGAAGAATTACCGAGGGCCTAGCCTGTTTACAGCCTGTTCTAAAATTTTATTTCTGTGTGAATATATGATTTATGTCTGTGGAGTTTAATTTTATAAAGTGTTCTTGAGGAATTTTTATTTAATATTGGTTTTTAAACTTAGCCTCATAGCTGAAGGTGTGAAAGACCGTTTTTTTCCCTACTTCTATTCGTTAATGGTTAATCAAAACAACTATTTTTCTTCTAGGATAATAATGTGAAGTAATTCATAGTTATATACTTCACCTTCATCTAGGTTCTTGGATCATGATTACAGACTTAACATGAGCACACACTTTCATGCGCAATATATTTAACATTTTTTATGTGTGCCTTATGTCATACATCATTATACCACATAATTAAAAACAGAGTGATCAGTACAGAAATAAGATAAGAAGAAAGTCAACTATTGATTTTAGATGTGAAGCTTATGAAGGAGCTTTTATGTCATTATTGCTGGAGAAGTCTGAGTCTATACATTACGTGTTTGGTGTATAATGGGAATGAAGCTAGCAAAGCGTACTTCTAATTAGCAAAATTCACAGTTTAGAACACCTGACTTTCTGTTACAAGGAAGATTTCCACGCACATGTTTTTAATACGTTCTTGGCACAGAATTTTTATACACCTGATTTTCAAGATATTACAATATGATTTTCATATATATATATATATATATATATATATATATATATATATATATATATATATATCTATATATATATATATATATATATATATATATATATATATATATATATATATATATATATATATATATGAAGATTACATATTTATACGTTGATTTGCATATACACATATTACGTTCAACTCACTTAAAAGCGTATTTCCTCAATCAAGAGTACATACTCATTAGTTGATCAGTCTATATTCAAAGATCACGTAGTCACAAATTGATCTGCCAAGATATCAAGTTCAAATCACCAAGTTCAGCTACTTACTGCATCAGTGTATTAAGTGAATTCATCTACTCCCATTGTGCATTGCACGACGTAAATTCACTCAGACACACTTCATTACACCAATTGGTACCAGAAGGTCATTTCTGGAAGAGCTCCAGTCTAGTCACTTGCATTTTCAAAATTCAGACAGCAGACAGCTCCGTGAGACAACTGTCAAAGGGTTGTCGAAACTAGAGAGATTTTCAAGCGTTGAGGACATTACATCTTACATGTTCTCACGTCGGTACGTGCAAGAGTTTCAACTATGCATAATCGTCTTAGATATAATCTACACAACATATCATAACCTAAATTATACAGTCTATGCATAACTGTGTATAATCATAACGTTGAGGAAATGTTTGAGGCACATAGACAGTGTAGGATGATCACCAGTGTAGTAACACTTAATATACCATCTCATCATTCCACTATTTACAAACACCATCAGCAGAACTGCTATGCTATGGACCCCAGAAGGACGACGAAAGAAAGGCAGAACAAAGACAACCTGGTGAAGAACAGTGGAGGCTGAGATGCAAAGCTTGAAGCAGAGTTGGGGAACGGCATGAAGGATGGCCATCGATCAAGCAAAATGAGGACAGTTTGTTGCTGCCCTACAAGGCTCTTCTAGGCGTGATGGTCGTTGATTCTTTGTCAGTCTAGAGTTAAGGAGCCAAGAAGACGCAGAAGTATATGACAGTATGTCAAATCTGAATCCAGTTTACAGTGAAGCTCAGTAATATGGTCTGTTACATATTTTAAATATAGCCGACGTCCTGAATGCACGAACGAAGATGCACGATGCAATGCAGAAATATTGAAAAGTCTTGGTAGTATTATTAGAGAAATTAGTGCTGTTGAAGATAATATGGAGCAAAGAGCAAGAGATGGAAAGAAGCTGGGGGACGAGCTGGAAGAGTTAGTAAGATGTTTTATAGAGATAGTAAGATGTTTTATAGAGATAGTAAGATGTTTTATAGAGATAGTAAGATGTTTTATAGTTAGTAAGATGTTTTATAGAGATAGTAAGATGTTTTATAGAGATAGTAAGATGTTTTATAGAGATAGTAAGATGTTTTATAGAGATAGTAAGATGTTTTATTGATATCGCATAAGTGACAGCCGACAATATCATTAGCCATGTGTCTGCAGTACAGAGGTTTATGTTGGAAAAGACATAAGAGTCTATCATGATTTTTATGAGAATAAGCAGATATACATTTTTTTTGACTGCTCAAAGACTTTTCCTGCTACAGAAGTGCGAAAGAAAGTGCTAATATTATTATCTCATTTTCCACCAAGAATGTACGGATACACTCGAGAATGTGTTTATGTAATTTCGGTATTGATGATTGGGGACACTTTCAAAAATGCAGATTAATTGTAGACGGGTTGAACGCATGAGTAAGTGTCGGTATACATAATTTATGTATCTTATTTATTTATTGTTTTGTTTATTTTATTTTATTTATTTTTTTTTTTTAATTAATTAATTATTTTTATTATTATTTATTTATTTATTTTTTGTTTGTTTGTTTGCTTTGTTGTTTTTTTCCTTTCATTACTATCTTGTTTGTTTAAAAAAAACCTACTCATTTTTTATTATGATTGCATACTGTAAATGAATGCTGTTATTCATTCTTCTTCTTTGATCCTTAGCCGCCGACCGACAAAGCAGTCAGTGGCCATCACGCCTAGTGGCATATTGTAGGGCAACAACAAATTGATTCCACTTTGCTCGGTCGGTGGCCATCCTTCGTACAGTGCCCCAACTCTGGTTCATTCTTTGCATCTCAGCCTCCACAGTCCTCCGCCAGGTTGTTTTTTGGTCGGCCTCTCTTTCGTTTTCCTTCAGGGGTCCAAAGCATAGCTGTTCTTGTGATGGCATCGGGGTCTCTTCTGAGGACATGACCAACCCAGCTCCAGCGTCTGCCAGCTATGATGGTGTGCATGTCCTCTTGCTTGCTACGAGTAAGCAGATCTTGGTTAGTGATGGTATTTGGCCAAAAGATTCGGTGAATTTTTCTTAGGCATGTTGTGTGAAAAGTGGACAATTTCGACATTTCCTTCTCTGTAACTCTCCAGCATTCCGCACCATAGCACACAGCTCTGATATAATCTTAATTTTGTGCTTGTGCTGTATTGGGAGGACTTCCAGATGTTGTTTAGGCTAAAGAAGGCTGTTCTTGCCTTATTCATTCTGATGTTGATGTCTTTGCCTGCCCCGCCGTCTGGTGTTACTATGCTTCCTAGGTATGTGAAGGTATCTGTCTGTACCAATTGCTGATTCCTTACTGATATGGGCTCAGGGTTGCTCACATTGAGCGTCATGACCTCAGACTTCTTTAAATTGATATTCAAGCCCACCTGCTGGCTAAACTTATTAAGTCTATCCGTTTTTTTCCTGGATGTGTTGATGTGAATGTGCTAGTAGTGCAATGTCATCTGCATATTCCAGATCTTCCAATGTAGAAAATGTTGTCCATCTTATTCCTCTTGGACTGCCCTCTGTTGTCTGGCGCATCACCCAGTCTATGACTGTTAAAAATAGAGTGGTTGATAAGGGGCATCCCTGTCGTACTCCTGTCTTCACCTCAAAGGTTAGGTTGCTCTGCCCAACACTACACGTAAAGTTGGCATAGAGGCTTTTTATGATTGACACTATGCAGCTTGGAATTCCATAAGCCCTCAGTATTTTCCATAACTTGTTCCTATGTATGCTGTCAAAAGCCTTTTCAAAATTAACAAAATTAATGTAAAGCTGTCTTTGCCATTCTGAGCACTGCTCTATAATGTTCCTGAGAGTGAATATATGATCTACACATCTCCTGTTCTTTCTAAATCTTGCTTGTTATTTCCTCAGTTTGTGGTCTACTGCCTTTGAAATTTTCTGTATAATTATCCTGCCTAGTATTTTGCTGGGAACTGAGAGAAGAGTGATTCCTCTCCAATTATTGCAGTCGGCAAGATCTCCCTTCTTGGGCAATTTGACAATTATTCCTTTGTTCCACTCTGATGGTGTTGTCCCCGTTTTCCAGACTTGTGCAAATAGTGATTCTAATAGTTCTGCTGCTAGCTCAGGGTCTGTCTTGAATAGCTCTGCATTTAAGTTATCATGGCCCGGAGCTTTGCCGTTCTTTAACCCTTTATTCATACTTATTGAATGCTGTTATGTTAACTTTTTAATGTTGCATGCCTTTAAATTAATGCTCAAAGTAACATGTGTGAATGAAAGGAAATGAGAGTGGAAGGGCAGAGTATTAGCCGGGTCTGCGCGTCCAATTCTTAACCCTTTGAAAATAAAGTTCGTTCGTTCGTTTGTTCAAGAAATCGTGAGACAGACATTCATGGTCAGTTTAAATGTCCAAACGTTGATCAAATGACTTATCAATTATTTTCTTCTAAGGAGAGAGCGTGGATGGCCGTCTCATGTCCCTATATGTGAAGCATTAGCACAAGCACAACTAGTCATTTTTAGAAAGAATATTGACTAGTGAACAGATAGACCTCAGTAATGGCAGTTCTAAATTTCGAATAGAAATAAACTAAACAAACTTACCGAAGATGCAGCCACATTAAGTTGAAATTCTGCAGTAACAATAATTGTAATCAACACAGAGATTATTGATCCAGTCATGGTAAAATTGCCTTGATTGTGGATGCTGAGCTTTGTAAGCTTCTGTAGTCTTTTGACAGTAGAAGAAAGGTATGCCAGTGTCTCTGTACAATATAGAAAACTAAATCTTCAGCAACTCACGTGACAAAACAATACAGGTGAGATTGTACATGTATTTGTTTCAAGGGCGAAAATTTACAAGTGCGTTGGTATATATATATATATATATATATATATATATATATATATATATATATATATATATATATATATATATATATATATATATATATATATATATATATATATATATATATATATATATATATATATATATATATATATATATATATATATATATATATTCAATACCATAATTCCGGCCGTAAGTACTTCGGTCGGTCGGTCAGTCACATTTTGCACCCCGTTATTTGGGCACTTTTTCTATTTTCGAGAGAGTACATTAACTTTCAACCACAGCTAAGGGGGTACAACTGTGGTTGAAAGTTAGACAATAATTGTATTGTTTACCCTTATATGTACCATCGCAAAAGGAGACACGTGTGACGGTGTACATTAAATCAACAGACAATCAAGATACTTTTCTGGCCAGTTTCATTCGGGAGCTGTTTAACTCATCATTTTTCTTAAAAATAACCTTAAAATGTTTCTGATTGCATTATGGATTAAATGATAAAATAGCTAAAAAGGACGAGACAATCCCGTCATTCACAGCGAGCAAGCGAGACTATATAAGAAGAAACAACACACTATAATTAAAAACCTGCCAATTTTGGCGGTTTATTGCTAGTGTATATTACAGTCTCTATTTATGACAAAAACTAGCGTTCCTCTTAATTGGTCTCAGTGTCGATAGACATTTGAGCGAATTCGGACATAAGTCCCACTGTTTTTATTGTCAACCATGTATAGAACGCATGGTGTATAGAAATGTGAGGAACAACGCCTATTATCGACGTTGTGTAATATGCCAGTTAGCACAGGAAGAAGACAAAAACGAGAAAACTAAGAACACGCACGGCAAGCAAATAATAAGGACAAGAAATAATAAGGGTAATTAACGATTAGATAACGATATTGCAAGCGATGAATCTTCACAAGACCAGATTTGATATTTGATTTAAAATGTAAAAACTAGCAGCCGCATAAAAGACGTATTAGAGGATGGTTCTGGCGTGTATACAACAAACGCGATATGGGAACATTCAACATTCATATCCTTCCACATTTACTTAGGGAGACTGAGCACCTTGTGATTTGCTGGAATACAAAGATGTTGATTCTGATCCACAAAAACCCTCCAAAAGACGAGCGGACGTACAAGTACAACGAAGAAGCTGGAGTTCATGTGTAAATCAGTGAACTCTGAGAGAACAAAGAAAAACTAGGCCACCGTTCTGTACTAGTCGATTCCAATCTACCGGTAGATCCCAATAGAAAATTTGGTAGATCTTTAGACGACGGCAGGACGAAAAGACTTCTTAAACTTGGGAGTTAACGGACAAGAACTCTCACGCTGGAATTTACAATTACAGTGTCCCAGAGATCAAAGCTACTTTTCCGCACTCCCAATGAAAACTATCGAGTTGGCCTATTGACATGTATTCGTGAACTTCATGAAATGGGAACGCGACATTTCTCCTTGTAAGGTTCATCAACCCCACTTCCCCCTCAAATTAAAATCAAACATACATACATACACGGACCCACACACACACACACATATATATATACGTTCAAAAGAGCGAGATTCTCAGTAGCCCTAGTTAAACAACTACAAAGAGCAAACAAGATTAATAATTAAATTAAATGGGCGCTGCAAACAAGACCAACGAGCACAAAGGATTGCAAAAGAGATATAGCAACGGGCACATATAGAATACAAAAATGACTCATTGTGACGAAATAGAAGAAGCGTCATATTCGCGCATTGTTTTTATTTTCAGTACATCTTTTACTAACACACACACACATCACACACACACACACACACACATATATATATATATATATATATATATATATATATATATATATATATATATATATATATATATATATATATATATATATATGTATATATATGTATATATATGTATATATAATATATATATATATATATATATATATTTATATATATATATATATATATATATATATAATATTATTTGTAATAAGTGTTGTGTGATGACACTGTGAATATCCTTTTACATTTTTCTTCCTCTCCTACATTATCCATTTATTTCTTCATTTTTCGCACATGAATTCGTGCCATTGACACTCTGTAAATTTATGTACACTTTTCCACACTGCAGTAGTGTTATTTCACGCGTAATTGACTATCTCATCTCATCTCATAATCGTAACCTCTTCTACCCCGTGAAACGAGGTGTAGAGGGTACCCAAGTGCACAAGGCCCATGGGCGGACATGTAATCAAAGTGACTTGGCAAACAGGTGATTAGCCCATTGTGCCCGAACTTGCCCTCATGTGTACTCATATTCGCCATAAAACCTCCGAACCATCGAGACGTCATTCCAGCCAAAATGGACAGAGCCTCATATACCCGGAGGTTTCGAGGGATGTCCTTCCTCATCTGCACAAAGGCATTTATAGAGGAACTCTCAGGACCCGTAGGTCTGAGGAAAGGAGCAAATCTGAAGACAGGCACAGCAGTCTTTGGTACTGGGAGGTCTCCACTCAAAGTGGTGTACCACACACAGTCAGTAAAGACATAGGTCGCCTGCGGGGCGTAATTGACTATCTTGAGGATAAATTGTAATCGCTCAAGTGGTCGCGACAGCTTGTATGCAGACGGTAAACATGAAAGTAATGGTTCATTTTGACGTAACTCATTTCCGACTCTGACAGAGCAGACGAGTGACCTGTGTTTCGCGGTTGGTTAATGCGCCTCAAGATACCTCGGCGGAAGGGGACAAAGGACGCCATTTTGTCTTTCTGAGGGAACCGGATTATCTGTCTGGCTGAACATTTGAGTACACGAGATAATCACTTATTATTTTTGTCCAGACATTATCGGCGTCTTTATTACTGATAAAACATATCTGGAGAAACATTATGAGCAAGGTAATCATTAGGGATGAGATCACAGATGTGTTTGAAAGTCTGTGTAATAGCAACGGAAATAATCATACCCTGTGTGAACGACAGGTCGTGGGTTCATATTTTAACGTGATAATTTTAAACACGCAGGGAAGAATTAAACACCCTAAACTCCTAGTTCTAAGAGCAGCATTGGTTCAATCGAGAGCAGGAAATAATCAAAAGCTTTGATAGGCTAGTTTGTCGGAAACTCCATGAGGAAGCTTGAGGGAAGAAATGAGAATATAACCTAGCAAATTAAGAGTAAGACAGACTGCATTTCAACGCCAAAAGAGCAACTCCAGGAGCCAGAGAAGTATCGGACAGAATTCTAAATTAAATAGGACAGAACCGAAGCATTTGGGCATCTTTAAAACTTAAAAGAAAACCTACATTTTTAAATACCAAGACTGTATAACAAGGAATCAAAGCACTCGTCATAAGAGGGATTCTAAATCTACCCCAGAAAAAGAGTTCGAAGCATTTAATTTAAGTTGCTGTGTCCATTCATCTGTGCCATGAGATTGTAGAATCCAAGTTTTGGTGAGTCGTACTTATTTTTTACAATGTGAATTTGGCATGTTTTTCTTGCTAAATGGTTATACAAGTCATACGAGGCTGACAACCTCAACATATGAAAATAGTATATTCATAAACCACTACTGCAAGCGCTGGTGATTGCTTCATTCTAGTTTTACAGAAAACCGAAAACAGAAGCAACACAATACTCCGAATGGAGCAGTAAGGAGTGATGATTACATCACATGTGCATAGTGTTTAAATTGTCACTTTTGCGTTATATGTAAACTTCAGGCATATGCCACTCGCGCTGTCCAGACACATTTTCCCTTTAAATTAACCAGAAGAATAACAGTGATTTCTAATCATATTCCCTGAGTTATGCTGCATATGTTAAAGAATAATAACATTTTAGAGAGGCAAAAGGGGTGGGCGACAGCATGAAAAGACGCCTGTTTAATCTTCCGACCACAATGCACTTATCAGAAGCATTTGTTCTTTTATTTTCTTTAAAGTTTGTGGTATGAGGCCAGTTGATAGTAAGAGTTTCTACGCCATTAGTTCGTAATTCAAGAGCTGGGATTCGAAACTAACCACCCACATTGGACGAGTTGTGTAGAGAAGTGCCATCATCATAAAATACTTGACGAACCAACTGCGGCAGTCCTAATCATTTAAGTGCTTATTTGAAGGCGAACGCAAGAGACTTTTATCATTCCTCTTTCAAGTCTCTATGGAGAGACTTTTTATCTAAATTTCACCAATCATTCATATTTATTTTAAACTGTTAAAGAATAACTGATTATTAAATTTGTTATGTGTTATTCTACAAATTCATTGTTGATTCAATTATTATAGTTATGAGAGCGTACGCATGTATCAGACTCTTTAATATATATTTACTACTGGACAAAAGTTAAGGGCCGCCATTCAGTTTAGACGAGGTTTATATAATTCTTCGTGAGCAGGGTCGATTTTCCAAATGTCCGGTAGCTTGAAATCTCTCAAGAAGTCTCTGAATGGTAGAGTGAGACACTGCTAAACGTCTTGAAACATGACTAACAGATTGACCATCCTGAATCCATACCATGGCTCGACCACGGTCTACAGTGCTGAGACTTCTCCTTGGTGGCATCGCTAATGCAGTGATCATTTCGACCACTTGTCATACTGATTTATTGCATACCAACGGTGAACACTCTTTACCGATGATCATTTTCCACGTGCATTCAAATTCAACTCACTTTTTCACCTTTTGAACTAGTGGGGTGTGTTGCAAAAACCACGAGTTTTTGCAGCAACAATGGCAAATTTCACGTCCGGGTTAAAGTGACCCAGTTTTTGGACATTAAAAAAAATAACCTAGTGCACACAGAAATGTATACACATTTCTCTGAGCTCAGTTTTAATGACATTTTACCTTGTCTTTACAGTTTGTCAATCAATTATATAAACCTTGTCTAAACTGAATAGTGGCCCTTAACTTTTGTCCAGTAGTATATTTACATCTGTAGCGACAATAAATAATAAAAAGGAATTTCGCTGAATTAACTCAGCTCGGGGCTTGAACGAGCTAATTAGTGCATAACCCATCTTCTCGAAAGGCGGCGGGTTAGATACTAAAGTCAGCATTGCTCTGCCTTATGAAACATTGTTCTTGACATCTGAAATTTCTTGTAAATACTACCTTCAGGCAGAAGCACCATTATTCTTCTACCTAAAACTCTGCCGAGAGTAATCTTGTGCGAAGGTAGACACCTTTAAAGACCCACATCAGATACTCTATGTTTTAGAAACTGTCGGACATTTACAGCAGAGCAAAAGGGACGAAATCCGTAACATGTATGTATATTTAATGCCCACCCAGGCACAAGCCTTTTTCCGCTGTCCAGTCTAAATGTGCACAGTAAATTAACTGAAAGAACTGTGATTTTCGTCATATCCCCTGA
Organism: Oreohelix idahoensis; assembly: GCA_024509875.1. Lineage (NCBI taxonomy): Eukaryota > Metazoa > Mollusca > Gastropoda > Stylommatophora > Oreohelicidae > Oreohelix > Oreohelix idahoensis. Next base: position 109,320 of record JAMPIV010011638.1, read on the forward strand.
AGTATTTGGTATATACTCAATGAATGCAAACATTCAGAGAAAAGATTCGATTGTCGAACAACGGTGGTACGGACCGAATGTCACTTGTTGTCTCCCAGTAGCTCTGAAGTAGTGGCCCAACAGTGGCCAAAATTCAAGAGTAACTATTGTGGGTCTTCAAAGATGTCTACCTTCGCAGAAGTTTATTCTTTGACAGATTTGTAGATAAAAGAATAATGATGCTTCTACCTCAAGGGAGACTTCACAAGATATTCAGAAAGCGAGAGCAATGCTGCATGAGACTGAGCAAATGTTAACTCTAGTATCTGCCTTGTACCTTTGTGAAGGACAAGGTTATCTAATAATTCGTAAGCTCGTTCAAGCCCCCAGATGAGTTAATTCAGCGAAATTCCTCTTATTATTATATAACTCTATTTAAGTGGACCAATGAAATGGTCTGAAACATGCGTATGCAGCACATTCAAAATGATTAAATCAACTTTATATATATATATATATATATATATATATATATATATATATATATATATAGATATATATATGTATATATATATATATATATATATATATATATATATATATATATATGTATATATATGTGTGTGTGTGTGTGTGTGTGTGTGTGTGTTATCACGTAAAACATTAGATAGTTCACTTGGCAGATTTTATGTTTCTACTTAGCTGCCAAAGATTTTGTCTGTTCTGCTCCAGCTGATCTTTGGGTCTTTGCAGATAGAAGACTGGATCACACTCGTCACTGGTCAAGTTTTAAAGTTCTGGCACTTTCCAAGAAGTGTCATGGAGTAACTACCAAGCTGGTCCCGCGTCCCTAAGACCCGTTTGATTATTGTGTCTAACGTCGAGTTCAGGCCACTTATACTCTCAATTGTTGAAGAGATAGTACCCTCAACTGGTACCACCAATCTTTAGGCTTACAGATTGCTGACTCAGAGTAATAATTTAAGGCAGCTTGACCATGCCTGTTACACGTGTTCTGGGGTGTTGTTATGTTAGCAATTAGTTCTCACTTTTACTACGCGTTACAGTTACCTCAGATTCTGATTTTCCGTGTTAAAAGTGGTAGAGTTTTCCTGGGCTCTAAGTCCTCAAAATGCTCAAACGAAGTCCGGTCTGGTAAAAGAAATCTGCTGCTATTCTTAACTCTGGCAAGGTCTGGTTATCTTCTGACGAGTAGAATTTCACAGTGCTCTAAAGTGTCAGGTTATATTATACTTCAACCCCCCTCCCCCCCCCCCCCCCCCTCCCCCCGCAGTTCTTTTTTACGAATTAGGTATTGTCCAATCAGGAATTGTATTTTTCCGATGTTTCGAATGCCCTCCAAACCTTTCAAAACCCATGTGTTTTGGTGGGGTAATACAAAGGTCATGTCTTCAAAACATTGAAGTGAAATTTCCGTACTATCTACAAATACAACTCCTTATTTTTATCTGCAGTAATTTGTTCGTAATGAGGCGTATGGGAAGCGATTATGTCCTGTCGAGTCGGCCGAATGCTTGCCATCAGGTAGATAATTTATTGCCTTGCACTCCAAGGTAACACAATTCGTCGTATTACCATCTGGATGAGTTGTTGTTGTTGTTGTTTTGATGAGTTGATGGGTGGAGATCGGGCACTGAACATCTGATCATTGTTGCCTCTTCTCGTTCCATCTTGGTCTACCCTGTTCAACCTGAAAGTTGGTTATAATTGGGGTATTTAGTGTCATTTAATTTACTAATTTTGTATTCAATTTAAATAACTGTTGTCTTTTGCAGTTGCTGATTTTTATTTATATTAGTATTTGTCAATTTTATTTTCTCTTTTGTATTGTTTCTAGATAACTATTGTCCTTTACACTTGGTTTTAATTTGTATTAGTATTTGTTCTTTTTGAGTTGTTGTCCCTTTTTTTTTAATACCTTGTCTTTCCTTGTCCTATGAGTAGTTATTTTTTGTTAATGCTTTGTTAGTTCTTGCTGCTTAATTTCTATTTAGTTGGATGATTTTCCTGAAGTTCTAACCTTATATTTTTTTCCTTTGTTTTATGTATATATCTTTTAAGTATTGATTGGGCATCTCTTGGGGCATCTATACTTAAAACCTTATCACCTGTTAAGTCTATATTGTGATTTCTGTAGTAAGTTTTTAATTCAAGCCTTTGTTGTTCATACTTTTTACAGTGGATCAGGTAGTGGTCTATGTCATTCTCTTCCTGACATTCTTGGCAGTGTGGTTTTTCTACCATGAAGTATGCTGCACCGAGTCGGAGACGCCACAGTTTTTTTGTTCGATGGTATCTTTAATTCTTCTCTGACCTGGCATGTCCTCGTTGGTTCTTTCAGCAGTTTGAACGCGTGTCTGCCTTTTCTACTTTCCTTCCATGTTGTCTTCCATTCCTCGTTTATAGTTTCCTTCACTTGGCTCTTGATCTCTGACCTCCCCAGTCCTGCTTTTATATTGTTTTTACTTGTTCTTCCCTTCTTGGCGTTCTGGTCTGCCAACTCGTTGCCAGCTATACCTATGTGTGCTGGAACCCACACTAGCCTCACACTACATCCTCTGTTCTCTAGTGATGTATTAATTGCTAGAATTTCTTCCTTTATGTCTGGCCGGCTACATTTACCTGGGTGTTCTAGTGCTTGTAGTGATGATAGTGAGTCTGTAAATATCGTAACAGCTTCTGGTGGGTTATCTTCGATTATTTCTAGACTTTTAAGAATTGCTACCATCTCTGCAGTAAAAATCGATGCCCCTTCCGTTACACTGTAGCTCTTTTTTATTCCCCATTGTGGTATTACAACTCCGGCACCTAGTTGCCCACTATCACCCTTGGATCCATCAGTGTAGACGGCCAGACTTTGTTTAGTTAGTTGCTCTATGAACTTTCTACTTATCATTTTGGCTTCCTTATCTTCTATGTTTTGTTTGATCTTTTCAGTAAGTGAGTAGTCTATGATTGGTGTTTTTAGTTCCCATGGTGGTATTTTGCTTCTGTATTTATTACTATTTTCAATTGTGTTTGATAGTTCTTTGAACTGCATTAGGTCTTCTATAGTTCTCCACCTGTTGGATATCTATCTTTATTTAAGGGGACGTCCCATACACTTGGTTGGTTTTTGACAAATGCTTTATGTGCTGGGTGGGTCACTTCTTGTGCTACTTTACTCCAATAATTTAATCTCAGTTCTTTCCGTCTTAGACCAAGGGGAGGTATGCCGAGAGCTACTTCTAGAGCTTCTACTGGTGTCGATATAAATGCACCTGTAATGGTTCTCATGGCTGCATTTTGAATCCTGTCCAGTTTTGCTTTGTTAGAAGCTGCAGCTGAGTCATAGACTATGCTGGCATAATCCAGTTTCCCCCTGATGAAGGATTTGTAGAACATAAGCATTATTTTATTGCTGGCCCCCCATCCATTACCTTTTACAATCCTTAGTATATTTAGGGGTCCCCTACAGCTTTCTACCAAATTGTCTATATGTTTATTATAATTTAGTTGTTTATCTAAAGTTATGCCCAGAAATCTTGTTGTTGAGGAGGTACATATTTTCTGTCCTTTAATGGTTATATTGATTTTGTTATTTTTTTAAAAATTTCCTTTGCTGAGTATCCTACCTACTGTTTTGTTTACATTAATTTGGAAGCCACAACTTTTCATCCACTCTGAAACTTTGTCTATTTGATTTTGAAATTTTTTGTAAACATGGTCCAAGTTTTTTCCAGATCGCCAAATGGCACAGTCATCTGCAAATTGTGATACTGCATTCTTTATGTCATTAAATTCATCTGCTAAATCATTTACAGCTATAGTGAAAATTGAAGGAGAGATCACTGATCCTTGAGGAATCCCATTCTGTTGTTCATATATTTCTGACCTATCATTATTCACCTGTACAGCAAAATACCTGACCTGTAAAAAGTTTTCTAGATACCTATAGGTTTTACCAGTAATGCCAATCTTTTTCATTTTGTAAAGAGCTCCATCTCGCCAGCATTCATCATATGCTCTAGCTACATCTAGGAAGACTGCCACTGTTTTCTCTTTCCTCTTGAACCCTAGCTTTACATCATGTTCTAATCTTATAAGCTGGTCTACTGTACTTCTGTCTGCTCTAAACCCTGACTGGTTTGGGCTATATAACTGGTTTTTTTCTAGGTAGAATTTAACTCTTTTATTCACAACAGTTTCCAGTATTTTACCTTGTTGTGATGTTAAGGAGATAGGCCTATATGAACTTACATCATGGGCTTCCTTATTGGGTTTTAGAATGGGTACTATCATAGCTACTTTCCATGCTTTTGGTATCTTTCCTAAGTTCCAGATTTTGTTATAAAGTGAAGTTATTATGTTTATAGTTCTTTTGGGTACTTTCTTAAGGATTTCATAACTAAGTATATCTTGCCCTGAGGCAGTATTAGATTTATCTTTTATTGCATTAGTTACTTCTTCCTCTGTTATATCAGCATCTAAATAGTTTGTTTCATCTATCTGGTCTGGTAGTTCTTTTAAAAACTGTATCCTAAGTCTTTCTCTTCTCTCATTTTCTTCCTGTCCAAGGCTACTTTTTGCACTGACTTTATAGAAATACTCGGCAAGGGCATTAGCTTTTTCTTTATCTGTTTCTGCTCTCTTTGGTAGTTTGAATGTTGGCATTATTGTTTTCTTATTGTTCCCTTTGATTGCCTTAAGCTTTTTCCATACTTCTCTAATTTGAGTGCTAGGTTTAAGTGACTGACAAAACTCCTTCCAGTTAGTTTCTTTGGCTTTGAATATTATTCTGTTAGATTCATTCCTAATAAGTTTATACTTATCATAGTTTTCTTCTGTTCTGTTATTTCTATATTTTTGTAAGGCCCTTTTTCTTCTCTCATGAATTTCTGCACAGCTTTTATTCCACCAGGCAACTGGTTCTTTATTCCATTGAGTTTCTCTTTTCTTATTAATGTTATTTATTGATTTAAGGTGTTGTGGCATATTTTTATTTGGTATATACTTTATTGCTATTTTCAGAATTTCATTGGTCAGTGTTTCTGCCCACAAGTCAGTATCATCTGATTCCATGTCTTTATATTCCATCACCTCCAGCTCTGATTGGAAAGCTTCCCAGTTTGCTTTTTTATAGTTGAAGGTAGGTTTCTCTGGTTCTGGGTTTGGAATGACATTTTCATGCATGGTTATTACAATGGGCAGATGATCTGAGTTTGTGTCTTGTAACACTTCCCAATTTACATTCGCTAGGTTGTTAGTTGCTATACTTATGTCTATTGCTGAGTCTGCCCTATTAGCTTGTGGATTAATTCTTGTTGCAGATCCATCATTTAGTATTAGTAGTTCATTGTTTTCTATGAAGTCAAGTAGGCATTTTCCTGCATTATCTGCATGTTGTCCACCGCAAGCACAATGATGGGAATTAAAATCGCCTACTATGATTGTTTTGGGGCCTAGTCTGGTGCTTATGGCTAGTATTTCTTCATCTTTAATTGTGCCATCTTTAGCATATACATTTAGAATTGTTAGATTGTTTGGTTCAGCTGCTATAGTAACCTGGATACCTTCTATATTGGTTGTATTAAATACTTCCCAGTCTATGATTTTAAATTTTTCGCTAACTAATACTGCGACACCTCCTCCTCTACCTTCTTTCCTATCATGTCTAAGTATCTTAAAGCCCTTACAACTATATCTATTATTTGGGTTTAAATGGGTCTCTTGAAGAGCATATATATCAGTATTCCCTCCAGTCTCTGATAGTAGGGGTGCAACATTTTTTTTAATACCCCTACAATTCCACTGGATAATTCTAAATCTTTCTAAATTGAATTTTAACATCATCTAGTGTACCTTTTATTTTGGTAGCTATCAAATTTGCTCTTATTCTGCATTTCCTGTACTTGTGGACTCACTATCCATCAAGTTCTCAAGAAAATCCCTATTTATACTTGTCATTATATCCCTAACTTCTTCCGCTAAGTGTGGTAAATGTGCCTCAAAATGTTTTTTTGATAGTTTCTATGATAGTTTCTTCTAGGTTACTTTTGTTTTCCTGTTGCCTTTTGTTCTTTTTGACCACTTTCCTATTTTCATCCAATGCTACATTCCCTTCTCTTCCTATGTTAATCTCCTGTTTTTCACTTTCCATTCTTTTTAGTATTATTTCACTTTCTTCTTTTTGTTCGGACAGTTTGACTAGTATCATTTCATTTTCTTCTTTTAGTACAGTCAGTTTAGCTATATCCTGGGAAATTTGGTGCTGTATGGCTTTCACTTCTTGAAGCACTGCCTCTGCACTTTTCAGTGCACTTGTGTCGTTCGAGGATGTAGTTGAATCATCTGACTGGTTTTTTGGTACTATTTTATTATTTTCTAACTTGTTCTTACTTTCTTTTACCCTCTGTGTTTTAAGCATTTTGACATCTTCTTGCACACTCTTAATTATTGTTATAACTTTAGTGCTCGTATAGGTATCGTTTTCCTTTAATTCTTTAATGACAGTTTTGAAAGGGGTTTGGGTTGTTATAGCTTCCTTCAGTGCTTTTTTGGTCTGCTGATAAACTGGGCAGCCCTGGAATCTGGCGCTATGGTTTCCTTGGCAATTAATGCATTTTCTGTTTGCATTTTCCTTTTTATAGTCAGTATCTGACTTTGCCTTTTCGCATTGTGTGAAAGGGTGTGCTCCCGCACAAAACCTACATACTGCCTTCCCCCTGCAACTTTGTCGGCCATGGCCAAACTTCATGCAGTTGGAGCACTGCAGCACTGGTGGAATGAAGGCTTCTGTGTTTTTTTGTGTTTTCCCAAATATTACCGTCTTGGGGGGTTCCCTACCTTCTGTTGCAATCACTATCACTGGGGTTACTATACTCCCTTTCACTTTTATACGTTCAACGTGCACCAGCTTTAAATCTGGGTTCATTTTGGACAGATTGTTTAGCACTTCCTCCCCTGTCAGGGTTGGGTTTATGCCTTTTATCACACTTTTTCTGGTTTCTTTTAAAATCTCTATTTGTATTTTGATGTTGTGGGCCAGTTGAATAATCTTTGGTCTGTCCCGCAGTTCTTGCAGTAAATTTTTAGTTTTTTCTGTTACATTTAGTGTGAGTATTATCCCACTGTTATGTTTCTGCAATTTGGCAATGGCTTTTTTGTCGATGATTTTTTCTAGGATTACCAGAATTTTGTCGTCCGGGAGAGATCGAAGCGTGGCTTCCGTTCCAGCTATTTGTGTTATTTTCACTTTTTGGGGGTTCCCTTTCGGCTGGAGTCTTCTTTGTCCTCTCCTCTGGTTTCATGACTTGTTTTGTCCGCGTTTACCTGGCTGTCCTGATTATCCTTTTCCCTGGGTCCTTTCTTTCCGTTCGCTGCGCTGGTTCCTGATCTTTCTCCTTTGTTGATTCTGCTTTTTGTTGTTTTTCCTTCCGCGCCTCCTTCCCGATTTTCCATTATTGTTTCACTCGTGTCCTTTAGTTCTGTTTTTCTGATTTCAGGGTTCATGGTCCTGTTTCTTTCTGTCCGGTTTAAAGTTTTGTCTTTTTCTGGAGTTTTGGCCATCGCTTTTCCTTCCCCGGACTGTTTTCTGGTGAATACTACCATTGGTTATTTTCCCTGTCTTTTAGTATGCTACTATTTGTTGTCTTTGAATTATTCTGATGATTGAATATTATGTAATCTTTGGCTTTTGGCTTATTTTGTTATATTTATCTTTTCCCCACTACGATTCTTAAATTAAATAGTCCCCTAATACTTAACCTTAACTACAATAGGCCTACTCTAATACTAACAACAAAAGTATAAATTATTCACCACTTAAATATGTCTTTCAAGATGGCTGCCTGATCTCACTCAAAGAATTGCCACGTGGCGCTATTTAATTTCTATTATTTTAATTTCTAAAATTAACTGCAATAAGCTAACACTGAAGATGGATAAAAATATCAACTTATCTGATAACTTGTGTAGTTCTAAGGATGTCTTCACTGTGTCTCGTCCTAAAAAGGACGTGTCAAGCTTGTGTGGTTTGAGGTAAGCAAAAATGCGTGTTACCCCTGTAGTAGACGGAAGTGGAATGGTATGTATAATGTTCTGGATGAGAATTTCACACTCGCTTTATCAGCGATTAAACAAATTCGTTTCGCGATGTTTCGTGTTAAACAGGCATTCTGGTATACGATAATATTTATCACATGATTGTCGTTTAATGTTGCATCATCCGCCTCCTCTTAACACGGTGAAGTGGGCAAACAAACATGATAACTTATTATTGTACAATGATTTTAGAATAATAAATGTTTGCTTGACTGCTGAAAAAGAAAAAGTGCCGACCACAAAAAAACTGCACGCAATCAGTACTCGCAACAAATGTAACTGATTACTGCCGAGGTGGAGAAGAGATCGATCCAATAATTTCGTCACATCGAAGAGACAATTTGAGGTTCTACTCCACGATACCAGCTGTATTACTTTTGTGTGGTTCAAAGTTTGCGATCGACATTTGAAACCTACATTCAATCGATTGTGAAGTTACCTACCTTGGCAATCGCAGTTGCCTCTTGAACTACTCAGGAGACGTGCCTCGCCACAGAGACGAATAGACGGAAAAAGCAGAATCAGCACTTTGGAGTTTTGACAGTTAAGTGGCATTACTTGCAGGTCAAACACAAAAGAAGTCTATGTTAAAGAAACTAAGCCTCCTAAAGACGATCTAATTTCCATGATGACAACTATCTTTTATTAATCACCAGTTGATATTTATTTACATTTTTTCGAAATAAGTGATCATTACATTTGTTATATATTGTTTTGTACAAAATCATAGTTGATTTAGTTATTATAGAGAGAAGTGCACATGGTTGAGTCAACATCTGTAATATTGTCGCATAATGAATTTTACTTTTATAGAGATGATATAAGTAAGGAAGATGTGTAGGAAGCATATAGACCTTTATACACTAGTTTTTGTCTTGCATCTGATTATGGTTAATGGTCAGCAGAGAAAAGTCTTGTTTTATAGACTGTAAAATTTAGATCAACAGATTGGTCAGGTTACAGTGGATCTCATTTCTGTTGTGTGACATGGATGTTTTCATAATCCAATATAGTGCTATTAAGAAACAAATGGAGACAAGAGGTATCCCTGTAGCACTCCCGTTCTTAATACCAAACGGTTCTGTAAGTTGTCCTTCATGAAGAACTCTGCATGTCGTGTCTTCATAACTTTTCTATTTTAAGATCTTCATGTGGACTCGATAATGCCTCATCCATTTTCAGACTGATTTTCACACTACTATAGCGTAAAGATTTTCTTGTATGACGTTAGTGTTTAGAGAAAAAATAGAATTCTCTCCAGAATGAATGAAGTTAGTATTTAGAGAAGAAATAGAATTCTGTATGAAGTCCCTGTGTCAGAGAAGAGCACTGGTATCACAAGTGAGCTACGGCTGCGAATACTCTGAGCTAGACAATAGTTTAAGGCTTCAGAAATATACTTTGCCACCTTAGCTGTAATAACTCATGTGATATTATAATAAAATTAGAAAAAGTAACCCAAATTAAACAGTCAAAAATTTAACAAGTCTCTCGAGTACAATTTCATAATTTATTATTTAAATCTATCTAATTATGTAATGAAGGATGAGTGTTGGACGATGGTAACTATGGTTTTGTATATACAGCAAGTTGATAATATAATTATAAGTTTAAACTTAGAGAAAAAGTCCCCATGGAATCCTTAAAGTTAATTTAAACTAAAAATGTTATCTCACTGTTGTTATTTATACTAGTCTGTCTCTTTTATTCTATTCCCTAATTTCCCATCATCTGTCAGTTGAATATCTCACATTTGCCACCGGAATAGTCACTATGTAACTCAGCTTTGAATCAGCACTTGTCCAGGTATGGGTTGACACATAACACTGTATTCTGAAAGTCACACATCAGTCCATTCCCAGTAATCAGGGGGGAAAAAGCTATGAAACACTTCAACCTCTGGGCTCCTTTTATGGGTAGGTAGCAGGATCGAAGGGCCACTCGACTTTAAGGTTTTTGAAATTTGACTATAAATTCTGGAACAAGGAGTATTATGTGGCTAGGCAATGTCATGGAGACCTATTACATCCTATTGTGTGTATGAGATGAGGGTGTCATCAAATGGCCTTGTATGATTTAGATACAGTGAGACAGAATGGTGTCTACTGCAAAACATTGTATCAAATATATTAATACATGAATAATCATAGCAATATGAAAATATGGACAGGATGCAACCTTTGCCATTCTCATCTACATGCTAAGTCAGTACTGGTCTTGCTGGTAGGTTATAGAGCCAGACAAAACCAGAATGTTTATATTTAGCCCTGACAAGGACTGTTGTGGTTATTATTTAGGTTTTCCAATCTTCAGCATCATATCCACACAAACAATATGTCCGATAAATTCACAACACACTAAAATCTGAAATAAAATTGATATTATTCACATAAATATTGATAGTAAACCTACACACCCTCTAAGATCGATTCCAAGCTCTTACGAAGACTGTTATTTGCGAAGAATGTATGCCTTGCATGTAGTGGTAATTGACGTAGTATAGACAGCCCTCTACTTTGTCTTCTGGCTGGGGTTTTAGTTGTGTGTATTTTGAACTGAGCATTCTCGCCTTATATATTGTGAGCGCGGACGTCTCGGAGGCCAGCAGTGTTTGGTTCCTTTCAAGCACTGAAGATTTTTCTCATTTTGGGTATTTTGTGCAACTGAATAGCAATCGTTCCAATACACACTCAACTAAGTTTATCCCTCATTGTCTTATATTTCCTTTATCTTCCCGTACTGGAAGTTTCCTTTTCATATACCCAAACTTACAATCGGGTATGGCATGTATTTACTACGAATTTATAAATTTTATCACTAGGTTAGACCTATGAGGTGAAAATCAAATAAAACTACAGATATCTTCATATATACATACTTCTTCGTACTTTCCTAGTGGATTTCCATTCCTGCCTATCCCTTCTGTGAAAATCTATAACCTTTATCATAATTCAATGATACTTAGTTCCAGTACAAAAGAAATTCTTTACCTAACTTGCGACACTTTGCTTCGCCATTGTGGATTTTACCATATCGCCCTCTCTCAGATAACATAACCGAATGCGCATGCGTGACCGCTACTATTTTTAGAATGTTTAGTTACACGGTGTTCGTTTTGTTTACTTGCAGTTCAAGGCTCTTGCCGAAACCATCACAATTTATTCTTTCTCTGTTCGCTCTATCAGTCCTTTACCTAAGCGTGTTTTTGCACACTTTGCTACAACTACACTGTCAAATGTTTTTGACAGCATACACAGGGACAGCCTATGGAAAATACTATGGGCTTATGAAATACCCAGCTGCATTGTTTCCATTATATAAAGCCTCTATTCTAGCTTTACATCAGTGTTGGATTGAGTAATCTAACTTTCGAAGTGAAAACAGGTGTACGACAAGGATGCCCCTTATCAACAACATTATTTTAGACAGCCATAGATTGGATGATGCACCAGACAACAGAGGGCAGTCCAAGAGGAATTAGATGGACAATGTTTTATACACTGGAAGACCTGGAATATGCAGATGACATTGCACTACTCGTGCATTCACTTCAAAACATCCAAACACAAAAAACCGATAGACTGAATAAGTATTGCCAGCAGGTTGGTCTGAACATCAATTTGAAGAAAACAGAGGTCATGCCACTCAATGTGGGCAATCACTGAGACAATAACAATAAGGAACAAGACGTTAGAACAGACAGACACATTTATTTACCTAGGATGCATAGTACGGCGGAACAAGCGAGGACATTAAAAACAGAATGAATAAAACGAGAACTGCCTTTGCTAGTCTCAACAACATTAGAAGTACAGTACAAACATCAAATTAAGACTGTATGAGAGATGTGTACTTTCTGTGCTTCTCTATGGTGCGTAATGCTCGAGAGTAACAGAGAAGGAAATGTCGAAACTGTCCTCCTTCCACACAATCTGCCTATGGCGAATTCTCCGAATGTTTTGGCCGAACACAATCAGCAACCAAGAACTACTTATTCGTAGTAACCAGGAGGACATGCACACCATCATAGCAAGCATACGCTATAGTTGGTTTGGCCACGTCCTCAGAAGGGAACCTGATACAAATTCAAGAACAGCTATGCTATGGACCCCCGATGGAAAGCAAAGGAGCGGCCGACCAAAAACAACCTGGCAGAGAACTGTGGAGGCCGAGATGCAAAGAATGAACCAGAGTTGGGGCACTGTACAAAGGATGGACACCGACCGAGCAAGGTGGAATCAGTTTGTTGCTGCTCTACAAGACGCTACCAGGCGTGATAGCAACTGTCAGCTTTGACGGTCGGCCTATGTGGAACAAAGAAGAAGAAGACTGTTAATTGCCTTTTCTTAGTCTATAAATCAAATGTGTAGCGGTGAATTCTATTCCAGACAACATTTATCCTTGTGTATTACTACACAATTTTCTATTTGTATCTTTGATGAGGCCATTGGCTTGCTTATATTTCCATGTTAGCTTCTTTGTGTTGTTGTAACAGGTCCCTCATATTTCTTCTGCTTCCCTTGCCAACTCTTCCAAATATTTCCTCTTTTGATGCTTCTTCTTACTTCTAACGTCTGCTTTTATATGCACTTGACTTTGTGGCTTCTGTTAAAATTTGTTTCTTGTTTTTTTCTGTCTTCAATCTTGTTTATGGTTTCTGTTGTTATCAATGTTTGTGCTGATGTTCTGTTTTTCGTTGTACCTCCCCACATATCTCGTTACATATATGTTTTAATTGTTGCCAATGGTCATCCGTACCTGCTACACCGTCCAGCTGTTGGAGTACTTCGTATTTGTTGGATGCTATGAATGAAAATATTTCTCTTATTTCATGATTTCTTCGAAATCCCTCATTAAACTGTTGTCTATGGCTAAGTACTGTTGTATATTTTTGAGTTTTAGGTTTGTTTTGGCTAACAGAAGATGGTATTCTGAGGCCACATCTGCTCCTCTATATACTTTTACGTCATGTAATGATGATTTACACTTCTTATTTACGCATATGTGAGCAATCTGATTCTCTATTCATTAGTCTGGTGATATCCTTGTTGCTTTGTATATTCTTTTATGTGGAAATATGCTTCCTCTTATATCCAGTTGATGTGAAGCACAGAGGTATTTGAATAGTTCACCAAATTTGTTAATCGTATATAATCCAAGTTTCCCAATGATTTCTTCAAAGCGGGAGTGGGCTGGAGTGGCTATGTTGTTCGCCTGAAATTCTTAACGTACCCTGGCTCTCCGAACACAGGGGATATAATTGATGGAAATTGTTTCAGATCCAGTGGTTCCTAATGATAACATACTCCCCCTTGATCTCCGGAGTAGTGAGATCAGATGCCAAGCCTTCTCGAATAAGTGCGAAAAAGTAGGTGGTCTCGTGTGCAAGTTGTGCACGTTGAAAATCCCTCAAGACAGTTGGAAGTTGTAAAGAGTGTGTCATACGACCGCGGTAGTGGCAAAACAATTAGGAAACCTACCCATCACAAAAATATTTATAGAATGTGTGATTCCTGTATTCATATTTTGGGATCCTCGCCTATGCTACGGAGTTTATGCACTGTGCTGAGATCCTGTATAAGTGATCAAGGGAGCAAATCAGATCATTTATGGAACTGTCCGTGTGAAATGGAGATACTCCTTAAACACCAAACACAAGCGCTGGTGTAATGGTTACGGCGTTGTACTGGCTACCAGGTTTTCATGGTTCAAACCCGGGCGTCAGCGTTTGAAGGAATGTTTACAACCGGAACATTGACTGAATAACCTGAACGGCTCCTGCACATAAATCCCGGGTTGGAAGGAAAGTCCACTGACCCCCCAGCCTCGCAATGACATGTCATTGGGCCAAAAGAGCTGCAAAGCTCGAGTGCCGCTGGTTAGAGAAAAAAAAACACCAAACAAAAGCAAACAAATCCACAAGGAGTATAGACCTTTAACAAACACATGACTGTCACGTGCCATCAGTCCTAGAGCTCTCCACGTTTTCCTGGTAATGTTCACTTCTGTCTCCAGCTCTCTTTAACGCGTGTTTCTTGGTCAACCTCTGCCTCTCATACCCGTGGGGCGGAGCAAAGCAGAACAAGGACTATCTTGTAATTATATCCACAGGTTTCTTTAAAGTGTGTACTACTCATCGTCAGCGTCGTCTTCTCATCTCTTGTTCCACTGGTGCTGCTCTGGTTCTTGTCATGAGTTCCATACGAGTGCCAATGGAACACGTCGAGCTTGCTTTGTCATCTTCTTTTTCTCTTCAAGTTGCACATTGCAGCAGTGAAGACCTATGCTCCGTATAATTATATAACTGCATTCCATTTTTGTATGGTGGGAAGGAGGAGGAGGTTATGCGTCATAATGCTAGTAATGCCAAAGTTTCTTTGCCATCACACCACTCTGAATGAACTTTATGAGCATGTGAAAATTCAATTACTGCCTCCAATGGAGTTTAACGCCCATCGATTCTTTTAAAAGCGTGTAACAGACAAATGGCATAACATAAAAAGAGCGTTGCATCGAAAACGCGTTAATCGACAAGCGTAATACCTGGAGATTGCTGTACTTTGTTTTCTCTTTTCCCTCATATGTAACCACTTAGCAAGAAAAACATGTTAATTCACATTTATAAATGAAATGTTCACAACTTATCCAACATTGGGTTATACACAATATATTTGCACAGATTTAGGCTGGACACTTGTAAAGTGTGTTCTCTTTCTTCGGTAAAGCTCCACTATCAATCACTGTAGCATGTTGTTTGTGGTGCCACTACTGTATATGTCCATTGTAGTGTACAGAGTTGTTGAGATCAGGCATGCTCCAGTCTACCCAGCTGTAAATGGGTAACTCACCCTAGTCCTGAGTTAGGGAAGGCAAAGGCAGCTGGAAGCAGTAGTTTCCCTCTAAGGCTCCAGGGGGAGCAGGCCCTAAACTTGGTCAATTCAACCGACGCAGGATGGAGTAAATATGGAGTGGAAGTGTAGAGTGTGATTAACGCGAATGGTGGACTGTTCGTGTTCTGACCAATCTAAGCACTCATTCACTTGTGTCTACAAGGCACCAATGCAGACTGCTGGAATCTTTTTTTACACAGTTTATTTAGACGCACACACTGGGACATAACGAGTAAATCATGGGTATATGTTGACACATCAATCTGCAGGCATACATAGTAGATCCCATGTCATGACACATTCATATATCATGGGTAGTACATCAATAGCTTCCAATGTTATCATACATTATGGCCGCATCCCCTATCTGACTAAACGCGTCAGTGAAGGCGGATCGGTAAGTAACTAAAGTTGCTTTATGTTCACAGTTTATATCATATTATGAAACCACGATAAGGTGTTTTCTATCAAAATTGAGATCTCCTTGCCACTGTCCGAATAGTAAGATACATGCCCCGTTCTTTGGACAGTGATTCAAAAATATGATGACAGGAATGTAACATGGCCGCCTTCCTGAGTTGTCGCTCACTCACTCACAGGAGGATATATATATAAGCCAAAGTTAATTTGAAATGCATATGAATAATTTCCTAAAGTTTCTCCATACAGTTCTACAGTAATCCAGTTACTTCACGTAGACATAACTGCTGTATGGAAGCCCGTCATCTTCGTCGATACAAACATGACCCTAGCGTTGCGAAGCACAATATTCCAGCTAGGTCTAACCGACATGAGATCATCAAAAATAGGGTCTGGCATTACCTGGAGTCCGAATCATACATGATACCGTACATTAGGAGAGTCTCTAACACACACTCTAGTAGAGACACAATCTCCTACAGAAGAAAAACCACTTCATAAATCATTTTTACTTAAGAATGTACCAGCCCTTGAAAATGCGTAACCCGCCATTGTAAACGGTACATCGGAACTCATCACGACTTGTCAAGACAACTCATACTTCCGCTAGAGCGGCATAACAAGAATATAGTCCTGCCTACCCATCCAAAATATACAATATAGGACTGATTCTACTCGTACTAATAATATGTAATACATATGAATTCAGGCCATAAACAAAATAAGCAAATTAATCTATTTTCTGGCCCGAACAAATAAGTACGGACATGAGTGCCATATCCATGCGCCGAATCAATATCAAGAACGATTACTCCTATAATCAAAAGTGTAAATCAATCATGAATTATCTAGCTTTACCATAGACAGCATTTTCATACACAAATGAATGAATGTCTATATCTTTTCCATATTAAATAGCCATATCGATTTTTGTAATATGTGCGTCAAAATATGCACGCAACAAACACTGTTCTGTATTAGATGCTTCGAATCACTTAGGTCTGGAAATTAGAGTGGATTCCTCTGAAGGTGGGTGTTCTGCGAAAAAATTGGGTCTGGGAAAATGTTTGATTAATTCCTCTATGACTTGTGATCAAATTCCTAAGTTTCCAGTCTTGTATTAAAAATGCGGCTTTACTTGTAAAAGCCAAAGTTGCCCAATACTCGATATGCCACTATTAATAATGGGTCCTAGGTCCGATCCTTCTCTTTCTGGCTTTTAGTGAGTTGCTCGTATGAAGTTGCGAATCTGTCTATTCAGTGTCTCTGAGTTCGCTAGATTATATCTCTCATTCTCAGTTCAAATCACGTATTTTTTTCCCCCGAATATTCCAATGTAATTCATTTTTGTATTCCGGCATCTCAAATCAAACCAATCAAATCTCTCTAGCACGTGGTTTGGTTGTTCCATTTAAAATATTCCCTCGCTTGTTTTAAAATATTAATTTTAATATTCCACGCGTGACCTCTGTCTAATCATGTGGTAATATTTCCGGTGGCAAATAGTGCACAACTCATAAACACCATCTGTGAACTCATTTGATGTCCAGATGCTACTTATCGTCAATATTGCCTCTCCAGACAAATTATTGTGATAATCACACATAGGGATTTCCAGGTGAAACGATTATCTCATTTCTTCTGTGATTGTGCGTTCTCCAGACAATCAAACAAAAAGCTTGCCGGCAACACAGGCAAACCATCTGTGTCCTCAGACAAACAGACCACAACTCAGGTGTTAATTGCCTGATTGTCGCTGGCCCCGGAAATGAGTCACGACAAAGTCGCTCAAAAGGTTGCGAGCCGGCTTCTGGTGATAAGAATGACCAAGGAAAATGAATGGGTATTGTTACGATCATACCCTAGTTCACCTGGTGGAACGTAAATAAGTCTGAGAAGTGGTAAACAAGATAAAGATAGCCCCATCGCAGATAATTCTTTAGGGGAGTGGAGTGTTAGAGACTTTCCCCTACTAGATTCAGTATAGAGAGTAAAATAATGAATGAAAAGGTTTAAACATTTTGCCAAATAAAAGCGATTAAGAGAGAAATGAAGAAAAGAAATGATACTGCCATAGTGGCTGAAGGTGTGATAAATCAACCAAAAGAGTACGAACAGACGATTCGTCACACTATTAAACAGTGTCTTAGTCTTCGACGTACAGTGCGGTCTGACCATCAAGCTTAGGAGTGTATAATTGTTGAGGATTCGTGTTTGTTTTGATCTTTCGTATAGACTATTGTCTTCTTTGCTCCTCTATATATTTACTTCAAGCCTTATCGGCAAGTTTTAAATATTTGTATTTAGACATACTTCCTTACTTACTTAGTCGTTCCCCTTCTACCGTGAGGTGTAGAGGTGGTATTTAGACATGACACGTAATTAACCAGGACAAGTAAAATATTCTTATGCACACGGAAATCTTACCTCAGAGATGTCACACCTACGATGTCAATGCAGTTTCTTAAATAACACTTAGGAAACCGTACTGATATTGATTACGTAAGTTAGGTATTTAATTTTGAAAATCGTAAAGATATGCTGTAAGAACATTAAGGGCCAAAGGGCTGGACATAACAAGTGATTTACACTTGTGTTTATTGGCTGCAGGTGTACAAAGTTTTCATAACTGAGAGTTGTAGGGGTGATAATCACCCAATACAGGTAAATGCTTGTGTGGCAGGCACAACAATTAGCCAACGACAACCAACACCAGCTCCTGGCCTTCATGTGAGGCTCAATTTGATAAGCTCAGTTGAAAATCATGAACCAGAGTTGAGGCACGGTACGGGATGGTCGCTGACTGAGACAAATGGGAACAATTTGTTGCTGCCCTACACAACGTCACTTGGCGTGATGGCCACTGGCTGCTGTGTCAGTCAGGGGCTAAATATCCAGGAAGAAGAAGAACTGTTTTCACTGTTTTCACTGCGAAGGCAAGCCACTAGCGCCTTTAAACTTCGTGTAGGTAAGGCTCGTGATACTTGGTGGCCCATCTATGAGAAGGTAAAACGCTGATTTCACTCATCCGCTGAATTGCGGAATATCCGTTTAGGGGAAAGGCTTCGAGAGTAAACTCTAGGAGAAATCCGGAGTCTTTACAAAAACCAGAGAACACTTTTGAGTTTTGCGGTAAAAAAAATCGCTAACTAAAATGTTGAACCAGGTTGATCTGAAAATGGATACGAACGCCTGTTAACGCTTCGCCTATAAATTAGAGCAGGTTCCATGGCCCTTGTCAGCATGTATGCTCCTACTTTGAACTCAAAAGCCAAAGACGACTTTTACGAGAATATAGCAGCAGTCATCAAAAGTGTACTTAATAAAGAACAAGTTGTTCTCTTTGGTGACTTCAGCGTGTCATGGAGGCACTCGTGATTCAAGCAATAACACCAACTAGAATTGATTCTTGTTAGAAGACCCACTTCTCAAGTCCGTGCTCTCCACGTTCTCGTACCATAGTGCAGTCTGTGAGACATATCACTTATTGACTTGCTACAACATCACTGCACAACCAAGAAAACTCCATTACATCAGGCCTGGAGGGAAAGCACGAATTGATATCACTAAGATGTCAGACCCTGTCATAATCACACAATTTACCACGACATTCAAGGAACCACTCTGTATCAAACAACATGTTATAGAGAACTGGGAGCACCTTCGAAACACCATTCATAGAAATGTGCTTGCTACCCTTTGTAAGAAGACAGTAAAGTCAAATGACTGATTTGATTCTTTATCAGATATGTCACAACATCTGTTGCCGAAGATAAAACAGTATTGTGATTGAATGCAAGCATTCATAGAGTAATAGAACCCTACAGATCCTAAAAGTTACGAGAAGCAAAGTCCAACAAACTGCTCGAAGTTGCGCAAATGAATGATGTTATGTCACAGGGACCGTAGCCGTCAGTAGTTTTTATCCTGGGAACGGTCACCACTTCATCACCACATGTCGCAGCGTCATATGACAGGCCATCACTGTCTGTGTCCTGATCTCACAGCCCTGATGACCTTCCTCTAGTTTACCATCAGTCCGTGATGAAACAACTTCCCCTGTTGGCCCGGGTTCTTGACCCTTGTGATCGTATAGTGTGTTGTTTTTGTTGTTGACAGTGGTGTGTGAATCATATGATAGTTTCTAACACGTTGCAACGAGAAATCCAAAACACGACATCGAAACGAAGGCAATCACAAGATGCATTTTTTTGTCAAATAAAGATATTAGTTCATTAATCTGGTTTTCTTCGTTTACAGGGTTCTGGGTTCACAATCTGACGTTTCCTTCTAAACATTTATGGATGTTTTACGTACGGAGGAGTTCACCCTCGGGAACCTTTTAATTAGGACTTCGTCCCCGACCCCTTGTTGTCCTTGATAGTTATGCTAGGGCCTCTCTTCTATCTAGCGTTCTGTTTTAAAAACTCGACTCACCGTTTTAATGTTGGTTAGGTTTAGTTCGCATACGATGTTGTAAACTGTCTCTCTTAACAAGGCAATTAGAACTGTTCAATTTACCATCTTGCCTTTCAATTTTTCAATTTCTTCACCTTTTCTTCCATGGATGCGATGTTCCGCCCTTCTGTTCCATTGTTCGGCTTGTTGCTCTGTGTATTCGTCATCGTTGATCGTATGACGTCGTTGGTCTCTCGCATTCCATTCTTTTTCTTAACTCGCATCGAGAGTATTCCTTTTCTTACATAGTCGGTCCATTATTCTCCAATTTACGTCATTTCGCCCCGTATGTCACTGCTCCTGTGACAGTTATTTTAAAATCTCATTTATCTGATTATGACTTTTGAAATATAATGTTGTTGTGCCGGTTTAAAGTCAAAATGTCTATGTATCGTCTACGACGCCTTCATTCTTTACAAATATGAACCGCATTCATTCAAATAACTTACTGTCCTTCTCCTTAAGCCACGTACAATCAGGCACACATCACAATGTAGTCAATCAATGAGCCTGACTCTGAAATATTTTATAACATCGAACACTGGTCTGTCGTGCTCACATATATATCCGTATACTTTGAAAACACCAGCCAAAACTCACCGCCCGAACGATAACCTTCGTCCACCGCAGCAGACCATGCCTACGTCATATGCTAATTACATGTGCGACACAACTTTCACCACTGGCACGCTTTCATACTCGAAGTATTTTCTTGTTCTACTCAGTTGCGCACAGCGACGAGTTGACGAGCATGTGTGCAAAGTGAAAAGTAACGGTTCTACCCCCCTCCCCCCTCCCCCCCCAAAACTGAACGTTTTCCGGGAAGGAAGCCTTTTTTTTTTTTTTTTGAAAATGCGAGAAGTCAGTCTATGTCATACCTGATCAACAGTCTACGGAATTTAGTCAGCAACACAGAAAAATTATAAAAAGCAATGAAAATGTGAAGACATATGGAAATGAAAATGTGAAGTTTTAGAAAATGAAATATGGCAATGCATTTAATTAAAGGATGAATGAAATGGAGGATCTAACTAATTATACAGTACTAAGTAAGTATAATCATTGAGTTAATGTAAATGTCCATGTGATCGTGTGTGTGTTTCCTATAGCATTGTGTAAAACTGATTAACTAAAGTTACTGAGTGTCATCACTGATAGGTTCATTTATCATTAGTGTGAAAGCATACTATTTGTAATTTTACCATTCTAGAGTCACTGAACTGGTTTTAGTAAAAAATGTTCCAACGGCGATGTTCTCCATAGGCGTATCGAATCGATTGTTTCTTCTGTGAGATTTCTTTACAAATGTTGCCTCTTGAGTGTCACAGTCTCTGAGCCCAAAAATTTTCTAGTTCGATTGCTGGAATAGCAAATATGAGCTATTTAAAGTTCTGCATCAATGTCATTTTGTGAAGGATTGGCAATAAGATATGACAATGACCATTAAAATGTTTCCCTGAGATACTGTTTGATTCGGTTCATCTGCCGCATACGTCATGACTTTGTCAGAAAATCAGATCCCGTGTGACTGTTCATTGATTTTGATATAGTGTGAAACGATTTGCATGTATTCACTCAGAAATTCTACCATCACGACTTCAAATGACATTGAGTTGTTTGCCTTAATAGCCATGGTAACATGTATCTACCTCTGCGTGGTTTGGATATTGTCAAGATAGAGCTTTTCAGTTAGCGAGGTCTCTGTAAACGATCAGCACTGTACCTTGGGCAATGGGTCGCAGCAATATCAGATTCTTGAGCATAGGGCATGTCTGTCTGTGTGCATCTGGACAGAACTTCTGCAAGCACATTGGACTTCTGCAAGCACATTCAATAGGTCGAATGATATAGTCGTAGATTTGCAAATTTATCGCTTAACGTGCGACACGTGCGTTTTTCATGTTGGATTTCTAAAGAAACGATAGGGCTTTCTGGTCTGTCTCAATGATGAAACGAGAACTAAGAAGGTAACGCTGGAGCTTTGTGACAGCCCACATGATCGCGAGAAGCTCGCGATAAATAATTGGATGTCTGTTTTCCATCTTACTGAGCTTTCTAGACACGTGCATCACAGGATCAAGCATTCCATTTACTTCTTGCATCAAGGGGCCACCAATGTCGTACATCGACGCGTCTGTTCTGAGAATAAATGAGAGATGAGGATCGGGGAGTTTTAAAATTGGTGCAATGAAAAGTAATGCTTTAAATTGATGAGTTCTATGTTACAGGAATCCATCCAGACAATTCTATTTGGGGAGCCTTAAGAAGTTAACTCAGACAAAACTGACGTAACTGAAGACAAATGAGGCATAAATTTATTGTAGATCTGTACAAGACCGAGAAGACTCCAAACCTGCTTCTTAGTCTTAGATATGGATAAGTTAGGAGTCTTCAAGACAGTGTTATCCTCAGTTTTAAGAAATCCTTGGCCAACCCTGTGGCCTAGGACAGAAATGTCTTTGGAACTTATGTGAACTTAAGTATGATTTGCTGTCTGATTATTATAGCGAAGAATTTCGAGAAGAGATTTCAATCCAGAAACACGTTCGTCCAAAGAGTTGTGGAACAAACAAATGTCATCTATATAAGAGATGATATCAGACCTATGAGAAAAGAGTTACTTCATCATCCGAACGAAAGTCGTTGGTGCTTTCACCAAGCCAGAGCATATGAAATTCCACTGAAAGAGATCCTTAGGGAGAGCGAAATCAGTGAAAGGTTTTGCTCTTTCGGTGAGAGGTATTTGCCAATATCCCTTGGATAAGTCAAGTTTTCTAAATTAGGCTGCTTTATTAAGTTTTGACAGTAATTCGTCAAGAATTGGCATGGGCTCTGCGTCAAACTCGGTTATGGAATTGAGTTTACGAAAATCCTTGCATAATCTAATATTGTTATCCTTCTTCTTGATTATAACCTTTTGGAAAGAATAAGCAGAATCTGATGGTGCAATAATGTTAAGCTGAAGCATTTGACATAATTCTTTTTTCAACTTGATACTGAAAGTGGAAAGGGAAAGCGTAAGGCTTTAATTTAATAGGTTTGTGATTTGTGAGTCTAATATCGTGAGAGATTATAAAGGTTCGGCACGGAATATTAGTCAGAACTTGCTCATATGAATCTAGGATAGAAAGAATTTGAGATTGTTGTTCATTAGATAGATCCGGACAGATAGATACATTTACCCATGATTCTGTCGGATGAAGAGACATGACAGGAAGTTGCAAAGGTACATCATGAAAAGAAGTGGGCTCTTCTTGAACAACTGATAGTGAAGAGCAAGATGTAGTGGATACCTCATTAACAGCATCTAAGATAGACTTGAGATATTCAGGTCTATCATTGAATTGTTTGAGCACGTTGATGTGAAAGGTTTTTCTCTTGCCTTTCACGTCAAGAAGTTAATCTGTATCGGTACGTTTTGAAATAATTTCATATGTACCACTCCATGAAATGAGCAGGCAGTTCTCTCTCTCTTTGGTATCAAGACGTAATCTTTGTCTCCAGGAAGTAATTTCCTTAACATTTTAAAACGGTTTTGAAGAGATCTAGCTTTTCCTGTTGCCTTTTCAGATGAATCGGTCGCTATTTGACAAGCGTCTATAAGTGTCTTTCGTAAATTCACCAAATACTCATAAGATGACTGGAATTCATGAGTCATCTTAGAACCTGTTAGCAATTGTTTTATTATCAGCGTGGGTCCTCGTGGTGGAGCACCATACGCGAGCTCAAAATGCGAGAACCCAGTGTGTTCGTTTAGGACTTCCCAATAAGCGAACAGCACTGCTGGGAGAACTCTATCACAGTCTTGTGGATACGTCGAAGTTGTTTTAGCGTTTTATTCAGGCGTTCTACCATGTCATTGGACATAGCATGATAAATGGAGCTAAGAGATCTATTTATATTACATAGTTTCATGACATGCGATATGACATCTGGCACAAACTGTGTTCTCCTGTCTGATAAAAATATTTCAGGGCACCCACTGTCGTAAAAATGAGGAAAAGTGCATCAGCCACATCAGTGGTAGCAATATGTTTAAGAGATATTGTCTCAGGCCACCTTTTGCACATATCGAAATAGGTGATGACGTATCTATGACCTCTGACTGACGGAACTGAAAGTGGACCTATTAAGTCTATGGCCATTTTTTCGAATGTTTGCACCGAAATATCAGCAGCCTGTATAAGTGCATTGTGGTAAGCAATAATACATATGTTATTTCGTGGTTTTTTGTGTGCCCGGAAAAGGAAAATGACGCCAGTCCGTTCGCGAGAATTAAAAGTGGTAGGGCCTCAATTCCTTCAGGTAAGCACCTAGGTTTAATTTTTATATTTATTTAGGTTCTTATGTGTCCTATCTAGCCTTGACTTTTTTTCTTTCCCTGACGAAGGCCTTGTGGTCGTAACGTTGGCTATTTTCTTTGTCTTTTATCCTATTAAGACGAAATAACTTTTTTGATTTTTTTCACACCCTTCCGTTTACGACAAGCCTCTAATGTCGAACTGATGACAAAAACCATACGTGTACCAGTGGTACAAACCACGAGAAAAATACCCTGGCGTTGGATTAATTACACGCTGAGAAAATCTGTTGATAGCATTACTTTGCAATCCTTGCTTTGGAATTTCCAAGGCAACAGAAGAATAGACAGGCTGAAGAAAATGCATGGCCTGTTTCTTCTCATAAGTGACACAATGTTGACCCATTTATAAAAGTCTGAGACTTCTTAGTTAGGGGTTTTTTATTCTGCATGTTTTTTCGTTTTTTTAAATAAAGTTTTGCCTCGTTTTGGCGAAGCGTGTCCCGCTCAACCTAGTCGGTTATATTAAGGCGCATGTCCAAATATAAAAGACCGTTAGGTCTGAGGATTATTCTAATTCTGTATGTTTCAGAGTCATACAATAGGGCTGACTTGACGTGTGAGAAAGATTCTGGATTCGTTGAATTATTTTAAAAATTCCATATATTTTCTAGAGCAATGAAAACTCAAACTTGTGTTTTATATCCTTATATTTAAATCACTCACTGTCTGTCCCATCAGCACTGTCTATATTTCGGACAGTTGTGCAACTCTACGTCTTGCAGTTGTGTTTCTTCAAGTGCAATCTTATTGTCCTTTTATACATTCATTCTTTTCATCTTTATCTTTACCCCATGTATTTTAAGATCCACTTGCTCTAATCTCTCACTTAATATTTCCATTTTGCCTTGTCTGGCAACGATTATGGAGCAGAACAGCAAGTCTGTCTGTAAAATCTTGATCATCAATATGTTTAGCTTACGTTCCCAAAAATGGTTTTTCCTGGCTGAATTTGATATTTTCATTACCCAGTCTATAGCAAAACAAATTGTGACAGAAACATGCCTGTCACACAAAATACTAGGCACGATAATTATATAGAGAATTTCATAAGCAGTAGACCACAAACTGAGGAAAGAACAAGCAGGATTTAGAAAGAACAGAAGATGTGTAGATCATGTATTTACATTCTGGAACATTATAGAACAGTGCTAAGAATGGCAAAGACAGCGGTACATTAATTTCTTTGATTTTGAAAAGGCTTTTGACAGTTTAAATAGGGACAGTTTATAGAAAATACTGAGGGCTTATGGAATTTCAAGCTGCATAGTGTCAATCATAAACAAAACTCTATGCCAACTTTACGTGTAGCATTGGGCAGAGCAGCATAACCTTTTGAGGTGAAGACAGGAGTACAACAGGGATGCACCTTATTAACAACCCTATTTTTAACAGTCATAGACTGGGTGATGCACCAGACAACAGAGGACAGTACAAGAGGTATAAGATGGATTACATTTTCTACATTGGAAGAACTGGAATATGCAGACGACATTGCACTACTAGCACATTCACATCAACACATCCAGGAAAAAACGGATAGACATAACAAGCATAGCCGTAAGGTAGGCTTGAACATCAATCTATAGAAGTCAGAGGTCATGACGCTCAATGTGAGCAACCCTGAGCCCATATAAGTAAAGAATCAGCAACTGGAAAAGACAGAAACCTTCACATACCTAGGTTGCATAGTATCACCAAACGGCGGAGCAAGCAAAGACATCAACAACAGAATGAACAAAGCAAGAATAGTCTTTTTTTTAGTCTAAACAACATCTTAGGTCCCCTCAGTACAGCACACGCACAAAATTAAGATTATATCAGAGCTGTGCGCTTTCTGTGCTTCTCCATGGTGTTGAATCCCGGAGAGTTAAATAGAAATACATGTAGAAATTGTCCTCGTTTCACACAACATGCCTGAGAAAAATTCTCCGAATCTTTTGGCCGAATACCATCACCAACCACGATCGGCTTACTCGGAGCAAGCAAGAGGACATACACACCGTCAAAGCTGGCGGACGCTGGAGCTGGGTTGGCCATGTCCTCAGAAGAGACCCAGATGGGATCACAAGAACAGCTATGCAATGGACCCCTGAAGGAAAACGATAAAGAGACCGACCAAAAACAACTTTGCGGAGGTCTGTGGAGGCTGAGATGCAAAGAATGAACAAGAGTTGGGGCAATGTACGAAGGATGACCACCGACCGAGCAAAGTGGAATCAATTTGTTGTTGCCCTACAAGACACCACCAGGCGTGACGGCCACTATCTGCTTTTACGGTCGGCGGCTAAGGATGAAATAAGAAGAAGATATGATATTCTATATAGTATGTTATAGAGAGCCTCAACCGTTTTTGAACAGCGGCCATATTCTAGACTTTCTAGACATTCCAGACAATGAGGGTGGTAGGCATCAACCAAATATTGCAGTCACGTACAATAAAATGGTTGATTTTTACAACAAACTACACAAAATACTTATATATGACTAATTAATCATATATGATCATATAAGGAATATAAGGCGTCGTAGACGATACATATGCATTCTGACTTTAAACCGGCACAAACACATTATTGCTTATGTCTGCTACTGAATACAATTGTAATATTGATGTACCGTCATATCATCATATACTCTCAAAAGAAGTGAAGCACACTCATGTTGTACTGTTGACATATTAAATGTTATAAAACGTTATATATATATATATATATATATATATATATATATATATATATATATATATATATATATATATATATATATATATATATATATATATATATATATATGTATACTTAACCTTACGACATATCTAGTCTGGATCACTTTATTCAGATAGGTAAAGAGCTGGGAATTTAAGGTCAGGAGCTTAAAGAGTTTGCCATGGAGCAACTGAAAAGTGAAGAAAAGAAACTAGACAGGGATGAAAGAGAAAGAATTAGAAAGATAGGAAAAGAGAAATGACGTCAGTTCAAAAAATTGACCTTTGACGAAAAGAAAAGACAAGAAGAATTTTACAGAAAAGAGAC
This sequence comes from Oreohelix idahoensis, assembly GCA_024509875.1. NCBI lineage: Eukaryota > Metazoa > Mollusca > Gastropoda > Stylommatophora > Oreohelicidae > Oreohelix > Oreohelix idahoensis. The sequence continues at coordinate 136,565 of JAMPIV010011638.1, forward strand.
ATGATGAGATAGATTTAGAGGCTAAGAAAGCCAAGTTTCTGCATGAGGAAACAATGGCTTCTCTAGAGTTGGATAGACTCAAATTGGAAGCTAGTAATAAACATATTAATAAAAAGGGTGCAGTTTCTTAGAATAAAGAACATGCTACATCATTTAAACTTCACTTATCATAATTTAATCATAATACAGATGCTATTTCGTGTTTTTTAAACCGATTTCAGACGTTGTGTGTTGAATACAAAATGGAAAAATCTTCATGGGTGATTCATTTAATGTCATTACTGACGGGTGAAGCGTTGACAGCTGTGTCAACAATGGGCGAGGAAGACAGAAAATCGTATGAGGCAGCTAAAACATTACTTTTAAGGAAGTATCAATTAGACGAAAATGGTTACAGACTACGTTTTAAAAAACTCCCACCCAAAAGCAACAAAGACTTTAGTGAGTTTATTTCAACTATAAAGTTATACTTCAAGCGTTGGATTGAGTTGGCAGAAATCAAACATACACATGAGGACTTCATGGACCTTATTTTGAGGGAAAATTACTTTCCTTCATTAGCCCTGATATTTTGTCCTATTTACGCGAACGAAAGCCAGAATCGTTACAATCCGTTGAGTTGTAAGAGCGTTAATTTATGACAACATATCTAGGGAAGAGTGTGAGTAACTCTGATATTAAAGAGGCATTACCTGTTGCATGAGCTCATTTGATGCAGATAAACAAAAATAGAGCTCGATCGCAAAGTATGAATATAAATTTTGGAAGGAATAATGACCGAAATAGTGGATCTTTCCAAGGACGGAACAATTTTGGCAATCAACCTCATCACAATCAGAGAAACTCTCAACGATATTTTGATGGAAATGGACCATCACAGGGTTACTTTTAATCTAACAGAATATAGTGTAGATCTGATAATGCCTACATGAACAGAGATGACAGATCATATTATGCGGATAACAACCAGAACTCTCCTCCATCTCAATACTGCCCAGGTTGTACGTGTCCTCAGCATTCTAATAATCCTCAGAATGGCAGAGGGAATCGGAACTATTACCGTGGTAATAAAAACTTTCATCGCTCTCGTAGCATTGATCAGAGAAAGTCGAATTGTAGTCATAATAGTAACACAGGGGCTGTTAATCCCAATCGTGAAAGCACAAATATTTCAAATGCTTCTGCTGACGATTTATTTAATCCATCAAATTGTTCAGAATGCAGCACTTTGTTTCAGCCAGATGTGGTTTCAAGACTTTCCTGTGAACATCCTGTACCGCATTAGTACCTGCATTAGCCTCTCATGATGGGAAACGCTCAATAATTTTTCACGGTGTTTTTAAAAATCATCAACTTGTTTCAGTCTTGCATGATACCGGTTGCACAAATGTGGGGTTACGCAAATCTTTGGTCAACCCATCTTGCTGCACCGGGGAGAATGTAAAATGTGTCACATTTGGTGGCACGGTAGAATTCTATCCTGTAGCCTTTGCGCACAATGATACTCCATTTTTTTCAGGTCAAGTTAAAGTATGTTTATTACAGGAACCGATTGCCGAATTGATCATGGTCAATATTGTGGGTATAAAAGAGTGTTCATCCCAAGATATAGAAATATGGGAACGTCAGCATATACTACACGCTAATATGGTCGCTACAACAGCACAGGCACAGGCTCAAGAGGAAGAGGAATCGACTAACAATCATGAGAATGTTGATGATTGACATCATATTCCTATGCTAACTAAGACATCATTTATTGATATGCAGAAGAATGACAATTCTTTGAAAGTATTTTTCAAATTGGACAATCAAATGATGTAGACTGCTCAGAAAGGTCACAATCAGGGTATACTATCAAAAATGACATATTAATTCGTCATGCTAGAGATGCTACATCGGTACATCAGCAAATTCTGGTACCAACTAATGTTCGACCTTACATTCTCAGAGATGCGCATGATACAAACTGTGCAAGCCATGTGGGCTTTGCTAGGACTAAATAGTCTTACTTCACTGTTATTAACCTGGAGTGGTCAGGGACATCAAATTATTTTGTCGTTCTTGCAAGTCAAGACAACATGTGGCTACAAGAGGAGCTTACCACAATGCACTTAAACAGGCTGCTGATATTTCGGTGCGACCATTTTAAAAAATGGCCATAAACTTAATAGGTTCACTGTCAGTTCCGTCAGCCAGACGTCATAGACACGTCCTCACCTATATCGATATGTGCACTAGGTGGTCTGAGGCAATAGCTCTTAAACATATTGCTACCACTGACGTGGCTGATGCACTTTTCCTCAATTTTACGACAGTGGGGATCCCTGACAAAATTTTTATCAGACAGGAGAACACAGTTTATGTCAGATGTCATATCGCATGTCATGAAACTATGTAATATAAATAGATCTCTTAGCTCTGTTCGTCATGCTATGTCCAATGACATGGTAGAACGCCTGAATAAAACGCTAACACAACTTCGACGTATCCACAAGACTAGAATAGAGTGCTCCCAGCAGTGCTGTTCGCTTATCGGAATGTCCTAAACGAACACACTGGGTTCTCGCATTTTGAGCTCATGTATGGTGCTCTACCACGAGGACCCATGTCGATAATAAAACAATTGCCAACAGGTTCTGAGATGACTCAGGAATTCCAGTCATCCTATGAGTATGTTGTGAATCTACGAAATACTCTTATGGACGCTTGTCAAATAGCGACTGATTCATTTGAAAAGGCAAAAGAAAAAGCTAGATCTCTTCAAAACCATTGGAAAAGATTAAGGAAATTACTTGCTGAAGACAAAACTTACGTCTTGCTACCAACGACAGAGAATCGCATGCTCATTTCATGGAGTGGTACATATGAAATTATTTCAAAACGTACATATGTAGATTAAATTCTTGACGTGAAAGGCAAGAGAAAAACCTTTCACATCAACGTGCTCAAACAATTCCATGATAGACATGAATATCTCAAGCCTATCTTAGATGCTGTTAATGAGGTATCCACTGATCATCGTACATCTTACTCTTCATTATCAATGATTCAAGAAGAGCCCACTCCTTTTTGTGATATACCTTTGCAACTTCCTGTCAAGTCTCTTCATCCGACAGAATCATGGGTAAATGTATCTATCAGTCCGGATCTATCCAATGAACAACAATCTCAAATTCTTTCTATCCTAGATTCATATCAGAAGTTCTGACTAATATTCTAGGATGAACTTTTATAATCTCTCACGATATTAGACATACAGATCACAAACCTATTTAATTAAAGCCTTACCATTTCCCTTTCCACTTTCCGGATCAAGTTGAAAAAGAATTATATCAAATGCTTCAGCTGAACATTATTGCACCATCAGATTCTGCTTATTCTTTCCCAAAGGTTGTAACCAAGAAGAAGGATAACAATATTAGATTATGCATGGATTTTCGTACACTCAATTCCATAACGGAGTCTGACGCAGAGCCCATGCCAATTCTTGACGAATTACTGTCAAAACTTAATAAAGCAACCTGATTTAGAAAATTTGACTTATCCAAGGGATATTGGCAAATACCTCTCACCGAAAGAGCAAAACCTTTAATTGCTTTCGCTACCCCTAAGGATCCCTTTCAGTGGAATATCATATGCTTTGGCTTGGTGAAAGCACCAACGACTTTCGTTCGGATGATGAAGAAACTCTTTTCTCATAGGTCTGATATCATCTCTTATATAGATGACATTTGTTTGTTCCTGAACTCTTTGGACGAATATGTTTCTGGATTGAAATCTCTTCTCGAAATTCTTCGCTATAATAATCTGCAGCAAATCCTACTTAAGTTCACATAACTTCCAAAGACCTTTCTGTCCTAGGCCACAGGGTTAGCCAAGGATTTCTTAAAACTGAAGATAACACTGTCTTGACGATTCTTAACTTATCCATTCCTAAGACTAAGAAACAGGTTTGGAGTCTTCTCGGTCTTGTACAGATCTACAATAAATTTATGCCTCATTTGTCTTCAGTTACGTCAGTTTTGTCTGAGTTAACTACTAAAGGCTCCCCTAATAGAATTGTCTGCATGGAGGCCTGTTACGTAGAACTCGTCAATTTAAAGCATTACTTTTCATTTGCATCAATTTTAAAACTCCCCGATTATCATCTCTCATTTATTCTCAGAACAGACACCTCGATGTACGACATTGGTGGCCTCTTGATGCAAGAAGTAGATATAATGCTTCATCCAGTGATGCACGTGTCTAGAAAGCTCACTAAGATGGAAAACAAATATCCAATTATTGAACGCGAGCTTCTCGCGATCATATCGGCTCCAGCGTTACCTTCTTGGTTCTCGTTTCATCATTGAGACAGACCAGAAAGCCCTATTGTTCCTTTAGACATCCAACATGAAAAGCGCACGTGTCGCACGTTATGCGATAAATTTGCAAATCTACGACTATATCATTCGTCCTATTGAGCGCAAGCCCAATGTGCTTGCATATGTTCTGTCCAGATGCACACAGGCAGACATGCCCGATTCTCAAGAATCTGACATTGCTGCGACCCATTGACCAAGGTACAGTTCTGATCGTCTACAGATACCTTGCTAACTGAAAAGCTCTATCTTGACAATATCCATAACCAAGCAGAGGTAGATACATGTTACCATCGCTATCACGGGAAACAACTCAATATCATTTGAAGTCATGATGATAGACTTTCTGTGTGAATACATGCAAGTCGTTTAACACTACTTCAAGATCCATGAACAGTCACACGGGATCTGATTTCCTGACAAAGTCATGGCGTATGCTGTAGATGATTCAAATCAAACAGTATCTCAGAGAAACTTTATAATGGTCGTTGTCATATCTTATTACTAGTCCTTCACAAAATGACAGTGATGCAGAACTTTAAAAAGCTCATATTTGCTATTCCGGCAATCGAATTTGAACATTTTTGGGCTCAGAGACTGTGACACTCAAGAGGCAACATTTGTAAAGAAATCTCACAGAAGAAACAATTGATTCGATACGCCTATGGAGAACTTCGCCGTTGGAATATTTTTTACTTAAACCAGTTCTGTGACTCTAGAATGGTAAAATTACAAATAGTAGGCTTTCACACTAATGATGAATGAACCTATCAGTGATGACACTCAGTAACTTTAGTTAATCAGTTTTACACAATGCTACAGGAAACACACACACGGTCACATGGACATTTCCATTAACTGAATTCTTATACTTACTGAATACTATTTAATTAGTTAGATCCACCATTTCATTCATCCTTTAATTAAATGCATTGCCATATTTCATTTTCTAAAACTTCACAATTTCATTTTCATATGTCTTCACATTTTCATTGCTTTTTATAATGCTTCCATGCTGCTGATTACATTACATAGACTGTTGATCAGGTATGACATAGACTGACTTCTCGCAGTTTCAAAAAATGGCTTCCTTCATTGAAAACTTTCAGATTTCTCGGAAGAGGAAAGGGGGGGGGGGGTAGAAGCGTTACTTCTCACTTTGCACACAGGCTTGTCAACTCATCGCTGTGCGCAACTAAGTAGAACAAGAAAATACTTCAAGTATGAAATCGTGCCAGTGGTGAAAGTTGTGTCGCACATGTAATTAGTATATGACATAGGCATGGTCTGCTGCGAAGGACGAAGGTTATCTTTCGGGCGGTGAGTTTCAGCTGGAGTTTTTAAAGTGTACTGATATATATGAGGGAGCGACCGACAAATGTTCAATGTTATAAAATATTTCAGAGTCAGGATCATTGTAGTGAAGTGAATCCGTATGACAACACGCTAAAATTCCCCGCTGAAAACAAGCTAGCTATCGTAATTTTAAATCTATAAATAACTACATTTTTTGAAATTTTTCTGAGGGGCAAGTCAAATTTACCGCCAACAATTTATCTAGTGTATTTGAATTTTTATAACAAACAAGTAAAAAGTTACCGCTAACACCAAAAATTATCGCAGAGCATAGTACGAAATTTAACAACCAATCAAATCGTTTCCATTTATTTGTAGTGGTAAGAAAATTTTGGTTGACGGGGAAATAGTGCCTATTTTGTGTTTTTGACCAAACGTAGATAATTTATTTCTTAATAACTAAAGATAATTTAAATGAAAGGGATATCTCAAATTATAGCGCTGATATTGCTTAACATATAAACATAAAGATTGACTCATAATAAAATGTTATGGTAGTAGAAAAATTTAATTTAGTGATATTTTCACTTCAGGGTAAGGCCCAATTTAATTACTTAAAAATTACCCAGATGGAAATGCAAAGGAATAACTAAAGGAAAACTGTATAGAACGATAGAGAATAATTGGCCGTTTAATTGCCACTTTTGATAATTAAAACGGTCCACGAATAACAAAAATATAATATTTTCAAATTTAGTCAGATCATACAAACACACTTAGAATCCCATAAATACTAGAATCAAAAATTACCTTTTTGACGTTCTCTCTGATTGGCCGGGTGTATTGCTATAAATAGTAACACACTTTTTTATAGTTTTCAGCCATTGAAATCATAAAAATCACACTGAGCTGACGTGTAAAAAAAGACTGTAGACCAAGCCTTTCCCGGTTGGCTTGGTAGACCGGACATGGTAGAACGCCTGAATAAAACGCTAAAACAACTTCGACGTATCCACAAGACTGGGATAGAGTGCTCCCAGCAGTGCTGTTCGCTTATCAGGAAGTCCTAAACGAACACACTGGGTTCTCGCCTTTTGAGCTCGTGTATGGTGCTCCACCACGAGGACCCACAAGCCAGTCAGCTTGAGTGTGTATGTGAACTTATTTACCTGAGGGTTATATTACCAATTTACATCGTGGCTGCAGTTACTTGAGAAGAAGAGCGTGTGGGAGTTGAGAGCTCCATATAAAGCCTGGAAATAGACCCAATCTTCTCAGCCAGGAGTCACAGAGTTGGTGATCCTGACTACTATTCAAAGAACTGAAGCAGCAACATTTTGAGGATAAGTCCTTTAGTGAGGCACTGACAATTCATCCAAACTCATTCACTCAAATAAACTTAACCACTGTGGGATGATGAAAGTAGTAGTACACCTTGCAGTGTAGGACTGGTAGCAGTATAAATATTAAGAACAAGAACAGTACGTGTAGTCATTCCAGTGACCCTTTAAAAGACATGGACCAGAGTTTCCAAATTATTTATTTCCTTAAGTAAATAACCTTTCTTGATTTTGATAATTCCTGACCCAAAAGATTGAGGTTCTGGTAAATTAAATTGTATATAAGCTTTTATACAGCCTTGCTTAATTAATTTTATTAAGTTGAAGTTCTGTTTGAAATTAATCATTGAATAAAGTAAATACATTCCCCTAGAGCCGTAGCTAAATCATTTGGGATCAGTAGAGGTAGCGTTTAGGGACTCACAGATCATCATCATCGTCTACTCTGAAAACTTACATAGCTTGACCCCCATCTTAATTATCTATACACCCTTGCTCTTTTCAGAGAAGAGGGTATTACTTATAAGACCAGTCTCTTATCTGGTACTATCCTGGTATCCTCTGATACACCTATTTGTCCAGGATAGCCTATACATTTAGTAACATCAAAACCTCTTATGACATAGTGGTGTCCTGTCCGGATTTTTCCACCATACCCTGGGGCTCTTATTGTAGGGAATAATAAAGCTAATACAAATTAAACAACTTGTGGTGAATTGGATGAGCTGTCGTTGGCTATAGTTAAGTAAATTAGTTAGTATTTGCTAACTGATGATATAAGTGTTAATAATTTGTGTAAGAGTGAAAAGGAATGGCAGACTTGGCAAAATTTAGATCTGCTACAATGCAGGTGGCAAAAGTCTTTGGCCTGAGTGGGGACGCGATGATTCAGTACGTTACTTCTGAATGTATTAAATTTATAGAAAGAGAAGATATTAGGTTAGCTGAAGAGAAAAGATTACAATTAGAGGCTGATAGGGAGACTAGGAGGTTAGAGGCTGAGAGAGCGGCTGAGGCAAAAAGATTGCAGATGGAGGCTGAAAAGGAGGCTAGGCAGATGGAGGCTGAAAAGGAGGCTAAGAAATTGCAGACGGAGGCTGAAAAGGAGGCTAGGCAGATGGAGGCAGAGGAAAGGCGTTTGCAAAGAGAACATGAGTTAAGACTAAAAGAACTGGAACTTCAAGGACATGTTATAGATAATGGAAGCAGCCCAACTACCTCTGACTCTAGTGTAAGTCAGGGTGCCTCCAATTCAGCAAAGAATTTCCACTCAGACCCATTTGTAGAGAAAGAGGATGAGACTGAGTCTTATTTAAGTAGGTACGAGAGATTAGCTACTAACTATGGGCTAGAGAAAGAAAAGTGGAGCCTAAAACTATCACAAGGGTTAAGGGGAACTTCGTATAAAGTTTCTTCCAAATTAAGTAGAAAAGATCAAGAAAACTATGACCTCCTAAAACAAGCATTGTTAGTTAGATATGAGAAGAATGCTGAATTTTATAGAAAGAAATTTAGAAATAGTAAGATGATGTCTGGAGAAACATACCACCAATTCTCGGCAAGACTAGAAACCTACTTGGAGAAATGGACTGCTCTGGGGAAAACCCAAGACCTGAAAGAAATGGTCATGATGGAGCAGTTAAGAGAGTCCATGGCTCCAGACTTGAGAACATTTCTCATGGAATAAGGTGCCGAGAGATTGGTGGAGATTCTCAATGTTGCAGAGATATATCAGTCTGCCCAGTCAGAAGTAGCTGGCGTAATAAAGAAACAAGCAGATAGTAACATAACCCCACAAAATCAGAATAAGTCTGACAATAGGGATCAACCACATAGATTTAAACAAAGTTATGATATGCCTAGATTTGATCCTAGAGACAGAATCCCTCAGGTAAATTAAAAGAAACCCTACAGACCAGAAGGAAAAAGGTGTAAAATTTGTAAGTTAAATAATCATCATACAAAAGACTGTAGGAAGAGAAACCCTCCATATTTCGCTGCATGGCTTAAAACAGGAAACATGGGAAAAAAGGAACTGTCTACAGGACAGCAAGAACCTCATCATCCCCATTGTATGTGAAGAAGTAGTATGTAATGGGGCCACTATCAAGTGCCTTTATGATACTGGCTTGGATTTTGACTCAGTTGTGTGTTCTAACTTAGTGCACCCAGATCAATATACCACAGAATCAGTGGAGATACAAGGGGCAGCTAAGGACGTAGCAACCATGACACTTCCCATTGCAAGAATAAATGTAAAAACTCGCTACGTGGAAGGAGTGATTAGAGCAGCAGTGATAAATGAACCAATCTACCCTCTGATATTGAGGTGTAGATATGTGTTTTTGGGAAGTCCCAAAAGACCAGTGATTATGGCAGCAGTACAGACCAGGTCACAGTCAAGGAAGGAGGAAGATAACCCAATAAATACTCATCCAGAGGAGATGAGGAAGGCACAGACTGAGGATAAGTCATTAAAGTCGTGCTTCAGAAAACAACCAAAAAGCCATACCCCTCCAAACAAAGGAGAATTTTATATGAAGAATAAGTTGATGTATAGGAAGGCTGGAACAGGATCCAATGGTCATTGTAACACCCAATGTAACCGTCAGATTTTACCGACTGTTTGAGTATAAGATGTTAAGTCTGTTTGCTTGTGTGAAATCTGGTATTTGTACCGTGTTGAAGTGTCGCGGAGTGGGCGTGTCGTTGATCACCTGGACAGTTCAGTGTTGCGTGTATCTAGGTCAACAGCATGAGGCACTGCCAGGGGTGTAATGCAGACACTCATACATAATAGCATACATGTAGTTTTTCAGGAGTGTAGTACTCGTAGTGAGATGCAGTAGAGTGTAAAGGTGTATGCGTAGGAAGCAGCAGATCGTGGACACGAAGTCGTATAGGCTCTTATTCATCTACACCAAACTCACTCCACCACAAGTAGAAGTCATAGATGTGGATAATACAGATGACTTTTCCAACATTTATTACTGCAACAATATGCTGACAGACGACACAGTCAATTGAACAAGGATCATGGACATTTCATGTGTGGTAAATAATAATAAACATCGAGCATCATAAATCTTGCATAGCTCATGTGTAAGATGCTAGTAAAGCTGGTTTGACAATATACATTCTTTCTTACTGTAGCTCAGGGCCCCTGACTGAACGCGTCAGGTAGTCTTTCAACAAATATGCCGCACGATAAAGGCGGATTCAGTTGATCAATATCAAAGACTATGAACTTGTATAATAAAAAGTCAAGACTTCATCTGGCTTCACCCGCCATACACTTCTTCTTCTGCTCAAAGATATCGGCCGTGATATCGGGCCTCTATAATAATTCAAACAACAGTGTATTCTTCATAAGCAGGTATGGTCATCCATGCCGAAACATACCACCAACAGGCGGTTTCCATAATAATATCTTTTCACTGGGCTTCTGTAATATACCTAGACGAATCGTCTTAGGTAGCTATATCGAGCACACAAAATGGACTCTGCATCTCAAGAACTGTGAGCTCAACTCACAGCTTGACACAAAATGTTCTGCAATCTACGCGTAATAATTAAGTTCTTTTTACCTTGGACAGAATCCGAGAAATACACTAATAACAACTGTCGTCATTCTTGACGAACAGAATAACTCTTGGGAGAATCACTGACATCACAGTCACACTGAAGACTATCTTTCCCCCCAGAAAATGCAGAGAAGAAGTACGGACATACTCGTCCGGTCAGAACCCAGCTCATCACTCTATGACGGAAGTCTATTCGTTTCGCGCCCAAGAAACTTGTGCATGCGTAGACAGAACAGATTTGAGAACAGCTAACCCCGTTCGAAGAAGGTCAACTACAATGAATAACAAAGGGAAGATAACCCTAAATCAACCTGTCCCAGGGAGTTAATAAACAGTTCTCTAACTTAGATCATCAAAAAGTATTACAGAAATTTACGTCTTATGACACCGTCAAAAACGACAGCAACAGTCATGGACAACTAGTTCTTCCATCTTCATATAGGGAAAAGGTGATGGAGTTAGGCCATGCTATCCCCTTCAGTGGTCATATGGGGATTAGCGCCACAGGACAGCGTATAGCTTGTCACTACTTCTGGCCAGGGATAACTGAAGATATAAAAAGATATGTAAAATCCTGCCCAAAATGTCAAAGGGTAGCTCCAAAACATTGGAATGCACCTGCAACTCTTGGTGAAATGCCAATCATGGTAACCCCTTTTGAGAGAGTTGCAGTGGATATTGTTGGACCTCTCACACGAACCAAGAGGAGAAACAGTTACATTCTTACTCTGGTGGACACTTGTTCTATGTGGGGAGAGGCAGTAGCCATGTCATCAATCGACTCTAAACATGGGGCAGAGGCGTTACTTACAATATTCACAAGGTTAGGATTTCCCCACCAGATATTGACTGATAATGGATCACAGTTCAAGGGGAAACTAACTGATGAAGTTTTCAGGATCTTTCAAGCCAGGCACTTTCATTATATTCCGTATCACGCTCAAGGGAACAGGCAAGTGGAAAGGTTCAACGGGACACTTATTTCTATCCTGAGAAAGCTGGCACATGAAAAACCTGACACATGGTATCAATACTTACCCACGGCCTTATTTGCTTATCGGGAAATCCCCCATAATTCAACAGGAATGGCACCGGCAACCTTGTTATTTGGCCGGCCAATTAAAGGTCCATTGGAAGCCTTATTGAGGACCTGGACAGATGAGAAAGCAGAAGATACTGTAACCTCATCATATCAGTATGTGAACGAGTTGACTCCTTGGTTAAAAACTGGCTGGAAAATAGCAAACGATAATTTGAGAAAAGCCAGAAAGAAGCAACCTGAGTATTATAACAGGAAAGCGAAGGATAGGGAGCTTGCTGTGGGGGAGAAGGTACTTCTTCTGTTACCCGGCAGCAGCAACAAACTTCAGATAGGATGGCAGGGTCCATACACAGTTCTGGAAAAGGTATCTAGAACTAATTACAAGATAGACAAAAAGGGAAAGGAAAAAGTCTATCACGTGAACCTCCTCAAGAAATATCATGATAGAAGAGTTTTGGAAGGTGCACATTTAATGACCTTGGTCATAGCCACTGAAATGAAAAATGAACCTTTCACCTCATATGAATACCCGCTGAAATCCGGCGAAACTCCTGCACAGGTAAAAGTCAGCAATCACCTGACAAAAGGACAGAGGGAGAAGATTCAGAAGGTTCTGGAGAATCATACAGACGTGTTAATGGACAAACCGGGGCACACTATTTGTTGGAGTATGATATGAAATTACTAGACCCAACACCCATCTGTATGAGAGCCTATACTATCCCATTCGCTAAAGAGCAAGCTTTAAAAAGAAGAGATAGGATATCTTTTACAAGAAGGAATTATTTCTCACAGTGAATCTCCTTATAGCTCTAGTGTGGTATTGTTGAGGAAACCCTCTGGGGAAACATAGGCTGTGCATAGATTATAGGAAACTGAATGCTGTCACAGAAAGTCAGGTGGATCCATTACCTGATACTAATCAATTGTTTGCCAGGTTGAATAAGGCAAAGTATTTTTCAAAAGTAGATCTCATTAAGGGATATTATCAGATTCCAGTGAAGCCCGAGATTCGACCTTATTTGGCCTTCAGCACCTCGGATGGGCATTATGAGTTCAATAAGTTGCCTTTTGGTTTGAAAAATGCTCCGAGTGTGTTTTCGAGAATGATGAGAAAACTATTGGATCTCCTGAAAAATCCATGTATTACTAATTTCATGGATGACATCCTCATTGCCACTGAAACATTTGAGGAACATGTAGACTCTCTAAATATGTTATTTGACAAACTCAGAGAGGCAAATTTAACTGCTAGACCCACCAAATGTTGTATTGGATGTAAGGAATTGGAGTTCTTGGGACACACTGTACATCAGGGTAGCATTACCCCTGATCCTAAGAACTTAGTAAAATTACAGATAGCACCCCGACCACAGACCAAGAAAGATGTGAGGTCCTTTGTCTCACTTTGTTGGTTTTACCAAAAATATATCCAGAATTTTAACTCGGTGTGTGCTCCTCTGACAGATCTAACTCGTAAAGGGAAACCAGACAAAATAGAATGGTCAGCAGAATGTGAGCTGGCATTTAATGAGCTGAAACAGAAATTCGACAGTAAGCCCATATTAAAGCTACCTGATTTGAGTCAGGAATTTGTGGTTAGAACGGACGCTAGTAATGTGGGATTGGGAGCCATGTTGTTACAAAGGTCCTCAACAACAGACGGAGAATTGAACCCAGTTGCGTATGCCAGCCGCAAATTGAACAAAGCGGAGAAAAATTACTCCACAATAGAAAAAGAGTCTTTAACCTTAGTGTTAAGTCCTAATTCTAGTCAATGGGAGTTTATCAGTAAAATACTTGTAAGTACAGGCCGGATTTTTATTATCTCCCTTGAGTTGCTTCTTATAAAATCGGGAAGTTTCTCGAACCTTCTGGATGAGTTGAGCTCACGGCTCAGCGGCGTTTTTGAGCGGGATGAATAATTTTTACAGAGCGATTTTTTTAGGCGGGGAGATTTTTCGTGACATTCGAATGCTGAGATAGCTGAGAGAAGGGACTAACGATTATGGTCAGTGTGTCCCAATATAGAGAATTGTTTTGGCGAAAGGGATTTTGATATTTCCTAAGATTTCATAAAGCCGTGGATATAAAGGCTTGAATATATTCTGCAGAATCGATGTTGTCAAAGATTTTTTCGGGCCATGGATAGGCCGTTATGTTTGATATCTCCGATGACGGAGATTTGTGAAGGTCGACAGATTATTATTATAGGGAAGGTGTTTTTCTCCCATGAGTTATGTTGAGTCTGACGATATAGATATTATTGTACTGCGATAGGCAGTTCCCTTTATTGTAGGGATAATTTGGGCAAGGAAACTTTATCATTATGAGCTGCCGTACTTATGCAGCTGTTGTGCTTGGATTTTTTATGCTATGCACTTAACCACCTACGGATTTGGTGTTCATGAGATGTATCCTATTTTGCTGTGTACTGTAACCTGTGACAATGTACTTAGTGATGTCCTCGTGACTGTGGAGTATTAAAACAGTGTAGAACGATTAGGAGTTATAACCTTTTCCTGACTCCTACATGTGCGTTGGTGTGTGTGTGTGTGATTATTTTTGACTTACGTTAGAACTACATGCATTCGCGTTCACTGATGTCTATACACCCACACACCTGGTCGGCCATCTGTAAGCCCGACGAATGCTGATTTGCCTTCATCAGCGCACCTACAATAACAATACATTTATCATCTTCTTCCTGGTTAAACTACCCATGCAACACTTAGTCTGGGCAATAAAGAAATTCCAAATCTATCTGTATGGTAGGCAATTCGTGGTACAAAGCGATCATCAGTCACTGGTTTTTCTGGCCCAGGCAAAACATGGTAATGCACGATTGTTAAGGTGGTCTCTTCTCATACAATCTTACTCGTTTACCATTGAGTACATTCCTGGATCGCAGAACGTTGGGGCTGATTTCTAGTGTAGGAACCCACCTGCAGGAATCCAGGATCACACTAAGGCATAGTGGAGTCTATTTGAAAATGATTGTATACAGATATGAAAGCTGCACTAGTGGTTCACGCTTTTCTAACGGGGAGATATGTAGTGAAGTGAATCCGTTTGACAACATGCTCAAATTCTCCGCTCAAAACAAACTAGCAATCGTAATTTTAAATCTATAAATAACTACAGTATTTGAAATTTTTCTGAGGGGCAAGTCAAATTTACCGCCAACAATTTATCTAGTGTATTTGAATTTTTATAACAAACAAGTAAAAAGTTACCGCTCACACCAAAAATTATCGCAGAGCATAGTACAAAATTTAACAACCAATCAAATCGTTTCCATTTATTTGTAGTGGTAAGAAAATTTTGGTTGACGGGGAAATAATGCCTATTTTGTGTTTTTGACCGAACGTAGATAATTTATTTCTTAATAACTAAAGATAATTAAAATAAAAGGGATATCTCAAATTATAGCGCTGATATTGCTTAACATATAAACATAAAGATCAACTCATAATAAAATTTTATGGTAGTAGAAAAATTTAATTTAGTGATATTTTCACATCAGGGTAAGGCCCAATTTAATTACTTAAAAATTACCCAGATGGAAATGTAAAGGAATAACTAAAGGAAAACTATATAGAACGATAGACAATAATTGGCCGTTTAATTGCCACTTTTGATAATTAAAACGGTCCACGAATAACAAAAATATAATATTTTCAAATTTAGTCAGATCATACAGACACACTTAGAATCCCATAAATACTAGAATCAAAAATTACCTTTTTGACGTTCTCTCTGATTGGCCGGGTGTATTGCTATAAATAGTAACAAACTTCTGTAGTTTTCCGCCATTGAAATCATAAAAATCACACTGAGCTGACGTGTAAAAAAAGACTGTAGATCAAGCCTTTCCCGGTTGGCTTGGTAGAGCGGACATGGTAGAACGCCTGAATAAAACGCTAAAACAACTTCGACGTATCCACAAGACTGGGATAGAGTGCTCCCAGCAGTGCTGTTCACTTATCAGGAAGTCCTAAACGAACACACTGGGTTCTCGCCTTTTGAGCTCGTGTATGGTGCTCCACCACGAGGACCCACAAGCCAGTCAGCTTGATTGTGTGTGTGAACTTATTTACCTGAGGGTTATATCACGAATTTACATCGTAGCTGCAGTTACTTGAGAAGAAGAGCGTGTGGGAGTTGAGAGCTCCATATAAAGCCTGGAGATAGACCCAATCTTCTCAGCCAGGAGTCACAGAGTTGGTGATCCTGACTACTATTCAAAGAACTGAAGCAGCAACATTTTGAGGATAAATCCTTTAGTGAGGCACTGACAATTCATCCAAACTCATTCACTCAAATAAACTTAACCACTGTGGGATGATGAAAGTAGTAGTACACCTTGCAGTGTAGGACTGGTAGCAGTATAAATATTAAGAACAAGAACAGTACGTGTAGTCATTCCAGTGACCCTTTAAAAGACATGGACTAGAGTTTCCAAATTATTTATTTCATTATGTAAATAACCTTTCTTGATTTTGATAATTCCTGACCCAAAAGATTGAGGTTCAGGAAAATTAAATTGTATATAAACTTTTATACAGCCTTGCTTAATTAATTTTATTAAGTTGAAGTTCTGTTTGAAATTAATCATTGAATAAAGTAAATACATTCCCCTAGACCCGTAGCTAAATCATTTGGGATCAGTAGAGGTAGCGGTTAGGGACTCACAGATAATCATCATCGTCTACTCTAATAACTTACATAGCTTGACCCCATCTTAATTGTCTATACACCTTTGCTCTTTTCAGAGAAGAGGGTATTACTTATAAGACCAGTCTCTTATCTGGCACTATCCTGGTATCCTCTGATACACCTATTTGTCCAGGATAGCCTATACATTTAGTAACATCAAAACCTCTTATGACAATCGTTAACTGACTACAATGTGATGTGTGTCTGATTGTATTTTGCTTAAGGAGAAGGACAGTAAATTATTTGCATAAATACGGTTCTGATTTGTAAAGAATGAAGGCGTCGTAGACGATACATAGACATTCTGACTTTAAAACGGCACAACAACATTATTGCTTATGTCTGCTACTGAATACATTTGAATTACTGATGTACCGTCATATCATCATATGCTCTCAAAAGAAGTGAAGCACACTCATTTTGTATTGTTGACATATTAAATGTTATAAAACGTACATCAAGCTGTTGATCAAGATTATTCAAGTTGGCCATTCGTCACGTTCCTCTTTGGACTGTTGTCTATTATATCAAAAATACCTTACAAGACCAGTGCAGCACATTAATATACTCGTTACCCATAGCCTTCAATAAGTATAAGGTAACAATTTTCAAATAATTTGAGTCAAACAGAAAATTATTGTGATCTTTGGCCCTACACATCACTGGCCAACTTTTCATAGTTATGAGATTATAATGAAATTCCTGTACGAAAATTTGACAATGTTCATTTTTGAAAATAAAACAAAGATATATGGAGCAAACATATGAATGTCTTACATGCCAAACATTTTGGTTTGGTTTTAAGGACTATCTTTATTTCATACAGACACCTCCATCAGTGCTCCGATCTCCTCAATTAGATCATACAAGGAGGCTCTCAGCACAGTGCACAAACTCCGTAGCACCGGCGAGAATCCCAATCTTTGTACATAGGAATCATATATTCTATAAATATATTTGGTTGGTAGGTTTCTAATTTTTAAATTTAGCCAGGGCAGCGGCCTTGTGGCCTACGATTTCCAACTACCGTGGCATTTTTTAACGTGCGCAAATTGCACGCGGGACCTCCTATTTTTTCACCCTTATCTGAACCCTCTCCATCTCCCCTCCCCCTACTCCCCCCCCCTCCCCCCAAAAAAAACAAAAAAAAACATACAAACAAACAAAAAAACAACACATGTTTGGAATGACCATATTTCAAAAGTCACAATCAGATAAATGCGATTTTAAAATAACATCATTAGTACTCGGTGAAGGCTTTGCATTCAATCACAGTATTGTTTTATCTTCGGCAACAGGTGTTGTGACATATCTGATGAAGAATCAAATCAGTCATTTGACTTTACTGTCTTCTTACAAAGGGTAGCAAGCACATTTCTATGAATGGTGTTTCGAAGTTGCTCCCAGTTCTCTATAACATGTTGTTTGATACAGTGGAAAAAAAATAGTAATGCGTCTTACAAGGAGAAAGGACAGGAAAAACCTACGTTGCGGCCACAAGGCCTTCGTCAGGGACAGACAAACAAGACAGGAGGGAAAGAAAGAAAATGAGAATTAAGTAGAGAACATGAAACTATAATAATAAGAGAAAAATAACTCCCTTGTGTCCAGTCACATGTTCAGTCACAGAAGCAAGATGGCTGCCACTAAAACCGGAAAACGGACGTCGAAAGTACATTAAAAACAAAAAATAAGAAAATAATGAAAAATAAGGACCGGAAAAGAGTGAGTTAAAAAATAATAATAATAATAATAATAATATATATATATATATATATATATATATATATATATATATATATATATATATATATATATATATATATATATATATATATATATATATATATATATATATATATATATAAAGTGAGGAAAAAACGATTTAGAAAAAAAAAAAAAAATAAAAAAAAAATAAATAAAAAAATAAAATAAAATAAATAGATATAAATAAAAAATAATAAAAAGAAATTAATAAATTTAAAAAAAAAAAATTAATAAAAAGAAAAAAAAAATATATATATATATATATAAAACAAAAAATTTTTAAAAATAAAACAAATTAAAAAAAAAAAAAAAAAATGGGTGATCACATCAAAGTAGACAGTCATAATGCAATAGGAACTAGATAGAGAAAGGCGTCTCAGACAAAAGAATGTTGGGTATTCAAGCCGTGTGGTTTGAGGCAACCCATAAGATGGATGAGGCGTTGTTCCTGGCGAAACCGACTGTTGGCGTCCGAGGAACAGGATCTGATGGCTGTCACCTGGATGTCAGTGGCACCGTGGAGGTCCGGGCCATTGAAGTGGATGGCCACAGGTGTGGATTTAAACTGAGAGATGTCGTAGAGGTGTCTGCAGAATCGGTCGCCCAGTCGTGTGCCCGTTTGGCCGATGTAAGTAATGGTGCAACGTTTGCATATAATAGCATAGATGACGTTGCGTGACTCACATGTGAAGCCATGTGTGATGGTGAACTTGGCGTTAGGGAACGAGACTGAACGTGTTTCGATAACATACTGACATGTCTTACATCGTGTTCGGTTACATGGCTTGGTCCCAAAGTGGCCATCGTTGACGGTTTTCAAACGGCTGTGGACTAGGAGGTCCCTGAAATTTTTATCCCGTCTATATGCCAACAAGGGTGGCTCACTAAACACTTCCTTTGGGTCAGCGTGGATGAGAGGAAGGTGACGATACAGGATCCTTTTGACAGCAGTGTTGTGAGGGTGATAGGTCATTATTAACTTGACTCTATCAGAGGAGGTGTTATGGCGGGGTTTGAGGGCCTCTAGACGTGAGATAGGGAGAACACGCTCTAAGGCAGAGGTAAGAACATCCTCTGGATACTGTCTGTTACGAAAGAAGTCCAACATTTCTTGTGCTCGGCATAGAAAGTTGTCATCATCTTGGCATAACCGACGGAGACGGAGAAGTTGTGAGAAAGTTGTTTGATACAGAGTGATTCCTTGAATGTCGTGGTAAATTGTGTGATTATGACAGGGTCTGACATCTTAGTGATATCAATTCGTGCTTTCCCTCCAGGCCTGATGTAATGAAGTTTTCTTGGTTGTGCAGTGATTTTATAGCAAATCAATAAGTGATCTGTCTCACAGTCTGCACTATGGTACGAGTACGT
Organism: Oreohelix idahoensis; assembly: GCA_024509875.1. NCBI lineage: Eukaryota > Metazoa > Mollusca > Gastropoda > Stylommatophora > Oreohelicidae > Oreohelix > Oreohelix idahoensis. The sequence goes on from JAMPIV010011638.1 coordinate 156,048, forward strand.
GGAGAGCACGGACTTGAGAAGTGGGTCTTCTAACAAGAATCAGATCTAGTTGGTGCTAGTGCTTGAATCATGAGTGCCTCCATGACAAGCTGAAGTCACCAAAGAGAACAACTTTATCTTTACTAAGTATACTTTTGATGACTGCTGCTATATTCTCGTAAAAGTCGTCTTTGACTTTTGAGTTCAAAGTAGAAGCATAATGCTGACAAGGGCCATGGAACCTGCGCTAATTTGGAGGCGAAGCGTTAACAGGCGTTCAGATCCATTTTCAGATCCACCTGGTTCAACATTTTAGTTAGCGATTTTTTTTTACCGCAAAGCTCAAAAGTGCTCTCTGGTTTTAGTAAAGACTCCGGATTTCTCCTAGGGTTTACTCTCGAAGCCTTTCCCCTAAACGGATATTCCCGCAATTCAGCGGATGAGTGAAATCAGAGTTTTACCTTCTCATAGATGGGCCACCAAGTATCACGAGCCTTACCTACACGAAGTTTAAAGGCGCCAGTGGCTTGCTTTCGCCACTGCTTCTGTCAGTGAAAACAGTACTTCTTCCTGGATATTTAGCCCTGACTGACACAGCAGCCAGTGGCCATCACGCCAAGTGACGTTGTGTAGGGCAGCAACAAATTGTTCCCATTTGTCTCAGTCAGCGACCATCCCGTACCGTGCCTCAACTCTGGTTCATGATTTTCAACTGAGCTTATCAAATTGAGCCTCACATGAAGGCCAGGAGCTGGTGTTCGTTGTCATTGGCTAATTGTTGTGCCTGCCACACAAGCATTTAACTGTATTGGGTGATTATCACCACTACAACTCTCAGTTATGACAACTTTGTACACCTGCAGCCAATAAACACAAGTGTAAATCACTTGTTATGTCCAGCCCTCTGGCCCTTAATGTTCTTACAGCATATCTTTACGATTTTCAAAATTAAGTACCTAACTTACGTAATCAATATCAGTACGGTTCCCTAAGTGTTATTTAAGAAACTGCATTGACATCGCAGGTGTGACATCTCTGAGGTAAGATTTCCGTGTGCGTAAGAATATTTTACTTGTCATGGTTAATTACATTTCATGTCTAAATACCACCTCTACACCTCATGGTAGAAGGGGAACGACTAAGTAAGTAAGTAATTAAGTCGAAATACAAATATTTAAAACTTGCCGATAAGGCGTGAAATAAATATAAAGAGGAGCAAAGAAGACAACAGTCTAAACGAAAGATCAAAACAAACACGGATCCTCAACAATTATACACTCCTAAGCTTGATGGTCAGACCGCACTTTACGTCGACGACTAAGACACTGTTTAATAGTGTGACGAAACGTCTGTGCGTACTCTTGTGGTGGCTTTCTCACACCTTCGGCCACTACGGCAGTATCATTTCTTTTCTTTATTTCTCGCTTATCGCTTTTATTTGGCAAAATTTGTAGGCCCTTTCATTCATTATTTTACTCTCTATGCTGAATCTAGTAGGGGAAAGTCTCTAACACTCCACTCCCCCAAGGAATTATCTGCGATGGGGCTATCTTTATCTTGTTTACCACTCCTCAGACTTATTTACGTTCCACCAGGTGAACTAGGGTATTATCGTAACAATACCCATTAATTATCATAGTCATTCTTTTCAAGAGCAGCCGGCTCGCCACCTTTTGAGCGACTTTGTCGTGGCTCATTTCCGGGGCCAGCGACAATCAGGCAATTAACACCTGAGTTGTGGTCTGTTTGTCTGAGGACACCAGATGGTTTGCCTGAGCGGCCGGCAAGCCTTTTGTTTGATTGTCTGGAGAACGCACAATCACACACGAAATGAGATTATCGTTTCACCTGGAAATCCCTATGTGTGATTATCACGATAATTTGTCTGGAGAGGCAATATTGACGATCATATAAGTTCACAGATGGTGTTTATGAGTTGTGCACTATTTGCCACCGGAAATAGTACCACATGATTAGACAGAGGTCACGCGTGGAATATTAAAATTAATATTTTAAAACAAGCGATGGGATATTTTAAATGGAACAACCCAACCACGTGCTAGAAAGATTTGATTGGTTTGATTTGCGATTCCGGAATACAAAAATAAATTACATTGGAAAATTCGGGGGAAACAGAATCTGTGTGATTAGAACAGAGAATGAGAGATATAATCTAGCGAACTCAGTGGCACAGAACAGACAGATTCGCAACTTCATACGAGCAACTCCCTAAAAGCCAGAAAGAGAAGAATCGGACCTAGAATTCCATTATTAACAGTGACATATCGAGTATTGGGCAACTTTGTCTTTTACAAGTAAAGCCGCATTTTAAATACAAAACTGGAAACTTAGGAATTTGATTACAAGTCATAGAGGAATTAAACAAAAAATTTCCCAGGCCCAATTATTTCGCAGAACACTCGCCTTCAGAGGAATGCACTCTAATTTCCAGACGTAAGTGATTCGAAGCATCTAATACAGAACTGTGTCCAGCCTAAATCTGTGCAAATATATTGTCTATAACCCAATTTGGGGTAAGTTGTGAACATTTCATTTATAAATGTGAATTAACATGTTTTTCTTGCTAAGTGGTTATATATGAGGGACAAGAGAAAACAAAGTACAGCAATCTCCAGGTATTACGCTTGTCGATTAACGCGTTTTAGATGCAACACTTTTTTATGTTATGCCATTTGTCTGTTACACGCTTTCAAAAGAATCGATGGGCGTTAAACTCCATTGGAGGCAGTAATTGAACTGTCATATGCTAATAAAGTTCATTCAGAGTGGTGTGATGGCAAAGAAGCTTTGGCACTTTTAGCATTATGAAGCATAACCCCCCCCCCCCCCTTCCCCCCCCCCCCCCCCCCCATACAAAAACAGTTCTATAATTATACGGAACATAGGTGTTCACTGCTGCAATGTGCTACTTGAAGAGAAAAAGAAGATGACAAAGCAAGTTCGACTTGTTCCATTGGCACTCGTCTGGAACCCATGACAAGAACCAGAGCAGCACCAGTGGAACAAGAGTTGAGAAGACGACGCTGACGATGGGTAGTACATCCATTAAAGAAACCTGTGGATATAATTACAAGAAAGTCCTTGTTCTGGTTCCCCCCCCCCCCCTCCCCAGTATGAGAGGCAGAGGTTGACCAAGAAACACGCGTTAAAGAGAGCTGGAGACAGAAGTGAACATTACCAGGAAAACATGGTAAGCTCTAGAACTGATGGCACGTGACAGTCATGTGTTTGTTAAAGGTCTATTCTCCTTGGGGTTTTGTTTTCTTTCGTTTGGTGTTTAAGGAGTATCTTCATTGCACACACACAGCTCCATAAATGATCCGATTTCCTCCCTTGATCACTTATAAAGGATCTCAGCACAGTGCATAGATCCCAAAATATGAATACAGGAATCACACATTCTATAAATATTTTTGTGATGGGTAGGTTTCCTAACCGTTTTGCCACTGCAGCTGTCGTATGACTCACTCTTTACAACTTCCAACTGTCGAGAGATTTTCAACGTGCGCAACTTGCACACGAGACTAACTACTTTTTCGCATTTATCCGAGAAGGCTAGCCATCTGATCTCACGACTCCGGAGATCAAGGGGGAAGTATGTCATCATTAGGAATCACTGGTTCTGAAACAATTTCCATCAATTATATTCCCTGTGATGGGAGAGCCCGGGTACGTTTAAAATAACAGGAGAACACCACAGCCACTCCAGCCCACTCCCGCTTTGAAGAAATCATTGGGAAACTTGGATTATGTACGATGAACAAATTAGGTGAACTATTCAAAGACCTCTGTGCTTCACGTCGACTGGATATAAGAGGAAGCTTATTTCCATATAAAAGAATCTATAAAGCAACAAGGATATCAATAGACCAATGATTAGAGAATCAGTTTGCTTACACATCCGTAAATAAGAAGTGTAAATCATCATTACATGACGTAAAAGTATATAGAAGAGCAGATGTGGCCTCAGAATACCATCTTCTGTTAGCCAAAACAAACCTAAAACTCAAAAATATACAACAGTACATAGCCATAGACAACAGTTTAATGAGGGATTTCGAAGAAATCAGGAAATAAGAGAAATATTTTCATTCACAGCATCCAACAAATACAAAGTACTCCAACAGCTGGGCGGTGTAGCAGGTACGGATGACCATTGACAACAATTAAAAAATATATGTAACGAGACATGTGGGGAGGTACAGCGAAAAAGGGAACATCAGCACAAACATTGATAACAACAGAAACCATAAACAAGATAGAAGACAGAAAAAGCAAGAAACAAATTGTAACAGAAGCCACAAAGTCAAGTGCATATAAAAGCAAACGTTAGAGTAAGAAGAAGCATCAAAAGAGGAAATATTTGGAAGAGTTGGCAAGGGAAGCAGAGGAAATATGAGAGACCTGTTACAACAACACAACAGGGAGCCGCGCTAGCGTACTGGTTACAACACCGCTCTGGCGACCAGGTGATTCAGGACCAAACCCGGGCGACGGCATTTGAGGATTTTTCGACGACCAGGAATTGGACTGGATTAACTCGAGACCTGACGATAACATTTGAAGGAGTGTCATCGACCAGGGATTGGCGGCTCCTGAGCCGACCCAGCTCTAATGGGTACCTCCGAAATCGGCGAGTATCTGCCTGAATGGCGAGGGACACCTGTCTCTGTACAAGAAAAGGGATACTCACGTAAAATCAATGTCAGGTTAGACATTGATAATAATAATAACCTGAGATTTCGCCTCGAGTATTAGCGGGCGTACGAAAGAAAAAAAAAAAAAACACAAAGAAGCTAACATGGAAATATAAGCAAGCCAATGGCCTCATCAAAGATACAAATAGAAAATTGTGTAGTAATACACAAGTATAAATGTTGTCTGGAATAGAATTCACCGCTACACATTTGATTTATAGACTAAGAAAAGGCAATTAACAGTCTTCTTCTTCTTTGTTCCATATAGGCCGACCGTCAAAGCAGACAGTTGCCATCACGCCTGGTGGCGTTTTGTAGAGCAGCAACAAACTGATTCCACTTTGTTCGGTCGGCGGCCATCTTTCGTACAGTGCCCCAACTCTGCTTCATTCTTTGCATCTCGGCCTCCACAGTTCTCTGCCAGGTTGTTTTCGTTCGGCCTCTGCTTCGCTTTCCATCGGGGGTCCATAGCATAGCTGTTCTTGAATTTGTATCAGGGTTCCTTCTGAGGACGTGGCCAACCCAACTCCAGCGTATGCCAGCTATTATGGTGTGCATGTCCTCCTTGTTACTACGAATAAGTAGTTCTTGGTTGCTGATGGTATTCGGCCAAAACATTCGGAGAATTCGCCATAGGCAGATTGTGTAGAATGAGGACAGTTTCGATACTTCTTTCTCTGTTACTCGAGTATTCCACACCATAGAGAAGCACAGAAAGCACACATCTTTCATACAGTCTTAATTTGGTGTTTGTGCTGTACTGGAGAGACTTCCAGATGTTGAGAACAGCAAAGGCGGATCTCGCTTTATTCATTCTGTTATTAACGTCCTCGCTTGTTCCGCCGTCTGGTGTTACTATGCATCCTAGGTAAATAAATGTGCATGTCTGTTCTAACTTCTGGTTCCTTATTGTTATTGTCTCAGTGCTTGCCCACATTGAGTGTCATGGTATCTGTTTTCTTCAAATTGATTTTCAGACCAACCTGCTGGCAATACTTATTCAGTATATCTGTATTTTTAAAAATGTGTTGGTGTGAATGTGCGAGTAGTGCAATGTCATCTGCATATTCCAGGTCTTCCAGTGTAGAAAACATTGTCCATCTAATTCCTCTTGGACTGCCCTCTGTTGTCTGGCGCATCACCCAATCTATGGTTGTCTAAAATAATGTTGTTGATAAGGGGCATCCATGTCGTACACCTGTTTTCACTTCGAAAGTTAGATTACTAAATCAAACACTGCCTGTAAAGCTGGAATAGAGGCTTTCTATAATGGAAACAATGCAGCTGGGTATTCCCTAAGCCCTTAGTATTTTCCATAGGCAGTCCCTGTGTATGCTGTCAAAAGCATTTGACAGTTTAGTTGTAGCATAGTGTAGAAAAACACGCTTAGTTAATGGACTGATAGAGCGAACAGAGAAAGAATAAATTGTGATGGTTTTGGCAAGCGCCTTGAACTGCATGTAAACAAAACGAACACCGTGTAACTAAGCATTCTAAAAATAGTAGCGGTCACGCATGCGCATTCGGTTTATGTTATCCCAGAGAGGCCGGTGTGGTAAAATCCACAATGGCGAAGCAAAGTGTCGCAAGTTAGGTAAAGAATTTCTTTTGTACTAGAACTAGGTATCAGTGAATTATAATAAAGGTTATAGATTTTCACAGAAGGGATAGGCAGGAATGGAAATCGAAAAGGAAAGTTGGAAGAAGTATGTATATAAGAAGATATTTGTAGTTTTATTTGACTTTCACCTCCCAGGTCTAACCTAGTGATAAACTTTATAAATTCGTAGTAAATACATGCCATACCCGATTGTAAGTTTGTTTATATGAAAAGGAACCTTCCAGTACGGGAAGATAAAGGAAATATAAGACAACGTGAGGGATAAACTTAGTTGAGTGTGTATTGAACGATTGCTGGGACAGTTTCATATAATACTCAAAATGAGAGAAATCTTCAGTGCTTGAAAGGGACCAAACACTGCTATCCTCCGAGACCCCCGCGCTCACAATATATAAGGCGAGAACGCTGAGTTCAAAATACACACAACTAAAACCCCAGCCAGAAGACAAAGTAGAGTGCTGTCTATACTACGTCAGTTACCACTGCATGCAAGGCATATATTCTTCGCAAATTACAGTCTTCGTAAGAGCTTGGAATCGATCTTAGAGGGTGTGTAAGTTTACTATCGATATTTATGTGAATAATATCAATTTTATTTAAGATTTTAGTGTGTTGTGAATGTATCGGACATATTGTTTGTGTGGATATGATGCTGAAGATTGGAAAACCTAAATAATAACCACCACAGTCCTTGTCAGTGCTAAATATAAACATTCTGGTTTTGTCTGTGTCTGTAACCTACCAGCAAGATAAGTACTGACTTGGCATGTAGGTGAGAAAGGCAAAGGTTGCATCCTGTCCATATTTTCATGTTGCTTTGATTATTCATGTATTATTATATTTCATACAATGTTTTGCAGTAGACACCAGTCTGTCTCACTATATCTAAGTCATACAAGGCCATGTATCATTTATCATATATGCAGACATTTGATGACACCCTCATCTCATACACACAATAGGATGTAATGCCATGACATTGCCTAGCCACTTGATACTCCTTGTTCAAAGTTCTATAGTCAAATTTCAGAAACCCTGAAGTCGAGTGGACCTTCGATCCTGCTACCTACCAATAACAGGAGCCCAGAGGTTGAAGTGTTTCATAGCTATTTTCCCCCTGATTGCTGGCATTGGACTGAAGTGTGACTTTCAGAATATAGTGTTATGTGTCAACCCATATCTGGACAAGTGCTGATTCAAAGCTGAGTTATATAGTGACTATTCCGGTGGCAAATGTGAGACATTCAACTGTCAGATGTTGAGAAATTAGGGAATAGAATGAAAGAGACAGACTAGTATAAATAACAACAGTGAGAGAACATTATTGGTTTAAATTAACTTTAAAGATCCTAAGGGGACTTTTTCTCTAAATTTAAACTTATAAATATATTATCAACTTGCTGTATATACAAAACCATAATCACCATCGTCCAACACTCACCCTTCATTACATGATTAGATAGACGTAAATAATAAATTATGAAATTGTACTCGAGAGATTTATTAAATTTTTACCTGTTTAATTTGGGTTACTTTTTCTAATTTTATTATATCACATGAGTTACTATAGCTAAGGTGGCAAAGTATAATTCTGAAGCCTTAAACTATTGTCTAGCTCAGAGTATTCGCAGCCGTAGCTCACTTGTGGTACCAGTGCTCTTCTCTGACACTGGGACTTCATACATTCTGGAGAGAATTCTACTTCTTCTCTAAACACTAACTTCAGTGAGAATAAACATTACGCTACAGTAGTGTGAAAATCAGTCCGAAAATGAATGAGGCTTTATCGAGTTCACATAAAGATTTTAAGATAGAAATGTTATGAAGACACGACATGCAGAGTTCTTCATGAAGGACAATTTACAGAACTGTTTGGTAATAAGAAAGGGAGAGCTACAGGAATACCTCTTGTCTCCATTTGTTTCTTAATAGCACTATATTGGATTATGAAAACATCCACGTCACACAACAGAAATGAGATCCACTGTAACCTGACCAAACTGTTGGTCTAAATTTTACAGTCTATAACACAAGACTTTTCTCTGCTGTCCATTAACCATAATGAGATGCAAGACAAAGTGAAAATACTCGACGTGAGGTCACAACAGGTGCGTCTGAACATTTACGGGGAAAAACAATGATAATGAGAATATATACAAGAAAAAGGAAAAAGGTCGAACTTGAAGAAACATCTCTTACAAGATGTAGAATCATTCACATATCGTAGCAGCAATATAGACAACGTTGGAGGGACAGACAATGCTATAAAAATAAGAATACAAAAAGGAAGAGGAGCTTTCATTTCCCTGTATTTTCTTCTCACAGTGATAGGAAACTATATACATATAATTTTTTTTAAGCAGTTCGTCTGATTACACTAGTCAACAAACTTTCAAAAGTTATTTGTACCAGAAATTAAATATACCATTTCTTATTGATTTTGACATGCTGATTTCAAATATCATAATGAAATTCAAAATTTGGCTCTGGTTTTTTTTAAAATGATGAATTTACATTACAGTAATACAAATAATGTATGCTTGTTTAATTCTCTGGAGGTGAACAGCTAGTCTTTCTACTTTAGTATTATACAAATTGTGGTTACATACTCAATTAATTGATATTTCAACTTAAAATGATAGAAAAAATAAAAACATTATTTAAAGTTCACATATCATATTTTTAAAAGGCACATTTGTACCCATTCCGTCATTATTCAGTCGCTGTTCGAGCTCTCTTTGCTTGCTTCTTGTAGTCAATCGATGAGGTGTCTCTTGTCACAGTCCAACAGTAATCAGCAAGCATTGAAGGGCTCCAATTGCCTTGATACCTTGTCTCCATAGCAGCAATGTCCTGGTGAAATCGTTCACCATGCTCATCACTGACCGCTCCACAGGTTGACATAAAGAAATCCAGATGAGAATCCAGAAAATGAATTTTCAAAGATATGTTGCAGCCAAGACTCTTATACTTCAGAAGGAGATTTTCTACAATTTCATTGTAATTATCAGATCTTTTGTTTCCAAGAAAATTGTCCACCAATGACTTAAATGCTAGCCATGCTGCTTTTTCCTTGCCATGCAATACGCAAAGAAACTCGTCATCATAAAGAAGTTTTCGAATTTGCGGACCAACATATACTCCCTCTCTTATTTTAGCTTCACTCAGTCTTGGAAATTTTCTGATGAGGTATATGAAAGCCTCATCTGTTTTTCTATTGCCTTGACAAAGTTTTTCATGAGACTCAGCTTAATGTGCAAGGGTGGCAACAAAATCTTGCTGGTGTCGACAAGTGCTGGGTTCTCAACGTTCTTACTGCCAGGCTGCAATGACTGCCTGATTGACCAATGTCTTCTAATGTAATGGTCACTTCGTGCACGGCTATCCCACTCACAGAGAAAGCAACAGTACTTGGTGTATCACCCTGTAGTCCAAGCAAAAGAGCGACCACTTTTAAGTCACCACAAAGTGACAAATGATGATGATCGTAGTTTATACACTTCAAAAGCTGCTTAATGTTTTCATAAGTTTCTTTCATATGAACTGCGTGACCAACTGGAATTGACGATAACACATTACCACTATTCAATAAAACAGCTCTAAGACTCGTCTTGGATGAATCAATGAAAAGCCTCCACTCTTCCGGTATGTAATTGATTTTGAGGGCTGCCATTAAACCAGAAATGTTGTGGCACGCAGAAAGGTCACCCTCTTTGAAAAAGAATGTAATAAGCGGCTTCTGGCGGTTCCTATACACAGAAATTGTAACATCTTCTGCCAGGAGATTCCACTGGTGCAATATGGAATCCAAAAGCTCCGCCGTGTTCTTCGGTAAATTCAGATCTCTTTCAAGATCATTCAATTCACCTTGGGTTATTAAGTGTGGTTTAGTGGATATAGTTTCCTCAAAATCTGGGTCGCTTGAGGTTGATCGTTCAGGACCACCAATGTCCTCTTCTTCATCAGTGGAAGCAGCTGAAAATGATTCTGGCACTTTGGGAACTGGTAGGTCATCGCTATGTGGTACCGGACGTATTGCAGAGGGGATGTTTGGATATTACAGAGTCCATTTTTTCTTCTTTGATATGTCTTTCCCAATTGGAGGGACCATGCAAAAGTAACAATTGTTGAGATGATCAGTGGGCTCTCTCCAAATCATTGGGACTGCAAAAGGCATAGCTTGTCTTTTGCCAGTCAACCACAGTTTAAGATGTGCTGCACATGTATTGCAGCATATGTGTGGCGCCCAGCTCTTATCTTGATCTCCTATTCTGCAGCCAAAATACAAACTGTACGCCTTCTTAATCACTTTAGTTATATTTCGTTTTTGTGATATAAATGTCACCTCACCTCATATATAACAGAAAGTATTAGCACTGTTCACACATGTCCTAGGCATTTCTAACTACGACACTTTTGATAAGGATAAATGCACTAACTAATGGCAAAATTTTATCAGAGATAAGATATTTATACACAAAGGTGATGTAATCATAGGTAGGACTGCATCATCAACTTCTAGTTACATTTTTATTGGTCATTAGAAAAAATTATGCAATCGCACACAACAGTTGCATCATATATATAAATTGACCGTAATTAAATACACTAGTAGCATATCTTGAAAACTAGAGCCAATCAACATTTTTAAAATGTCATTTTCGTTTTCAGCACACCAAAATTAGTTAAGAACAGCTATTTTCATCTCTGGTACATTTTGGTTGTTGACTAGTGTTATCAAAGAGATATACCGTCAGAAAAGTGTCCCTTGTATTTTTTTTTCTTCTTCTTTTCTAAATTTTTCTTTTAAAAGCGGTTCTTCCATTGCCAATAAATCAGTCTTTTCGTTGTTGGGGATGGTGTCCATTGTATCACAACTTGTTTGAAGGAAATTGTATCGGGACAGCGCAAGTGGCTTGTTCCTGATGTTTACGTATAACTCAAAAATGATATATAAGCATTACGCACATGTGATGTAATCATCACTTCTCACTGACTCCATTTGGAGTCTGTGGTTACTTCTGTTTTTGGTTTTCTGTACGAACAAGCACGAAGCAATCACCAGCTCTTACTGTAGTGGTTTATGAATATACTATTTTCATATGCTGAGGTTGCCAGCCTCCGTATGACTTGTATACCCACTGTGCAAGAAAAACGTTAAATTCACATTGTAAAAAAATGTGTACACCTCACCCAACTTGGAATCTACAATCTTATATCACAGATGAATTGACACAAGCAACTTATATTAAATGCTTCGAACACTTGATCTGTGGTAAGTTTGGAATCCCTCTTATGACGGGTGCTTTGATTCTTAGGTATACGGTCTTGGTATTTAAAAATGCAGTTTGTCGTTTAAGTTTCAAAAGTGCCCAAATACTTCGGTTCTGTCCTATTTAATATGGATTTCTGTCCGATTCTTCTCTGGCTCCTGGAGTTGCTCTTTTCACGTTGTAATACAGTCTGCCTTAGTCTCTGAATTTGCTAGATTATATTCTCATTTCTTCCATCAAGCTTCCGCATGGGGTTTCTGACAAACGTGCCAATCAGAGTTATTGTTTATTGTGGTGTTAATTTTAATTCTTCCCCACGTGTTAAAAATTATCACGTTAAATTTTGAACCTATGACATATCTTTCAAATATGGCATGATTACTCCCGATGCTATTAAACATAATTACAAATACATCTGTGATCTCATCCCTAATGATTCTCTTCTTCTTAAATCTTTAGCCGCCGACCGTCAAAGCAGTCAGTGGCCATCACGCCTGGTGGAGTCTATACATTAATAACACATAAGGAAGGGAAACCCGACTCCTGTAAACAGTAAATTAATATTAGACAAACATAAAGGTATGTTTTCAGGCAATCGTAAGAAATAAAGAAGTAGAACACTTGGACAACAGAAAAACAACAGACGTGAGTGGCTTACCCAGGGTTCGAACCCCGTACCTTCCGTACGACAACTCCGCCTAGCTATACAAGCGAATCACACTGACCCCACGGCCAGCTAGGCATCCCCAAAAAAGGATGCTTTACTGACTAGTCATCAGTGTGAAACACAAGACAACACCGGAAGTATGTCTTGTTTGGACTGACATATACTGCTGTATAGAGAAACAACAGAAGTGATTGCGTCATTAATGGGCTGAGTTGCCCACTGTATACAAATGAAATGCATCTTCTTCCACTCCGTTCAGCATTTTGAGTCTTCGTTAATTCTGCTTTTGGTTCCCTGTGAGAACTAGCACGAAGCAGTCGCCAGCGCTTTGCTGTGATGGTTCATGAAAATATCATTTTCACAAGCAGATGTTGTCAGCCTCGTAATGACCGGTGTAACCATCATCAAGTTCAAACATGTCAAATTCAAAGTATATAAAATATGTTACAACTCACCCCAAACTAATTGGGATCTTGCCTTCTGGCTCAGTAGAATAGTCTTGGCAACTTGATGCAGATGCCCCGAACACACGTCTGGGGTATTATTTCTGTTATAGAATCCCGCTGTGCTTTAGTGAGTATGTCTTTAAGGAGTCTGTTTTCCGTAGTAAAAGGTGGAGTTTCTTTATTGCATCATTCAAAAGGTGCTCCAATTCATGTTTTCCATTCCTATAAGTTCAGAATCCTAACCTACTCTTTCCTAGCTTCAGACCGAAATGTCTGCTTTTGACGAGTTCTGCAATGCAGTGCCGTATGTCTAAATGTTCTACGTTAAATTGCATTTTTCTGGCCCACGCTTACATCTGGCGTTTCCGACAAAACTTTCAATCAACGTGAAAGTCAATTTTGGCATCAAATGCCAGCCAACACATTCAAAAGTTCGTGTTATTATTACTTTCTTCTTGGAGTTTTCTGCGTGACTCATACTTCCTTGTAAAATTCAAAAGGTCAATTCTCCATATTTGGAGTGGTCATTTCCGTCTTGTCTCGGTGATGTTTATATTTGACGTCCTCCTGCAACATCTTGGCCACACACGTCTGTCCGGAAGTTTCTTACATCATCTTGTGTCTAATCTGTCCCCAGTTTGATAATTGACCGGCACTCCCCAGGTACGATCTTATTATAGTAATGGGAGATCTTAATGCGAAAGTTGGAACACGCAATAATTATAACGAAACAGTAATGGGGAAATGCGAAAGTGGAACAGCAAATGAGGATTGGGACAAATTAATAAGCATCTGCAGTATTAACAACCTGGTCACTGGAGGAACACTTTTTCCACACAAAGAAGGGCACAAGTTAACATGGGAATCACCTAACGGACGGGACAGAAACCTGATAGATCACATAATGATCAATGGCAGATGGAGACATGCACTACAAGACGTGAAAGTAAGAAGAAGTGCAGCTGTGGGATGTGATCATAACCTAGTAGTAGCAAGACAGAAGGTGAAACTCAGAGCTGCTGGACCATTTGCAGTTAAACAGAAAAGATATAACATCACGAAACTTAAGGACCCCCTTACCAGAAACGTTTTCGTTGTCGACGTAAAGAGATGATATCAGATTAAAAAGAGCCATGAAAGAACAGAGACCGAAGATGTCGACCAGAAATTCAACACCATCTGAACAATATACAAGGAAAGCAGCAAGTCATGCTTGGGATTCCAGGAAAGAAGGAGCCAAGACTGGATAACACCAGAAACGGTAAACACCATTGCGAAGAGAAAGGAAATGAAAAGGAAGAAAACAGAAGCTAAGTCTCCCAGGTTAAAGACAATATATAGTGAACAGTACAGTCAGCTAGACAAGGAAGTAAAACGTTAAACCCGTGCTAACACACGGACATTTCTGGATGACATTGCAAGAGGCAGCATTGAGAAATGAACAAAACACAGTTTATAAAAAACTAAAACTATCAGTGGAAAACGAGGTGCAAACAACATAACGATAGCAAGAGACAAGCAAGGAAATCTCATAATCCCAGCACAGGGGCAGGAAACAAGATGGGCAGAGAACTTCAGATAAACACTGAATAAGGAACCACCAGAGACTCAGCTGAATGTTCCTGAGGCTGAAAGTGACTGAGATGAGAGACAGCTATACATTAACTGTATTGATTTTGAAAAGACTTACGACAGCACACACAGGGACAGCCTATGGAAATTTTGAGGGCTTATGAAATTCCCAGCTGCATTGTTTCTACCATAAAAAGCCTCTATTCTAACTTTACATGCAGTGTTGGATACAGTAATGTAACTTTCGAAGTGAAAACAGGAGTACGACAGGGATGCCCCTTATCAACAACATTATTTTTATAGCATTAGATTGGGTCATGCGCTAGACAACAGAGGGCAGTCCAAGAGGAATTAAATGGACAACGTTTTCTACACTGGAAGACCTGGAATATGCAGATGACATTGCACTACTCGCACATAAACACATCCAAGAAAAAACCGACAGACTGGATAAGTATGGCAAGCAGGTTGGCCTGAACGTCAGCTGTGTACTTTCTGTGCTTCTCTGTGGTGCGGAATGCTGGAGAGTAACTGAAAAGGATATGTCGAAACTGTCCTCCTTCCATTCAATAAGCCTAAAGAAAGTTGTCCGAATCTTTGGGCCAAACACCATCAGTAACCAAGAACTACTTATTTGGAGTAACCAGGAGAACATGCACACCATCATAACTGGCATACGCTGGAGTTGGGTTGGCCACATCCTCAGCAGGGACCATGATACCATCCCAAGAACAGCTATGCTGGGGACCTCCGAGGGAAAGCGAAAGAGAGGCCGACCAAAAACAAGGCGGAGAACTGTGAATGCCGAGATGCAAAGAATGAACCAGAGTTGGGGCACTGTACGAAGGATTTCCGCTGAACGAGCAAATTGGAATCAATTTGTTGCTGCTCTACAAGACGCCACCAGGCATGATGGCCACTGACTGCTTTGACGGTTGGCGGTTATGGATCAAAGAAGAAGAAGACTCTCTGTGCAATCGAACACTGGTTCACTACTCAACAATGCCCTTTCCCGCCAATCTGGTTTGGTTTGTATCAAACTCTCTGGTAAATAAACGCGACATAGATGAATGGAAGGAGTGTAAACACTGACTCGACAATACCAAATACTGTCGGAAGGTAGGAAAGTAGAATGTGCCGACAATTGAATAGTGTCATAATTAGTATGCACAATAAGGGAAGTTCAATACTGTCGGAGAGGAAAAGAGAGTGACCAAAATTATGTGACAGAAATATAAAATAGCTTCTCCCGTAAAACGTATTGTTGACCGTGATGTAGATATCAAGAAACTTCCGCGTTCGTCCACCATTTCATCATCCTCTGAATTTGTCCGATTCCCATGAGTAGGACAGTGAAATAGTGCAAATTAATCATTGTACATTATACAACAGTCTGTCAATCTGAATAGCAGAGTTAACTTACACATACACACACATACATACACACGCACTCAATTGTTGTCTATGAGCAGTGTACACCCGACGAAAGATAATTATCAGTAAATGAGGGGCGAAAAAGGAAGATAGTAAAAAGATGTGCTGAAAAAAAGAACGAATGAGCGAATGTGACGTTACTACTGTTTCGTCACAATGAGTCATTTTGGTATTCCCATCTAGGCCCGTTGCTGTATCTCTTTTGCGATCATTTTTGCATGTTGGTCTTGTTTGCAGCTTACATTTAATTTTGTTATTAATCTTGTTTGCTCTTTGTTGTTGTTGTTTAACTAGGGCTGCTGAGAATTTCGCTCTTTTGCACCAATAGCTGTATGACGGCACCTTGGTCTTATCTACACTACAGATCTAAGCTTTTCTTGTGACTTTTCTGCCATTCTGAATTGTCGTTGAAGTCATGAGCTCCAGTTCTCCCGCTTGGTTTGGATTTAAAGGATCATCACATCTAATCTCAAGCTGGGAAGAAAAAGAGCGTACCATACTGTGCATTCCCACCATCTGAAAGGGCTCTCTAAATATGCAGAGTTAAATTACTGTACTCTGGCTCTAGGATTTCTCAAGGAATTGTCACTCCCTGAAAAGAGGCACTTCTCATCTCCCCCTGTAAATCAGGGTCCATAGTGAGATCACCCTGCATGCACATAAACAGGTAACTGCAGCTGGTAATTTTGCAAGAAGCCTGCTTTAAAGGACAGGCTCCTGCAGTAGAGTTGGCACCACTTCGTTGTACATGATGAGCTGGTCAGCCCAATGTGTGTGTGTTTACGTATGCGTGGGTATGTGTGAGTTTGATTTGAAGGGGATGTGGAGATAATGAACCTTACAAAGGAAAGATCGCGTTCCCATTTCATGCAGTTCACGAATATATGTCATTAGCCAGCTCGAGAATTTTCAGTGGGAGTGCGGAAAAAAAAGTATCTTAGATCTCGGGGACTCCGTGATTTTAAATGCCAGCTTGATAGTTCTTGTTCAAAAACTCCCAAGTTTAAGAAGTTATTTCGTCCTACCGTCGTCTAAAGATCTACCAAATTATCTACTCGGATCTACCGGTAGATCGGAATCGACTAGATGCCGACCCGTGGCCTAGTTTTTCTTTGTTCTCTCTTAGTCCTTGGATTTACACATGAACTCCAGCTTCTTCATTGTACTTGTACATAAGCTTTTCCTTTCTTTGGTTATTGTGGATCACAATCAACATCTTTGTATTCCAGCAAATCACAAGGTGTTCAGTCTCCCTCAGTAAATGTGGAAGGATATGAATGTTGAATGTTCCCATTTGACGTTGGTTGTATACACGCCAGAACCATCGTCTAATACGTCTTTTATGCGCCTGCTAGTTTTTAGATTTGAAATCAAATATCAAGTCTGGTTTGTGAAGATTCATCGCTTGCAATCTCGTTCTATATTCGTTAATTGCCCTTATTATTTCTTGTCCTTATTACTTGCTTGCGGTGCATGTTACCAGTTTTCTCATTCTTGTCTTCTTCCTGTGCTAACTGCCATATTACACAACGTCGATAATAGGCGTTATTCCATACATTTCTAGGTACCATGCTTTCTATACATTGTTGACACTAAGAACAGTGGTACTTATGTCCGATTTCGCTCAAATGTCTATCGACACTGAGGCCAATTAAGAAGAACGTTTAGTTTTTGTCATAAATAGAGACTGTAAGAAAGTTTCGTCCTGTGTACAAACATATATATTGAAACAATTACCTATACAATCTTACCTGTATTGTTTTGTCATGTGAGTTGCTCAAGATTTTGTTTTCTATATTGTACAGAGAAACTGGCATATCTTTCTTCTACTGTCAAAAGTCTACAGAAGCTTACAAATCTCAGCATCCATAATCAAAGCAATTTTACCATGACTGGAACAATAATCTCTGTGTTGATTACAATTATTGTTACAGCAGAATTTCAACTTAATGTGGCTGCATCTTCGGTAAGTTTGTTTAGTTTATTTCCATTTGAACTTTAGACCTGCCATTACTGAGGTCTATCTTTTCACATGTCAATATTCATTCAAAAAACGACTAGTTGTGCTCATGCCAAAGCTTCACATTGTTGTGTGGTGCGTATTTGGGCAACTACGACAGTTGTTTTCGGCAGGAATAGTTTATGAGATATTAGGTACAAGGTCTACAGAAACTGGCTCGTTAAGAGAGGATTAAGACCTATCCGAGATAAGGACCTTCTTCTTCTTCTTCGTTCGTCCTGAAAAGGACGGTGGTTGCGTTGTGTCTGTTTACGCCTAAGCTGTAATATCTGCACCTTTCAGTCGACACATCCGACTTCAGCACGGCATTTTTTAGGGACCGGGTAGTAGGGAATGCGAATGCTTTCCACTGGACAGTGTGTTCTAGTGAATTATGGAAAGAGTTCTGTTTCCCCACAACCTTAGCTTCTGCCGTCATATCCCGTAAGATAAAAATCCTCAACCTCATTTGAGTATAGAAATTCCACTTACATAAATATTTAACACCGACAGCACGAGTGATACATTAACAAACTAGATAATGATCAAAAGATTATTGCATTTATTAAGTAAATATCTACACAATAAGGTTAGTAGTGGTTAGAACGTGATGATGGTAAAAGACGACTCACACAAAACACAGATGAGATATTAATATTGTAGTTAATTAACTAGAAGAATGAACTTGTGTCAAGCGAAATGATGATGATGTGATATGATACGTGTTACCAAAATGATGTGTAACCTACACAGTCCATGTGTCTCTAAATGCTTTTCCCTGGTAGGATGATTCAAATTTATGCATAGAATGTAGCAAGTTGAACACCTATCGGCTGGCTCTTATGGTAAGTGCCGATGTTGAAACAGCGTAGTTTTCTGGATCACTCCGTTGCTACGGGTGTCAAACGTCAGGAATATATGTTCTTTCGTATGCCCAGTGGGCTGGAAAAATTGGATAAATAATTATGGGTAATGGACCGTCCAGTTACGATTAATCTTACTGTTTATTGTCTCTTGGGCCCAACCCGTTCACGAAGGAACTTGAGACTGGTAGCTACAAAGAAGACACCATTAATCCTTCACTGAATGAAGAAAGAGGACCGAACAGGTCCAAAAAATCGAAGACCCAAAACAATAATAATGGTACTGGTTATATTAGACCGCTGGCCGCTGGTTTTGATCAGGTGCTAGATAAGGAAGAAAGAATATTTAAAAAAAAACTGCTACTATACTAACCACCCGTAAGTTTTCCGCGTTGGCATGTCGGGAAAAAAGGTATGTGCCCTCCTCCGTTACTGCTCGCAAGAAAATGCACAGCGCACAAAGTCAATTATTATTTACTTTATCCATACGCGCACTTTAATAAGAATCGCCTGTCAATATTAGCTATTTGTCGGCGTCTATTGTTTAGTCACATAACATTAACTCTAGTCACTTATTTAATTTCACATAATGAAATATAATGCGAATTCTATTCGGTCACTCATCTGTCACACTTAATAAGCCGTATCTCCTTGTGTAAGAAAAATTGGGTGTTTGAAATTACATTACTCTGAACGACTGGCAGGAAATATTTATGCGTTAGGTTATTTTACTTGTTTTAAACGCTAGGGAATTATAGAGAATAAAAATGGTAAACCTAACACATTTAACACTTAAGCACAAAGTCTATTACCACAAATTAGAAAATGAAATCCCCACGGGACAATTTAACACATTTAGCGAAGAATGGTTCTAGTCCAGCGTGATTAGATTCTCCAAGAATTTCTGAGCGACACTGATAACTGAATTTGAGAGAGCGCGGTATATATACAGATCATGGTGTTATCATCACCAGAAGACGTTATAATTCACACCTGTATAGCAGATAATCAGGAAACTACGTTTCCCTGATCAAAGGTTTCTTCGTTCATTCTACTCAGCGATGCTGACCGACATCAGATGATTTAGCCGTGCACGGGCCTCTCTTAGATTACGTCCCCTTGTGCAGATCAAACATTACTTCCCCCTGAAACGTGCGAATATCAAAGGTGGTCGGGAAAATATTATTGCCACTTTTCTCTCTTCAAACAAACCGTTATTTCTACGCGCATCTGTCTAATGACCGATAATTGGCAAATCAGCGCGCGTGAGAAACGCAGGTAAACAAATGCGATTCGCTCCCTTGTAAAACAGGCAGCTTTGCGAAAGTTGGTAAACAACTCTGTTGTTATGTTCCAGAAAAAGCCGTGGATTCAAAGGTGAGTCATACAAACAGAAAATTGCGTGGTTTGCTTAGCCAATGGTAGACACTAAATGGGAAAGCAAAGGCTGTCGGATTACTGTATCAATATTCCAATTCTACGTCACAGATATCTTCACGAAACGTTCTTGCTATGTAGACTCATTAACTTGAGTATGTAATTGTGATTCATGAAATATTCTTGCTAAACTGGATTTGACTATGGAGTCTGCTTCCTAAAATACGCTTAAGAGTTTGTTGCACTTTGTATAAATATGAGGTTAAACTTTAAAGTCTTTAGCTTAATTTCAGATGGTAAGCTTTCGATGGATCCGAAATTGATATTTGGATAAGACATCTACTGTGAGCTTAAGACTGACTCATTGTTGAAGCTGAATGGTCTTTATATTATTCTTGAAGGTCACTGATTGGGTTGTCTTCTAAGGTTGATTAATATAAAGAGTGACCTCGTCTGGGTTCCTTGCGAACTTCAACTCAGTATGGATCTTATTATTGTCCTTCATCAGAGAAGAGTGATCGTGCATAAATCAATAATCATTGAATGATATATATATGGCCTAACCTCTGGGCCAACTTCAAACTTGAATTATTTGATAAGTCCGTGGGGTTTCGAGTCCATCGAGTATACATTTATTGACGAAATGCGAAGACATCACAAGTAATTAATTAATCAACAATACATTGCATTGCAGTTCAAGTAGACATATTACCGTCAGTTTTCCAGTTACTTAATTGTCGTCAGAACATCATGGGCTGTGTACGCGCGCTGCCGTTATACAGTCAGCCGGTAATGATACCCATTAGTTTGGCGAAATATAGATCATAAAGCTGATCAACGATCCTTCCATAAATGGTTATCCAACAACCATATAAATTCCATTAATTTATTATAATCCTATGGACTGACCCTCTGTCCTCATTCAATAAAATTCTGGCAAATCTGAAGCCTAATACTGGAAGGAATAAAAACACGTCGTCATGGCTTGACGGTTGGAATAAAAAGGGTAAACTACTATAGTCACCACGCGTGACCATATCAACGCTACCACGTCACAATCGAACCATGCGATTTGTGTTTACTAAAAAAATCATGAAGCATAAAAGTATTCTATATTAAAAATCTCTCGACCTCAAAATGCGTACTCCAAACGCGCTGCCAACTGTAGCAGACGACATCGTTAAACATGTCGTAACAATTTCCTGCCCGACGGGAAAAAAAAAATCTATTCTTTGGTTGTTTTTTTTTGAAATTTCATGAGTAATCATCTCAAAAATTAAAAAAAAAAAACAAACAAACAGCATACGGACTACGATGTTCTGTTTAGAACCGTGTCGTAAGTCATGTCATGTCATCATTTCAGTCATTTAATACATGAACATTGTATTAAAGTAAATAAAGAAAATGTCAACTGTCAGAAATAATTATCTAAAATAAATAAAAGTATGTCTAAACTAAAATACTATGATGTATTATCAGATCTACCAATTAAATAGAGAATTAACTAAATAATTAAGTGTATTATGTGTAGGATATAATATAATTAAAATTTTAATTAATTAAACTAAAGTATTGTATCATGGTGAAGAAAGTAAAGTAAAGACAAGTGAAGTAAAGAAGAGAATAAAGCATAAGTTAACTAGTGGGAAGTTTAAAAAAAAATGAAATATATGTGTATCCTAACTACTATCTAATTAACTTTATGTTTCAACTAACAAAATAAAAATACGTATCATATTATGTCATAATTAAGTAAACATTAGTTGCTAATTTTATATAGTAATTATCACATTTATGAATACATTTGCTTAAATTATTCAATTGTGTGAAATTACTTTGTTTTCTCTTTTATTTCTTTTATGTATTTCATCTTTTTCTCACATTTTATTTTTTAATTTTATTAATTAAATCAATAAGTATTAAACTTAATAATGTTTGATATGACGATCCAAACGTCGTTATTTCCATGTGTGAATTTCCGGGTTTGTTCCATGTGAAGAATGATTCTCATTCGAATTTAATTCATGTTTGCAAACGATCAGTCCAAAATGAATCGAATGGTCATCATTTCCAATATCATAACGAATAGAAAACGAATGGACACAAACCAAAGTCCAAACGTTGAGAATTAAAACTTTGACATAAGTCTCGCGGAACATCGTAACGTCTTTGTGCAGAATGTCAACGTGCGTTTGTTCATTATAATTTTCTTCGATGTGTTTTTCGTATGCCTCGAATTCATAACGCATCAGCTGAGTAATATTACGTGGTCATATGGAATCAGTAAAACTGTTTGTAAAGGTCAATCGATCCTTGAACGTAGGAATCATAATTTCTATTAATTTGAAAATATCATCATCAACGAAGAGATGCAAAGTAAGTTGAATGTCCAGACTTCTTGCGGATTTTAAACATAAAATTAGCTTGTTTGATGAAACTGGGATATTGAATATCATTGATTGTACCAACGTTACATGAGGTACGAATTTCGGTATCATAAAGCGTTGTATGTCCCAGGAGAACTTGACGTCTACAATTGTAGATTCTGAAATTTCTTCTCGTCTGGATCATAACATGTCATCTGTTGTCGATAATAAAGAGCAAGTCGTCATATTCTTCGATATTGAGTTGTCCCCAAACGATTACTTGAAATGATACCAATATCGAAGTCGAAATTGCCTGCCTCTGAACGGAGAATAAATATTTGTGTAAAATTTAGTAATATATGTTAACCTCAGATTTAGGAGGTACTTAATAAAAAGATTCCCTAAAAATTTAGTGGACGCTTATTTAATCCATGTCATTTTCAGAGGCATGTCCTTTTTTTCAAGACAATTATACGATATACAAACTAATGCTGCATTTGCTGAGCATAGAATAATCGACAAAGTTACTGTCTAACTTAAGCATGGTAAAATTACAAAGACAAAGAAACACAGTGTTGTCGTAGATAAAACAACACAAGTGTCACCTAATAGAAAAGCCCACCTTTACTAAGCCATATAAGAATAATTGACCAATAAAGAAAAGAAATGATGACTGACTATGCTGAGTCATCAAAGAATGTGATAACTAATCCTAATATCTATAGGCTAATATCTGCGCGAAGCAGAATCAGGTATCAATTGTAACTTAAGAGAATGGTGATGAAAGTAAACACCATTGTCACGCTCCATAACCAAACGAGCGTCTCTATTGTTACAGAAGGTAACCAACGCATCCCTATTCTGACCATTGAATGATGGCAGAATACGAACAAACTTAACGCTTTCGTTTATACTGAAAAAAATTGCCAAGTGCCTGCCATGAAGTATCTTGTGGCAGATTGCGCACTAACACAGTGCGATAATGTGCACTTTTCCCAATATATGTAGTATCATTGTCACGAAATTGTGAACAATGACGATATGTATTTCTAGTCCTATAAAAAGAATTAAATTTCCCCTTGACCATAGACGTTGTATTTTTACTGGATGATGTATCATCCTGACTGAACTTAGGATGATACCTATCTGTACCCAAGGTAGTAGGTTTCATACATGTCGTGTATGACTGCTTGTTAGGCAAACGTAATACCTTGTTGAAAAATTTATTTATCTTCATTTTATTGTCCGAGTCATCCGGATTCCAACACCATTACTCTTGTTAGGAATATCCTTTCCTCTGTTGACAACGTCAACAGTTTTCTTAAGATCAGTTGGTGGCTGATCATGTCGCCAAGACTTGTCCCCTGAATTGGCAGTATTCTTCTGACGAGGAAAGGTATATCTCCCTCGCAATGATATTTTTATTTTGTTAGGTTGTGCTGAGCTGGTCTTAGCACATGGAGCACCCTTGGTATGTCGTACAAAAGGTTTATCATACCTGCTGTTGGACAAAATCTTCTTGTCCAATGCCACATCCAGTAGACCATCTACTCTTTTTCTTTCATTTGTACCCTCTAAATTCAGGAGTGTTATTTCCTGTCTCTGCCTCTTATTTTTTTTATCCAAGTTAGTAGTTTTCTTCCTCTAATTAATAAGGAAAGAATCAACTGCATTCAGCTTAGTTAAAAGTTCATTAATCTGCTGTTGCATTTTCCTTTCTAGTTCAGAATATTGAATATTTTCATCAATCAGTAATTTATCGGAGGCAAGTAATTTTTCATCAGTAACACTCTTTGTTTGATCAAGCAATTTTCTTAATGAACTAACTTCAGACCGTAGTTCACTATTTTCCTCATTGAGTTTATCTTGTTTCATTTTATTATCAGTTAATTCTACCTAATATATTTTCTCTTCTGACATATCACCGTGTACTTTCAAACGAGTAATCTCAGATTTCAGTTCTTGAATATGAGTTGATTGTGTATGACAATCCCGACATAAAGATGCACGTTGCTTTAACATATGAACATTAAGACTCTTTTCTTCTTTTAATGAGATTACCTCATCCTCTAACTTTTTATTCTGTAGAGTAATAGAATTATAAAATTCCTTATTATGCGCTGTCAATAGCGTCATCTGATTCTTCAGTGAAGAATTTTCAGACTCCATAACTAACAATTTCTTTTCGTACTCTATTTGTAACTGCTGCAGTTCACTAGTAAGGGCCTTGTCATTAAATTGATGTTCTGTTATTTTATCACCTTCGTGAACATCATCAAATATCGCATGACGTATGTATGTTCTTTAATACATGATCATGCTCAACATTAATGTAGCGACTCAAAAATATAAGAAGATTCTACCGTAGTAAATCTGATAAATCTTTAGCCATTGCCATATGAGGCATGGAATGAAAATTAACCTCAGCAAAATTCTTTAAATGTAATGCAGCTTGACATAAAAATTGATCCATTACATATTTCTCATGTTCTGGGCCTTTTAATTCATTAAAGAGCCAACCATCCTTATATATCTCCTCCAACACGGAACTCATGTCCACTGGATCCATATCAGAATCCATAGTGACTCACTCACTTAGTCAACTATTAATATTAATCACCAATCTAAATTAATCAATTAATTATATGAGTATACAATAAAGTATGGTCATTCAATATAACCAATCAACCACTTATCATGTTCCCTTACAACTAATTGTAAGTTCAAAAATTATCTTCACTTATTCCTTATGGGTATCCTTCATCCATAAATATTTTAATTAATTATGTATTTATAATAACTAATATAGTGTCCTATTTCATCACCTATTCATAGTGTGATTAACAATCAATTATCAAATAAAAGTTACCCTTCTTCAATATTTTATTATAATATTATGACCTCATGCCCTATGCAGCATGTGTAAAGAGAAGTGCCTTAGACCACCAGTGCAAAATGTTGCAATCATTCAAGTATTTTATTTCAATCAAAATTAATCAAAAAGTTTTATTATATTATTACCTAATTAATTTATATTATTATCATTAGACTATCAATTTATAAATTAATAAAATACAAGAAGAACAATAAACTAAAGTTTTACAAGACAGTAGCACGCCACAAATGACAAATTCCAGACATAAAAAATGATTTTATGAAACGAGCAGAAAATCGGAAGTAAGGTCAAGGTTTGAACCAAAATCTAGGGCACATGACATACACTGAAAATGATGACGTCAACATGGACTCACAGAGGAACCGTTACAAAACATGTTATAATTATTTAAAAAAAAACGATAGTAAGGTCAGGATGACGATTTAGGATAAGAACAGTGACAAAACTGAATAAAAATGAAAACTTATTACAGCAAAATACACCAAGTATAACGCAACTTTACAACTAAAACACCAAATATCGAGTTTTTGCAATGACAAGCAGAACGTTCCCCAGTTAATTTGTTAGGGGGTCCCCTGTACAAAATTGCAAAAATTCAATAATCCCTAAGAGCGATCAGAATTGTTGCGGTCAGCCACAGCGACATAACAGCAATTCTGATTCCCGAACCAACCGACCCGTCAGCTACTGTGTACTGTGGTCGTACCTTTGAGACAGCGAGCTAACAGTTTAGTGTGAGTGTGCCTTAAACCCATAGTACCAGTAGAGAGTTTGTTCAGACAGCACTAGTAGCCTGGTGTGCTCTGTGTGTGTGCTGTGTACCATTGGATACATATAACGTATTCTGACATCTGGGGTGACTCGTTTTGTTAAGGCCGTGGAGCCTGTGTGATTTAATATTTATTTCCCAGCTAGCTGGCGTTATTGGTTCGATATTAGTTGATAGGAAAACCTTAGAGCCTGCATTTGTGTTAATCAGGCCATTATTGGTGCACACAGTAGTCTAGAAGGCGGTAGGCCACTGTGTTGGCGCCTTCAGATTTTTTGTCAACTCACGGGAGTGAGTTGTTTTTGTCCGTCCAGTTAAAGGCTAGTGTGTGTGTCAGTCTGTGTCGGTATTGTTTACGGTCGTGTGACTTAACCTCGACTACGGGCGCTGACCTACTTTCAGTATCACAGTTGGAATGGCTATTTTTCTGTATGCTTTCAGTCTATCGCCGTTGAAATAGTGTATAGCTGAGTTTCAAGTGTTTGCTCTGGTATTGTTGCAGGTCTGTGTACGATTGTTGAAGTGTTAGGCTGATGTTACAGTGTGCATCAGACGGGTCAGTTTGACGTATCTCTGAGTCCGTTTGGTGGTTGGCGACAGTGATCCAGGTGGAGCAGTGGAGCTTGGGGTGTGGGTACCATCTAGGTAGTTTGGCCCAGACGGCGGGTGGAGCGTCCGATGGGAGATAGCTTGGTCAACCTCGGAATAGGGTGGTAGAAGATGATTGTTAGGAGGTTTTAGTTGATAGGAGATTGTTAGTGTGGTTGGTACCCATGGTCATCGTGTGGGACTTTTGGCCTTGTAATTGCTACGCAGATGAGCCCACCCTGGGGTAAAAGTGAACGCCTCTGACATGACCTTCCTACTCAGACCTACCCAACCAGGGGTGAAGGCCGACACCAGTGACGTTGCCTTACTACGCAGAAGTGCCTGACCAGAGGCGAATTCTTTTGTGCATCGTGTCCTGCCGACTTGCCGGGTTCCAGTGGATGTTACCTTACAGACTGCTGTGATCCTTGGAGTAACTAACGTTCTTATAGGCTTGTCGTGTGGTACACATGTGACAGTGCCAAGGAACTTACACGTGTATCAGACGGGTAGACTGTTGTTAGTAGCTGTGCAGCTGAACTTTGAAGAAGTAGACATTTCCGTATATATTATAAACAGTGCTGTGTGAGCACCGAAGAGGACAGTGCGGTCATTGCGTGAGAGAGTATTTTACCGTAACAAGGAACTCTGTAGCGAGTTTGTGACACTCAGACTGACAGTGAAGTTATTCCTGGACCGAGATTCATTTTGGATTATACGTGTTTTATTGTGGAGTCTGATTTGTTCTGTGATCATCATTCATCGTCAGTGCTGAGGATTCTCCGTACTCAAGCGCCGTTGGAGCTTCAGATAAGTTATTGTTTGTCTGCTTGTGTATTATGTAGTATATTGACATTTTCTTGTTTCTTCGGAGAATTTAATTTTCTTGTCTGTCTTCCTTACTGTTACTAGCTATCATGTACTTTGACCTGTTAAGTAGTTTAGTGCTGTTTCTTTATTTGCTTCTTGGTTTGTTATTATTTTCTTTCCTTTTGTTTTGTCTTCTCCTTATTGTACAAGTATGACTTAGTTTGTGTGTATGTTGATTATTAGTTGTATCTGATCTTGCTCTGTTTTCTTAGTAGTTTGAAAATATGTGGATTATATATTTTTGTGACATTATAGTATAATTGTACTGATAGCTTACTTAGTTTATTTTTACTGGAGTGAAGATAGTGCTTGGTGGTAGAGATAGCTTCCAGCACCTCATTGTTGAGTGTGGTTTTCGTGGAGTCTTTGGTGTTATAATGTATTGGTGTGTTCAAGGGAGGAAGGGTGGTGAGCCTGGTCCGTTCTTGGCCTTTCGTGGGAGGGGATTGGATTGGGCCGATTCTTTTAGGGTGTGGCTGTGTTTGTTTTGTGGTGGAGTCTGGCAGACGGGATGTCCGGCGACTGCCCTGCTTAACAGTCCAAGCCCTGTTGGTGTTAGGTGTAGCCGTGTAGTGTGTATTTATATTGTCGTGTACATTCAGAAATTCTTTTGTTGTGTAAATACGTTTAGAGGTATCCCTTGTTTTCATTCGTGTGCAGTCACGCATTGTATATATTAATCTACCTCTTCTCTTTGTGTTCTTTAATCTATTTCATCGTGACTGAAATTTTGTTTTCGTAATGTGATGTAGTCGGCGTCTGTGGCCTAATGGATATGAACGCAGTTTCATAATCCAGATATACCAGGTTCGAAACCTGCTGCAGGCGGTTTGGTAGCAGATCGCTTTGTGTGGATTTTTAACAATGGTATACGGTAAGCGCCGTACCGTTCAGAAAGCAATGGCAAACTACTTAATGAAAAAATTGCCTAGAAAAAACACAAACAGCCAATAAAAGCTGGGGTTGATTGCCACGTCCTGTAAAGGATAAGCAACTAACTTTAATGTGATGTATGTGTTTATTTCATCTGTGTTGTGCTCATGTTTGCCACAGGTAATACTTGCATAACAGAGATTATTGAGTTTAGTTGTAAGTGAAGTGTTATTTGATTATAGCACCAGTGTGGGGGCCAGTAACAGATTTTGAAGTAATACCTATTTTGAATTAAGTTCATATATTATTGTCAAAGTATCAGGAAGTTGTTACTATACAACAATCGACTATTGTAAGTTTGGTTGAGGATATAATAGAGAATAAGTGGTCGGAAAGACCAAACCTTCACAAATGGTGACACCATAGCCAAGGGGCTAAGTGAGACTTTATTGTTATTATATGGTAAAGGTGAATTATATTTATACAATAAAATACGAGGTGATATTTACTTTCAGGCTTATATATGTGTGTAGATTGAAGAAGTGATATCTATATTTACTACTATTATTGCTGCATAGGGTGGTAAGCAGAAATGTATCTGCTGATTTAAGTGGAATATATACAGTCGAGTAATTGTACTGTAAAGAGTTATATCACAGTTATAGGGAGCATTCTAAGTGTACACTATTGATCTACAGACGTTCATTCAGAGTGGGAAAGACTGTGTACACTGGCAGAGAACTAAGTGAATATGCCAAGGCTGAATTTTTTTCAGTCGAGAATCAGAGAGCTTTGGAGAAGGAATTGAAAGAGAAGGAAGCAAAGGAAGAAAAAGAAAGAATTGAGAAACAGAATTCTCTAAGAGATGCTCGAGCTGAAGAGCTAGACCTAAAAAGGTAAGAATTTGAATTACAAGAAAAGAAGATGAAAGAAGAAAGTGAGTGGAAACAGAGAGAATTCGAGTTACAAGAAAAGAAGATGAAAGAAGAAAGTGAGTGGAAACAGAGAGAATTCGAGTTTCAAGAAATGAAGATGAGAGAAGAAAAAGAATTATAAGAAAAGAAGATGAGAGAAGATAAAGAATTGCAAGAAAAGATGATGAGAGAAGATAGAAAGTTACAGTTGGAGAAGGAGAGATTGAGAATAGCTCTGGACGAGAAAATGATGGAGAAGGAGATACAATTGAAGAAGTTAGAATTGGGTGCCAGTGGTCAGAACTCAACTTCTGGTGGGTCTCATCGTCCTTTTAGGCTGCATCTACCAAATTTCAATGATAAAATTGATAGTTTAGATTTCTACCTGGAACGATTTGAGACCGTATGTGTATCCTATAAGGTTGATAGGGATCACTGGCCATCTCTTTTATCGACACTGCTAGTGGGGACTGCGATGGAGACTTTTTATAGTCTCTCTGTAGAGAAAAGGGCCGATTATGAGAAAGTGAAGGAGAGATTGCTCCGGAAGTTCCGTCTGACTGCTGACGGCTACCGGACGCGTTTTATAAACGCGATGCCTAGCGCAAACCAAGACTTCGAGGATTTTAACTCGAAGATCAAACTTCTGCTGAATAGATGGATCGACATGGAGGGATAACAAAGGACTTTAATGGCTTGCTAGATTTGGTGCTACGGGACAAAGTTTTGTCCTCGTGTTCCAGTGAGTTGGTGGTCCATCCATGGCCCAATTGGGGCACCATTATGTCCTGGCCCATCCGAGCAAACCTATTCAGAAGTCGGGTCTGTCAGACGACTTAGTTGCCAGTGTCGGCAAAATTCAGCGCCAGTTTGGGAGAAATCAGTCAGACAGGGGCCAAGAGCAGAAGTATGAGAGGCCCTCCAGTCCCTACCAGCCGCGTAGAGGTAGCTATGTGAATTTCCGTTCGCATGGGAATAGTCGGCCGAGGTGGCAGAGCCGACAATATGATAGTTATAGCGATAGACGGGAGCGCCAAACGCAAAAGCAGGTACGCTTCAAGGACTCTCGAGACGAAGACCGGTTTTAGTATAAAACCAAACATCACAAGCAGGGGAGTGGTTCCTCAGAGAGTCGATCGTCCGACTCGGATGCGGGGTCTTTGTCATCGAAAGGTTCCAGCAAAGGTGCACGCGATGAGAAGAAGAAAGAGCGCATGTGTTCCAATTGTGGTGACAAGAATCATTGCGCTGACAGGTGTCCCACCCCAATAGAACACGCAAATTCCGCGTTTGTGTTGGACACAATTAATAGTGAGGACTGTACAGGGTGTCGCCCTCTGTTCCACGCGAACGAGAGGGTAGTGCGTCAATGCGGGCATGCGGCACCATGTCTGTCAGCAGTCCATGAGACTTGCAAGGTGATCCTCCGCGAAGGGAAGGTGGAGAATAGACCAGTCCGGGTGTTGAGGGACACTGGTTGCACCACAATTGGGGTGCGTCGATCGTGCATCGACGACTCCTGCCTTACAGGCAAAACTGTAAAGTGCACCACGTTCGGGGGCAAAGTGGAGTCTTACCCCCAGGCGAGTATTAAGGTGGACACTCCGTTCCTCTCGGGTAGAGTGAACGCGCTTGTCCTTGAGGATCCGATTGCCGATTTAATCGTCGGCAGTGTACAGGAAATGCACAAGGCTATGGGTGACATGAGTAGGAGCAGTAGGAACTTATACAAGGGTCCGATAGCTAGTGATCGCACAGTTTGGGCGCGTAACGTCCCACTGAGTGCTAGTTGGCGCACACTCAGGTGAGTGTTTGATGAGGTCGCGCCGGTTAGATTTGTAGAGGTGCTGTCGTTGCGCGACAATACCAAAATGGCGCGGGTGACTTTTGCGAATAAATGGGGTGCGCGTAAGGCAGTTAGGCTGAAGCATATGTCCTTGCTTCAGAATCATCTTTCTAATAGTAAAGCAATACTAGGGTTAGATTTCGGGTTCGTGATCAGTAAGATGTTTTGGTTAATACGAACCGAACCTGAGTGGCTCTGACCCACGCCCCCAGTTCGATCTTGATATGAAAATGTGTATTTTGTAGACTTGTACAGGTTAAGAAATGCTGTACAATGCATAGTTATGCTGTATTATGCTGTGTCGTACTTTGTATTAATGTGGGATGACGCCATACAGGCACGCTGTGGACAGGTACACTGTAGGCGGGCATACTGTAGGCAGGTACACTGTAAGCAGGTGCACTGTAGGCAGGCCTGGCGTGCATTTATCCGAGACCTATGGAATATGATGGTCCCGTAATATTTAAGGCTCATGTTGATACTTTACTATGCCTTTGTCTGTAATTTATATGTCATGCGTTACAATATATGTCTATCGAAAGTTGTGTTGGCAGAAACCAGATACTCCACTATTAAGAGAGAGTGCCTTGCGATTATCTGGGCGGTGTCTAAGTTGGCACGATATCTGTTGTGGGCACATTTTTTCCTCCAAACAGATCACAAACCACTGCTATTTTTGCAGTCGGCTAAATCCCACAGTGCTAAATTGACACGCTGGGCATTATTGCTGCAGCAATTCAATTTTACGATTTTACCAATTCAGGGTGTATATAATGTGGTAGCAGATGTCTTGTCCAAGTTGTGAAGTCTGTGGGACAGTTATAGTCTGTGGGACAGGTACATCTGAGGTGAGTACTTGTTAGAATTTATGTAAGAAGTGTATTATGACTATTAGAATTGGTATTTCATGATGAGGTATTTTGGTATACAATGTATATATTATGCTGCCATAAAGGCAATATCTATGAAGTGGTACGCAATGTGTAGATGTATCATGTTATCTTATACCTACGGTTATATTGTGGGAAATGATTCCTGATACGATGACATGATGTTTGATTGGTGACAATTAGTTATATAGATTTGGTGAAACATGCATTGTGTTTAGACTACTCCAGGATTAGTCAGTCGTTGGTATTTTTCACGACTGCCAGTACCTGGTGTGGATTTGTACATGCTCCCTTGAATTTAGTCTAGTAATTGAGAAGGCATGTATGACAACAGTATTGGACAACTCTGGCATTCTTTATCTACATGAGGAGGTGCTATCTCGGCATTCTGTTCGTCCATACTCCGAAGGGGGTTGGGCGTGACTCCTCCGGTGGAAGAAAACTTCGTTTTCTTTCTTAAGGAAGGGGGCGGTGGATGTCACAGGATAGACATTCACCGAAATTTTGAGTTGGTCACGTTGGAAAGTGGCTTCGCTGTTAGAATAGAAAAAATCCATTTTGGCGAGTTGGGCCAAAACGGAAGACGATATAAAACTGTTGGCGCAAAACATTCTACGAGATGTCCGCCGTCCTGTTCGGACGTTTGTTCCCTTTGTCAGCAGTTTTGCTGGGATTACATGAATGCCATTCTTGTTCATTGCTTGCAATTGTTTCAGGTGTTCAGGATTATTGGTATATTACTAGAATGTGGATGTGATTTCTAGTGGGTTTTTCCTGGATAGTATTTACGTAGAATCGTGCAAGTATGTATTGCTTTGCGTCAGTTTTCGACTTAGCCTGCGAGGGATAGTCGTTGTGTGGTCGCTGGGTAGAGTATGTCGGTGACTATTGTGCTATTATGTTGAGTTGTTATTATGGCAAGTAATTTGGCGTTTTCATTACATTGTGTATTGCATTTCGTGTATATTGCTAGCCGTGTATGGCTATTGTGTGTGCACATTATTTATTAAAAGAATCATACCTGATTTAGGCGTTATTGTATTACTCATGTCAGCTACTGTGTACTTTGGTCGTACCTTTGAGACAGCGAGCTAAGAGTTTAGTGTGAGTGTGCCTTAAACCCATAGTACCAGTAGAGAGTTTGTTCAGACAGCACTAGTAGCCTGGTGTGCTCTGTGTGTGTGCTGTGTACCATTGGATTTATATAACTTATTCCGACAAAAGAGAATAAATGGACTTGGAAGGGGAAGACTGAAGCAAAGAAACTTTGTAGAGACAGTCAAAACAAAGATGAGAGCAGACCCCATAAACGCTATATCAACAGCTACGCCCATATGTACTGCGCACATGCTACCTATTTGGAAACGACAGTGCTTCCTTGAAATGATAGAACACGTTCCTGGTATTGAGAGAAAGACAAGCCAAAATGAAACAGAAAGGAGAGTCCTAACCACAAAATATATAGAGAAACATTACCCAAGCAACATCTGGATCCATGCATACACGGATGGATCAGCAACTAATGCAACAGAAGATGGGGGTGGAGGAGTCTTCCTGACCTTAAGCAATGGCACACAGAAAAAGATTGCAGTCGCAACATGGACATTTTCAAGTAACGTCGGAGCAGAGGGCCTTAAAAACTGCATCAGAAATTCTAATGACAGAAGAAAGCTCAGAGAGACCAGAAGCTATCTTCTCAGATGCGCTGTCAGTAATTACAACGCTAAAAAGTCAATGTAAAGCTGAACTGGATGACCTAAGAGTAACACTTTACAGACTATATCAGCAATGCAAAAGAGTTTTGTTACTGTGGATCTTTTCTCACTGTAAATGAAGAGGCTGACAGTTTGGCAACGAAAGGGGGAAAACATCCTCAACTTTACATAAATATAACTTATGAGTAGGACAAGAGATTTATCAAGATACAGGCACAAGTGGTAAGCAGAGCATCCAGGCCACACAAAAAAATGATCCATATTACCAGCTTAGCAGAAGTTAACAGGTGGTAGTCTTCAGACTTTGCACAGGACATAACAGATTGAGATACTATCTATTCAACAAACTACTGGTGAGTGTGACTGTGGCACCGATAAAATGACTGCCGAACATCTGCTTCTAAGGTGCCCAACATATGAGGAACAGAGAAAACACATATGGCCATCGCCAGTACCATTCCTGAAGAAAATCTACGGAGATATCAACAGCCTCAGGCCGACTACTGCTTTCTTTGAACTTATTCAAGTTGACATCTGAGGGTGAACTAAGAAGCAGAAGAAATATAAAATTCTTTGCCACTAACGTATCAAGATCGTGTGCATGGAAATCTTCCTTGTAACAGAAATTCTGGTGTTCTAAATTGTTAATTCTGCTAACCAGAAGTACGCTTTGCTAGATTATTTCCCATTAGACACTTAGCACGTATTGTGTAGACTCAGACTTATGCAGGACTAATGACACAGAAGTTGCTTCATAAGCTTCACATCTAACATCGATAGTTATCTTGTTTCTCTACTGATCACTCTGTTTTTAATTTTCTAGTAATGATGAATTACACGAGGCGCACAAAATAAGTGTTAAATATATTACGCATGAAAATGTGTTCATGTAAGTCTGTAATGATGATACAACAATCTAGATGCAGGTGAATTGTATAACTATGAATTACTTCACATTATTATCATAGAAGAAAAATTTTTGTTTTGATTAACCATTAACGAACAGCAGTAGGAAAAAAACAGTCTTTTACACCTTTAACTATGAGGCTAAGTTTAAAAAGAAATATTAAATAGTGAAAAAGAAAAATTAATAATAATTTTTCTAAAATTTAATAACCTTATTTTCCACTTCACAAATTCCTTAAGAACACTGTATAAAATTAAATTCCACAGATATAAAACATACATTCACACAGAAATAAGATGTTAGAACATACTGTAAACAGGCTAAACTCTAGGTAATTCTTCCTCTCATGCTTTGCGATGGATTTACAAATCTGTTCTGGCTTCTGATGAACGTGTCGTTTTATTTCGGGTTGCCAATATGTTAGATGGAGCCGCGGTAGCGCAGTAATTAGTGCACTGGCTTCCTAGCTCAGTGGTCCATGGTTCGGTCCCCAGTTGAGGTGGAATTTTTTAGACAGCAAAAGGCTCCAGAGTCGACCCAGTCTCAACATTGGGGTACGAGAGTAACTCTGAGAGCGTTAAGGCGGCCGGCGTGATGCTGACCACATCACTGCTAGTGTGCCCATGGTCAAGAAAATATAGGCCTAATACCATATTCCCAATTTGCCTTAATGGGCCTGTAACGGAATCCTTTACCCTTTTCTTTACCTAATATGTCAGATGTCGTGGACTGTGTCATACGACTCAGCCCTCCATCTTTTCATGCTACGTACTTCATGCTTGAGTGCCATTTCAGTACACGTCAATCGCTAAAAATGGATGGAGTCTCGTAACCGACATTTCACTCCGTACTGTGTTTTTGGTTGCGACAAACCGTGGTTTTGGGTTTGCTGCCCGATACAGAAATTTTCTGCACCTGATCACTGATTCTGCGGCTTGAGTAAAGACCCCTCAGGCCGCTCGCCTGAGGGGCATGTTTTGTCTCATTGTTATATGGCGGCTTCCTTCAATGTATCTTATTATCTCGTCATGTAGACACGCTGACGCTCTCAATGTAGACTACCATCTGGTAACCACGTTTCAGTGCGTGTCACGGGTCATTTTGCTTTCAATCGCTCTAGCGACTTGCTATTGTATCCCAATGTGGTGATACTCGTGCTGTTTAAGCACGGTATAAAATAAATTATTTTTATGGCCAAGCCGGGCGTCTCCCAAGTCAAACAATAACTCGTCTACCAAACCAGGAGTGTTCTAAAAGATAAAGGGAAAATATCAAAGGCGTGTTTAAAGTTACACTTAAGTACAAACAGTGATTATGAAATATTACTTTAAAAATACGGAAAAGCAAAACGGGAGATAAATAAAATTAAAAAGTTGATGAAAAAGACACAGGGCGATAAAGATATGCGCGTTATATCACAGTGGCGATTATATCTTTTGTACAATTTAGTCATGAGATTGGTAAGCAGGGTTAATAATCCACATCTCTTTTTTCTATACAAACCTTTACCTTTGTGACAACAGCCAGTGAATTAACGATCTGTGCAGACTTCGTTTAACACATGTTTGAGTTTACAAAACTTACAAATTACTGCCATAGTTCTACAGTAAATAACTAACCTCGCGGAGGGATTGTGATTCCGTAGGTCTGATTGTAATCATCCAAGCATTTCTTCTCTCGGTCTAGCTCTGCAATGTATACCCTTTCTCTAGTCAATCTCTGTTCTTTTCACCAGTAATTTCAATGCCCACCATATTGTTGACCGTACTTATAACTGTAGAGCCTTCTGACAAGTTCACCATAAGAATTAATGTTAGATTTGTTGTTTTTAAAGTGTAATTTTCTACCTCAACTAATCAAACAACAAAATCATTAATTAATATCTGACAATTTGTAAATGCTTTTATTTTAAGAAGATAAAATCTTCTGTTTTTATATTCCTTTGAATAATATCTTGCTTAGGCCTTACATTAATCTCCTGCGAGGCAGCTTGTATTAAAAATGGATGTCATGACATCTTTACCGCTCTAGCAACATGTGTTGCTCTCTGACAGCAATACTGTTTATCACCCAGCCAATGATTTGTTGTAGTCCCCTCGGCAAATTTCGTACTTCGTGAATCTGAAAGTTGTGACAAAGAGTTTAGCTGCTCTATTTGTTGCAGGTGGGCAAGTAAAAAGGTAGGTAAAGGATCCCGTTACATGCCTATTGAGGCATATTGGGAATATGGTGTTAGGCCAATATTTTCCTGACCATCGCCACACTAGTGGTGATGTAGTCAGCACCTTCTTAACCTTCTCAGAGTTGCGCTAGTACTCAATTCATGAGGCTGGGTCGAACCCAGAGCCGTTTGCGGTCTAAAAAATCCCACCTCAACTGGGGATCGAACCATGGACCACCGAGTAGGAAGCCAGTGCAATAACTACTTCGCTACCGCGGGTCCATTAATGGACAAGTGCTGTTATTAAAGGGTCAGTTTCTGACAAATAAATTGGTTTCAATTGTCAGAAATAGTGTCTCGTAACTTTTCAATGACGAAATGTTGGCTCGTTGCACAGATTTTGGTGTCAGTTATCCTAAACGACATGTCAAAAATGTAATGAAAGTGCGCATCTGCGTCCACCGGAATTAACCAAAATTGATTCATAAAATGTCTGGCGTAGTCAGTAGGTATAAATCCTCATTTATGTTCATGCTCATTCCGAGCATGCTTGCCACGGTGACTTGAGCGATAAGACAAGATTCCAAATCTTGTGAAATGTAAAAAAAATGACCGGATAAGCTTAAATATTTCATCTAACTATCGACCAATATAAAGCTATAAATATAAAGCTCCCAGAAATAAACATTTAAGTATTAAATTTAGAAGTTTCAAAAATTTCAACCATGGACTATTTTTACATCATTTGCGAGCTGCACCTCTGGCCAATGTTTACCAGCTTTCTGATCCCGATGACGCCATAGCTCATTGGACACGTATCTTTCAGTATGTGTTTGATAACCATGCACCAGCTAAAGAAGTTCGTTTGAAACGACAGATCAAATCTCCTTGGATCACACAAGCAGTGCTGGAAGCCATGAGGCAGCGAGATCGAGCTCACAGAAATAAGGACTTTAGCACATACAGAGCACAAAGAAACAAGGTACAATAAAAGAAAACATACTTTAAAAACTTAATTCAGAACAAAACAAGCTGTAAAGATATGTGGAAAGCATATGTGGAAAGCAATCAACTCTCTAGCAAACTAACGAAGTTCGCCACACTCATTAAGCCGCAATACCTCATTTACGTGTACGGACTTTAGCAATTACTTTCAGGCAGAAAAAAACCAGTCTTAAATCTACGATACCAGATTCCCCTTGTGACCTAGGCCAACTGTTAGCAATCTGTGAGAACAAATGCACGAGCACAGTCCCATCCGATGTTCCGTACACGACAGTTAATGAAGTGTATAACTATCTTCTAGGCCTTAATGAGAATAAATCATCAGGACTTGATGGAATCAGTAATCGAATACTGCGCTATGCTGCACCAGTTATTAGTGATTCACATACATGTACAATCTATGTATCGCAAAGAGTTACTTACCGTTGCATTTTAAAGTCGCTAAGGTATATCCTCTTTTCAAACCTGGTTTCTCTGATTCTCGTAACCTTGGTAACTATAGGCCAATCTCTCTAATATCATCGCTATCCAAACCACTGGAAAAACACATTCATAAAATAACACTACATTACCTAGTTAACAACGAATTGCAAATTGATAGTCAATCGGGGTTTAAGCCTAAACATTCATGTCACACTGCTCTAACTAACATGATAGACAACTGGCACCTAAATATTAACAACGATAACATGTGTGGGGCAGTCTTTGTAGACTTTTAAAAAGCATTTGTTATGATAGATCATCATCTCATCTCAACCAGTAACCCGTCATGGGCCGTAGGGGTGCCATGGTGGAAGATCAGCAGGCAGGGTCCTCCACTGCTCTCTATCCTCAGCAATGCGTACAAGTGTGGAAAAACCGTGTCCTGCCCATTCTTTGATGTTATCAGCCAAGGATTTTTTTTTTTTTTACCTTCCTCTTCTCCGTTTACCTTCGACTGTTCCCTGAAGGATCGTTTTCGAAAGGGTTAGCATTCTTGACTATTGCTTCACAATCTGGGATAGTTGCTCAGTGTCCAACACAAAGAGACTTCGTTCACTACAAACGCGTGCAGTGCGTCTAGTCTCTGTCAACTGCCTAACTCAGTGTGTAGATTTCTATAAAAACTTCCGAATACTGACCTTAAGAAAGCGGCTGCTGTTTAACAAATCTAATATGATAGATCACGCTATTTTAATTAGAAAACTAGAAACATCAAAAGTAAACTTTCAACTGATGACAATTGTGGTAAAGTACAGTGATACAGCGATAAAATCATAAATTATATGTAATAAAGTCATAATTAGTAAAGTGGTAACGCGTCTTCTTCCCCGCGTTAGAAAACGCATTGATTTAAGCAGGACAGAACATAGTGAGAAATCTTATCGCCGCGTTGATAGTATTAGCCTTTATAACGCGCCCGTCAAGGGTTAACGATAAAAATTTGAAAAAATCTACAAGCGTAGTGGTTCCAGGAAAGATAGAAAGAATAAAACACACGAACGCATAAGATTGAGAGAGCGCACACCTGCTGCCGGCTTGTCAAGTGTTAGAGGTTTGAATTAGCTACTCAGGCCAACAGTGCGAGACGATGCCGTTAGCTTGTGTCGAAAACGATGTCGCAAGTTTGAAAATTTAAAAATACCCCGCTAGTCAAATACATTTCTAACCACAGACACAGTGGAAAAAAACATATATACACACACGCATAATTACTTCCTAGCGGGAAAAAGGAAGATCTGAGGCGATTTTTATATTATTCAAGTAGTTGAAACTTAGAAAAACAACGAACACCAAAATGGAAAATATATTGAATTCTTTATTACTAGATTTATGATCATAAAATTTAGGTAGTCTAAGAGCTGGTCTTGTCCTGATGGGTAATATGCTTTCGAACAAAAAATCCGACAGATAGAAATAAAGTTATAGACAAAAGACGGTATTTGTTCGTACAAGACAGACCAGCACATGCTCGTTTGGACTTGCACTAACGGTGACATTTTGACGCGTCCTTGAAAAAGGCAGGAAAAGGTTACATGTAGTCTGTTGTAGAAAGGGGCAGAAAAGGGGGTGAAAAATTATGGGATGGCTTAACACCAAATATATTTAGCAGAAGAAATCTAAGAATGAGAGAGGAAAAAAACTTGGTAGTGTCCAAAAATCAAGTCTGTTTTTGCTTTTAATTTCAAATTTCAAAATTGTCGTTCGTTCATTGGCCAAAGCCTTTCATATTATTGAGAAAATTCAAAGGCTTGACGCCATTTGTAGAAGATAGTCCCGAAAGCAGGACGTTGTATATTTCTGGAAAAAAGTGATTAGCCTTAATAAAGCAAATATATATGAAAGTAATAGGCATCACAGTTCAGCCAGCAGTATATCTGGAATCTGCTATTCAACGTACCTGTGTTTTTTCATTGAGTTTCTGGTAAGATCGACATTATTCATATATAATTTGTTTAAAAATGTGAGTGAGAGATGCTGCCATCACGACTGTAAGTAATCAGGTCCCAAGCTGATTTGTGCAGGGCCTGAAGGAGAATTAAGATTAAGGAGGTCCACTACTATGAAAACTGGATTTTACGTACAAAATATAGATTTTTTTACTTTTGAGCTTATTTTATTAAATAACCATCGAGGAATCGATTGAGCAAGGTTTTATAACATAAAAAATGCATTTGATGTATCAAAAAGCATATTGTCGGCACCACCCCCATGCTATGATTTTCAAATTTGTGCCGAAAATGCACGATTTCTCACTAAAACTATCAAACAGAGGAGTCTCAAATTTGGCATGCATGTAGTACACATCTATATCTTTAAAAAAACACATCTGCATTTTTAATATTTTGGTAATTTTCTTTTATAAATTTTTTTAAAATATTTTTAAAAATATTTTTTCACACAAATATAGTTTTTTTTTTTTAAATCATTAAAAATATAATTTAAAACTTATAAAAATAATCATGAGTAGTACACATCTATATCTTTAAAGTAACACATCTGCATTTTTGATATTTTGGTAATTTTCTTTTATAAATTAAAAAAAAATATTTAAAAAAATATTTTTTCATACAAATATAGTTTTTTTTTTTTAAATCATTAAAAATAGAATTTTAAACTTATTAAAATAATCATGATTAAAATTGTTTTAATTTTTAGTCACAACATGCGGGTGCCACTTGATAAAGTCAGATTTGGTCAATGGGAAACAAGATTTTTTGTTCTTGAAAATTGGTGAAAAACCCAATATAGCGGTTGTTTAGATTTTTTTTTTTTGGTTACCAGGGTAGAAGGAAAGAAAAAAAATTAGGCAAGACAAAGGCGAGAGGAGAAGCTGCAGGAAGCTGAAGGAGGGGCAGCATATAGTGCTGGACAATTTTAAACACATTCAGCCCCCCAGAATGGAGTATATTGGACAAGACAAGTCACTCGATGACTACATAAAAAATGCATTTTTCTCAAAAAACTAACATTTTATTAACAAAAAATGTTTTTTTTTTTTAACAAAACTATCCAATAGATCAGTCTGAAATTTGGCATGCATTATAGGACACATATATAACCTTTAAATTGACAGGGGCTTTGTTTGATATTTTGGTAATTTGCTTTGATATATATTTTTTAAAATATATTTTTTTCATTTGTTTTTCATACAAATATAGTGTATTTTTTTAAAAAAAGTCATTAAAAATAGTATTTTTTTATCTATCAAAAAAAGCCCTAGACAAATTGTTTTTTAATTGTCGCAGTCACAACATGTGTATGCAATTTGATAAAGTTTGGTCAATGGTAAACATAAGATTTTTGCTCTTGAGAAATTGGTGTAAAACCCAATATGGCGGTTGTTTTTTTTTTGTTGTTTACCATGTAGAAGGAAAGAAGAAAAAATTAGGCAAGATAAAGGCACAAGAGGAGCAGCTGCAGGAAGCTGAAGGAGGTGCAGCATATACGTGTGCTGGACAATTTTAAACACATTCAGCCCCCCAGAATGGAGTATATTGGACAAGACAAGTCAGTTTCGGTGACTAAAATGTGCATTTTTCTCCTCATAAAAAACTAACATTTTATTAACAAAAAAATGTTTTATTTTTTTTACAAACTATCTAATAGATCAGTCTGTAAATTTGGCATGCATGTAGGACACATATATACCTTTAAAATGTTAACAGGGGATCCTATTTTTGATATTTTGGTAAGTTTTGCTTTGATATATTTTTTTAAATATTTTTTTTTTTCATATGCTTTTGTTTTTTCATATACAAAATAATTAGTGTATTTTTTTTTTTTAAATCATTAAAAATAGAATTTTTAACTTATCAAAAAAAGCCCCTGATAAATTGTTTTAATTGTCAGTCACAACATGTGTGTGCAATTTGGTAAAGTTTGGTCAATGGGAAACATAAGTTTTTAGCTCTCGAAAAGTGGTGAAAATCCAATATGGCGGATTTTTTTTTTTTTTGGTTACCATGGTAACCACATGTTTTTTAACAAAATAAACTGTAGAATTTGGTTCATGGACATACACTGTGTCTATTGAGCACATAAAAAGTTTGAAAATGTTATTAGAACAAAAGTTAGTTTTCACTGTAGGGAAACCCCTTAAACACATTGCCAGTTTTGTAAATGCACATGTTTTGTGAAATAAAATGTTTTCTTAGGTGACCAGAGGGACACAGCTCACCTATCCCATTGTATGGTAGTGTAGTGAAATTGACAGAGATACAACGGTAAAATACCTCCAAAGATAACATTTAAGGATAAAAACATAATGCGTAGGCTGCGAATAGTACATGATCGCCTAGACCGCGGGTCATCATCCTCCATAATAATTGACTTGCTAGACAGGAGGGGAACGGCGGATAAAAAGGAAAAAATATGACTGGAAAGATTGCGTGAGACTGGAAAGGCTAAGGAGACGCAATTGGGGGGGAAACGGAGAAAAGTCACGTTTCCCAAGTTGACATAAAAAGTAAGCAACTCGACAGAAGGGACCATAGATATGATACGCCACAGTCATTTAATGGACGCTTTTGCGATACCAAGCCCTTGATTTGAATTGAGCGGCTAAAACGCAGTTGCTTGAAATATTACCAAAATTAAAAAGTAATTTTTTCTTAATATTAATGTTAGGAATATAAAAATTAGCTGGCCG
The DNA here is from genome assembly GCA_024509875.1 of Oreohelix idahoensis. NCBI lineage: Eukaryota > Metazoa > Mollusca > Gastropoda > Stylommatophora > Oreohelicidae > Oreohelix > Oreohelix idahoensis. Next base: position 198,928 of record JAMPIV010011638.1, read on the forward strand.
GATGGCCCATTCTGAGCAGTGAACTAATATGTTCTTAATTTTACAGACGGATAGATAATATTGAAGATAATGACAAAAGACAGTGTTGTTCACATCATCGACAGACTGTATTGAATCAAAAAGTGTCGCTATTTGCACAAAAAAACACGACCTCGAGACGCAGGTGTTCAAATCTACTTAGTATGGAAGAGAAGGGATTTTGTGGTGGCTGTGTCTAAAAATAACTTTTAACGACAAAATTTTGGAGGGGAGAGAAAGGTTGGTTCAAAAATCAAGTACATTTTGTAGAAACACAAGTAGAGACGGACAGACTAACAGATAACCATCCATACTTGACTGAAGCATGACTGAAATGACTTTAGGGTAGGAAATTTGAATTTAAAATAAACCTAGGCAGTGATTGGCCACAGACAATCATATCATTAGCGCTCAGACGCGAAAGTGGGGACATTCTTCAATAGTTGTTCAGTGATAGACACAGATTTTAAAGTGTGGTGATTTCCATATGAAAGAAAGTGAAAGAAGTTTAGGGACGCCATACTATAGCCAGCAGCTCAGCTGAGTTTTGCTAGCAATTCTGTGTTATTTATTCATAATCTGGTAAGATTGAAATTATTTCTTTATATATTTTGAATATTGTTTCATGTTCGAGTGATTTGATACTGCCATATCGAAATCTAGCCTTACAAACAAGTAGGGATTTGCTCTAGACCCCCCGCCCAAGTCAGGGTCTAGGGACCAACAATGTACATAAACTCCAGCAAGGGTTAGGCAAGACAGATCAAGTGTTGAGAATAATGAAACATATTACCTATCCTCTTTTAGGGCAGAAAACTAATAAATATTTTTCAGAATCTATAGTCTGGGAGGATCTATCTGATGTAAAACCACCATGGTAAATGTGCTGTTTGGTCAGAGAGATCTGACCTGTCTGTATGATGTGGTTGTTGTGTCAGTGTTGTGTCCAGACGTGGGTAGAGAATAGATTTTGACACATGGCCCATACTTTGATTGCAGAGCTGTGAGTTTCTGTTGTCAACAAAGCAGTGTCTATTCATTTGGTGACTTTACTCGAGTGTATCTGTGCAGTACTTGTGACAGAGACCACCATTATTGCCCGCCAGCACGGAGAGGTGGGACCACCAGATTTCAGCACCAGAGCTACAACTACAAGATGAGTGAGCCTCTGGTCTGCTGACATTCACCAACGCTTTGTAGTTACTAATACCCCCATAAAAATTCCCACCATTTTCTGGACACTGTGTAGTCAATATAGACAGGTGTGATGAGGCCACCCCAACAGCACAAACATTAACTATCCTCCCAAGTAGATGACTACTAGAACATTTTAATAAAACTAACTAGTATAGTACATATATATGTACACTATTGCATTTATGATATAATATTCCATGCATTTCTTTCATAATCTCTAAATCCTTTTAAGTTCTGGTCAATCTGAAAAATTGATCCAGAACAAAATAAATGTAATATAATTCTATCAAAAATTTTACACACGTGAGTTAGTTCAGTGTATTTTAACATTTATTAATTTTATTATTCTTGTTAAATATCTGTGGGTATATCTATAACCTATTACACCACACTACATATCATAACCCTAGACACTTTACGTAGCTACATTCATTAAAAAAAAAAAATAGTGTGAGGTCGTAGTGGTAGCAAGAAAGGCCTTCTGACAATTCACAACTACATCTTATCTCAGGAGCCTTCACAGCTGGCCTCATACAATTACATTTAGTAATATCACCATCATACAATACCATCAAACACCACTACAGGTAGAAAAGAAAGATTAATAATATTATTGCAGATGCAGTGCCGCCTTTGTAGGAGAGACATGTGAACAACACTGGTACACTGTGGAATGGATGTGCTGGATTGGTCCATTGGATATGACCCAGCTCTTTATTTCTTATGTATGCTCTTTTGTATATAAAACACAGTCTAAATAATCGCCACTTATTATCACCTTCGTCGATTTTCAAAAAGCCTTTAATAGTCTACACCGCCCATCATTGTGGAAGATACTTACAATCTATGGTTTTCAAACAAAATATGTGAATATAATCAAAGCGCTATATGACAATGCAAGATGTTGTGTTAGAACAAATAAAGGGAATACAGAATGGTTTACAGTAGAAACAGGGGTGAATTAAGGCTGTATTATGTCACCACTACTTTTTGGAATAGCTATTGATTGGGTTATGAGAAACTATACCCACAATGAACAATTAGGTATAAAATGGACAAATTGAAAATTCCTGGGGGACCTGGATTTCGCAGATGATTTAGCATTCTTAAGTTCAACACCCAGGCAATCACAAGAAGCAGTAAATAATTTGTGTCATCTCTCGGTTAAAATAGGTTTCCAAATAAATGCCTCTAAAACTAAAGCTATGAACTTTTCTAATGAGACCTTTGATATCATCTTGAACGGGGAAAAACTACAGAAAGTTGAAAGATTCAATTATTTAGGCAGTAAAATGACTCAGGATGGTGACACAACAAGAGAAATTCATACTAGAATTGCTTTGGCAGCTAGCGCCTTCAATAGATTATCTAACATTTGGAAATTACGATCATTGAATATACATACCAAGCTTCGTCTGTTTAATTCAAATGTTATCTCAGTGTTAACATACGGCTGTGAGAGTTGGAAAATAACAAAATCATTGGAGAACAAGCTGAATACATTCGAGAACAAATGTCTTAGAAAACTCATGAACATCAGTTGGAAAGAATTCAAGACTAATCGACAAATAAGAGAAGACTCTAGGCAGAAATATGTCTCCGACTATATAAGGAAAAGACGATGGTCATATATCGGTCATGTCCTACGAATGCAAAACAACAGAATACCACTACAGGCGCTCACTTGGGTTCCTGAGGGTAAGAGGATAAAAGGAAGACCAAAAGAAACACTCAGAAGAACAATAATAAGAGAAGGAAGAACGTTGGGCCTAAATAATGTGCAAGAGCTAAGAGGAGTGGCGTCACAACGAACAACCTGGAGAGGACTGGTTTCTGCCTTATGCGCCGTGTTTGGTGCTTAAAGAATTTATTATTATTATTATTAAATAAGATATCAACCAGGAGACATTGTCTCATTAATACAGGGTTTTATTTGGCACTAGTCCGGTGCCAGATTTCAATGGGAAAGCCGTTGAGAAGTTTGGAGTCCAGTAGTGATAGGGGTCGCCAGTATCCCCCCTATTACTTTTGGAGCAGTGGTCATTCGGCAGAAAGAATTCAGACAGTTCCAGTGGGCCAGATAAATAAATATCTGGTACCCTAACAGTACATCAGCTATAAGAGCAGCATACCCCTGTATTCAAGAAATAAAATATTTCCCTAGTGAAATTAACAGTGACATTATATTGTAAAGAGACTGGGAGTGATTAAAGAATCCCAAACAGCCATCCAGTGTTAGAAACCAGTTATAGACAGATTTTAGTAACACTATTAGTATAATTTAACAGTAATTGTTTGGACACTTGTCCCTGTGGGTCTAAAATTTACATTTTGTATATATCTTGAATTTTTTTCATTTTTAAATTCCTGACCAGAAGAATACTAGGTTCAGGACCAATAAATCATACAGAAAATTATTAATTGTACAAATTTATCCCAGGTGTTATTTCCTTTAATCATAGCCTTTAATACTTGTTTGTATAGCTGTGTATTATTGTTAAAGTACCATCACACCACACTGGCATATCCCTAGACATTAGACGTAGCTATCATTCATACTAGTCAAGAATAAGTCTGCTTGAGGCCATAAGGTGGTAGCAGAAAGGTACCCTGATAATTCAACCCTAAATTTGATAGAATCAGGGACCTTCACAGCTGGCCTCATTCAGTACATTAAGGAAAATATCAACATCATTTCATAACATCAAAACCCATCACGATAAATTGGGGTTCTCTTCTTCCGCGATTTGAACTTGTTAGTTGTTTAGTAATTTAAATATTGTAGCACTAGTGTCCCCAAAAGTTATAAAAGTATTTAACAAGGAAAATAAAAGCTGATGGACTGTTGAGAGCCAGTAATTAGTTAATTAATTGGCTAATTAATTATTTCGTGTTAGCACGCTGTTAATTAAGAGCTTTGGAAATTATATTAGATCATTGTAAAGATTGATATTATGGCAGACCTAGCGAACTTCAGATCTGCTGCTGTGCTGGCTTCAAAAAAGATGAATATGGATGGACCAGAGTTGGTCCAGTATGTAACCTCAGAGGTTGATAAATTTGTTGCACGAGAAGATAAGAGGTTGGCTGATGAAAGAAAATTAGAATCAGATAGACTAGCTGAGGAGAAGAAATTAGAAGTAGAAAAAGAAATTAAAAGGTTGCAGATTGAGGCTGACAAAGAGGCTAGGGAGGCGGATAGGGAGGCTGAAATAAAGCGGCTCCAAATTGAAGAAAAAAAGACCGAAATGGAAGCAGAGGAAAGAAAACAGGCTGCAGAGAGGGAAGCAGAAGATAAACGGTTACAAACGGAACATGAGTTACGACTAATGGAGTTGGAGTTACAGGGCCATGCTCCTAAAGGTAGTAACAGACCTTCTACCTCCGATGCCACTGCTAGTCAGGGAGCCTCAACTTCAGCTATGGGGTTTCATTTAGACCATTTTGTTGAGAGGGACGATGACATTGAGTCATTTTTGTCTAGATTTGAGGTTTTAGCCACCACCTACGGATTGGAGAAGGAAAGGTGGAGTTTAAAGTTATCTCAGGGGCTGAGGGGAACATCTTATGAAGTGTTTGCCAAGATGAGCAAAGACGACCAAGACAATTATGACATGTTAAAGCAGGCTCTTTTGCTGAGGTATGAAAAGAACGGAGAATTTTACAGGAAAAAGTTTAGGAATGCAAAACTACTGTCGGGTGAGACCTATCACCAGTTCTCTGCACGTTTAGAGACGTACTTGGAGAAATAGACTGCTCTGGGGGAAAACCCAAGATCTTAAAGAGATGATCCTTATTGAGCAATTGAGAGAGTCCATGGCTCCAGACTTGAGAAAGTTTCTCATGGAACAAGGTGCAGAGAGGCTGGGTGAGTTACTTAATGTCGCTGAGAGGTATCATGCAGCCCAGGCAGAGGTAGCTGGCGCTAAAAAGAAACAGATTGACAATTTTAAGGCTCCACAAATCTCTAATAGATTTGATAACAAAGATCAGGGGAACAAAGGTAAGCACAATTTTGATAGGCCACGCAATGATTTTAGAAACAAAAACCCACAATTCAATGATAGGAAATGTGATGAAAGAAAACATTTTTTCATCAAGGTAGATTATATTGCAAATGGTGTAAGAGGGAAGGTCATGACATCAAATTTTGTCATAAGAAAACTTCTGGATTCGCTTCTATGAAGATGGGGAAAAAGGGAGGAAAGGACAAACCTACTGGACAGCAGGAACCTTATCACCCCCCAGTGTGTGAGGATGTAGTCTGCAATGGGGTCACCATTAGGTGGCTCTATGATACAGGCTTAGATTTTGATTCTGTTGTGAGTGCGCACTTGGTGAACCCAGATCAGTATACCACAGAAACAGTGGAGATACAAGGGGCAACCACTGACATACCACTTATGAAACTTCCCATTGCCAGGATAACGGTGAAAACTCGCTATGTGGAAGGAGTAATCAGAGCAGCAGTGATCAACGCACCCATTTACCCTCTGATATTGGGATGTCGTTATGTCTTCTTGGGGGCTCCCAAGAGACCTTTGGTCATGGCAACAGTATAAGTTTATAAACTAATAAAACGGTATTGAATCAGTTTTACAAATAACAGTTCACATGAGACAAGGGACGTTTCGGGTTTTACCCTTCTTCAGCCACAAACAGGTGACAAAGACAAAAATTACATATAGGTACTACAAAACTATACGATGATGAGAAATATACAATAAATGGGTGATACAAGCAGATGGAAAAAGTAAACAACAACAGTGATGAGAGAAAAAAAGAACAATAACAATGATAAACGAATGAAGAGAAGAAATCAAATGTTTCTGATAAGGCATAATGAACAAATGTAAAAATATGAAACAAGAGATGCACACAAAATATAGTAGTCACGAAACGGAAACAGGGTAGCAGCAATAATTGTAGTATAGTATAAGTAAATAAATTAAGGGGCTGCTGTAAAACTGGTAAGGAATATAAATTTATAAACTAATAAAACGGTATTGAATCAGTTTTACAAATAACAGTTCACATGAGACAAGGGACGTTTCGGGGTTTACCCTTCATGGCAACAGTGCAGACCAGATCACAGTCCAAGAAGGAAGAATATGAACCTATAAATACTCATCCAGAAGAGATGAGGAAGACACAGGCTGAGGATAGGTCACTGAAGCCGTGCTTTCAAAAATTGAGTAACTGCCATACACCTCCAAGCAAAGGAGAATTTTACATAAAGAATAAATTGTTATATAGGAAGGCCGGGACTGGTTCAAATGGTCACGGACAACTGGTACTTCCCAAGATGTTTAGGGCAGACGTAATACGGAGTTTACATGTTGGAAAAGATGGGGACCACGAGAAAGTAGGTACCATCTGCCAAAAGGTTTCTCAAAAATATTATTGGCCAGATGAAAAGATAATTATTGAGAATTTTGTCGAAGCCTGCGGCATATTTCATGAGGGAACACCCACAAGTGGGGACAATAATAATCAGGACCTAGAAATGCCACGGGGTAAACTTTGGCCTGAAAATGGAAAGAAAAATAAAATTAATAATGTAGACAAAGTGGAATGGGAACCCCCTTTTCACACACAGTCTTCACTTGAATGTGTTAGAATGGCAACTCTGCTTCGAGTACAAAGAGTGATTTTACCCCAGAATAAGCCGACAGTCCCTCGGTCGGAATTATGTGAACTGGGTGACGGTAAAAGAGAGAAGATCTCTCACAAGGAACTTAAAGTGGGGAGAAAACCCCAGGAAACGAATAGGTAGTGGTAGATTCTTGTGTGATGACACAAGGAAGAAACGTCCTCAACATAAGGCCTCTAATGTAAAGGACCTGACAAGTGCCAGGAAAAATAAGTATGTAAAAATAAAAGTCCATATGTAGCTTTGCTAAGGACCTGGAGAGATGAGAAGGCTGAAGAGACTGTTACCTCATCATACCAATATGTGAACGAGCTGACCACTCGTCTTAAAACTGGCTGGAAACTTGCAAATGATAATCTCAGACAAGCCAGGAAAAAACATGCTGCCTATTTTAACAAGAAAGCTAAGGATAGAGAATTATTTGTGGGAGAGAAGGTGCTTCTTCTACTGCCCGGCAGCCAAAACAAACTACAAATTGGATGGCAAGGTCCATATACTGTTCTAGAGAAGGTGTCTAGAACAAATTATAAAATCGACAAGAAAGGGAAAGAGAAAGTATATCATGTGAACCTTCTAAAGAAGTATCTGGACAGGGAAATCCAGGAAGGAACACACTTAATGTCCTTGTCGATAGCAACAGGGATGAAGAATGAACCGCTCACATCCCATGAGTATCCCTTGAAAACATGTGAGACACCGGCACATGTAAAAGTCAGTAAACTTGACGAAAAAACAGAGGGAACAGGTTCAAAAGGTTCTGACTGAGCATACGGACGTGTTAACAGACAAACCGGGGCACACGAATTTGTTAGAATATGACATGAAACTAGTAGACCCAACACCGATCTGTATGAGAGCCTACACGATCCCGTTTGCCAAGGAGAAAGCTTTGAAAGAGGAGATTGAGTACATATTGAAAGAAGGAATTATTTCTCATAGCGAGTCTCCCTATAGTTCCAGTGTGGTTTTGCTGAGAAAACCCTCTGGAGAACATCGTCTGTGTATAGATTACAGGAAACTGAATGCTGTCACAGAGAATCAGGTGGATCCATTACCTGACACAAATCAATTATTTGCCAGGCTAAACAAGGCAAAATATTTTTCGAAGGTGGATCTGAGCAAAGGCTATTATCAGATTCCAGTGAAGCCTGAGGTCAGACCTTATTTGGCGTTTAGCACTTCGGAAGGACATTACGAATTAAACATGTTACCTTTTGGGTTGAAAAATGCTCCGAGTGTATTTTCTAGGATGATACAAAAATTTTAGATCCACTAAATAACCCATGCATCACAAACTTTATGGATGACATCCTCATTGCTACAGACACTTTTGAGGAACACATTAACTCTTTGACTATGCTGTTTGATAGACGAAGAGAGGCTAATTTGGCGGCTAGACCAACAAAATGTTGTATTGGTTGTAAAGAGTTGGAGTTCTTGGGACATACTGTGTTTCAGGGTAGTATGACCACTGACCCCAAGAACATTGAAAAATTGCAGAGAGAACCTAGGCCACAAACAAAGAAAGACGTGAGATCTTTCGTGTCGTTGTGTGGATTCTATCAGAAATATATCAAAAATTTTAACTCTATTTGTGCTTCTCTGACGGATTTAACTCGCAAGGGAAATCCTGATAGAATTGTTTGGTCAGCCCAATGTGAATCAGCCTACCAAGATTTAAAGGAAAAACTTACAAACAAGCCGATCTTGAAATTACCCGATTTGAGTCAGGAATTTGTGGTGAGAAGTGACGCAAGCAATGTGGGCCTGGGGGCTACGTTGTTGCAAAGATCATCGTCACCAGAGGGAGAGCTGAACCCAGTCGCTTATGCTAGCCGCAAGTTAAACAAAGCGGAGCAAAACTATTTAACAAGCGAAAAAGAATGTCTAGCTTTGATCTGGTAGATACGAAAGTTCCAGATCTATCTATATGGTAGAACATATGTGGTCCAAACGGATCATCAGCCTCTCGTATTCTTATCACAGGCCAAGCATGAAAATGCCAGATTATTAACTCTTTCAGTCCCAAGCAAAAAAGTGGGTTTGGCCCAAGCAAAAATGGCTACTCCAGTGCGTTTTTATTATTGTTTTATGGAAATAAGTTTTAAAAATTTTCATATGCATAAATAACCAAAAGTCCAAAATGGATGGCTATACTTTAAGAATAGAGCGTTTTTGAGTTGTCAAATTTAGAAAACAGCCTTAGAAAGGATCAAGAGATACGAAAGCCAGTATACTGTTGATCGGACCAAATGGGTGTAGAAGGAAGTACAGTATACTGGCTGTTGGGACTTAAAGAGTTAAGATGGTCGTTATTATTACAGCCATATCAATTTACCATTGAATATATTCCGGGGTCACTGAACGTGGGTGCAGATTTCCTCAGTAGGCATCCCTGTGATCCAAATCAGAGTATTCAGCAGGCGTAGAGAGTTGATTTTATCTATGCGTATCACTGTTTGGAACTAGCATCAGGAAAGTTCTTAAGTGGGGAGATGTTTGGTAAAGTACAGTGATACAGCGATAAAATCATAAATTATATGTAATAAAGTCATAATTAGTAAAGTTGTAACGCATCTTCTTCCCCGCGCCAGAAAACGCATTGATTTAAGAAGGACAGAACATAGTGAGAAATCTTATCGTCGCGTTGGTAGTATTAGCCTTTATAACGCGCCCGTCAAGGGTTAACGATAAAAATTTGAAAAAATCTACTAACGTAGTCGTTCCAGGAAAGATAGAAAGAATAAAACAAATGAACGCATAAGATTGAGAGAGCGCACACCTGCTGCCGGCTTGTCAAGTGTTAGAAGTTTGAATTAGCTACTCAGGCCAACAGTGCGAGACGATGCCGTTAGCTTGTGTCGAAAACGATGTCGCAAGTTTGAAAATTTAAAAATACCCCTCTAGTCCAATCTATTTCTAACCACAGACACTGTGGAAAAAAATATATATACACACACGCATAATTACTTCCTATCGGGAAAAATGAAGATCTGAGGCGATTTTTATAACATTCAAGTAGTTGAAACTTAGAAAAACAACGAACACCAAAATGGAAAATATATTGAATTCTTTATTACTAGCTTTATGATCATAAAAGTTAGCTAGTCTAAGAGCTGGTCTTGTCCTGATGGGTAATATGCTTTCGAACAAAAAATCCGACAGATAGAAATAAAGTTATAGACAAAAGACGGTATTTGTTCGTACAGACAGACCAACACATGCTCGTTTGGAACTGCACTAACGGTGACATTTTGACGCGTCCTTGAAAAAGGCAGGAAAAGGTTACATGTAGTCTGTTGTAGAAAGGGGCAGAAAAGTGGGAGAAAAATTATGGGATGGCTTAACACCAAATATATTTAGCAGTAGAAATCTAAGAATGAGAGAGGACAAAAACTTGGTAGTGTCCAAAAATCAAGTCTGTTTTTGCTTTTAATTTCAAATTTCAAAATTGTCGTTCGTTCATTGGCCAAAGCCTTTCATATTATTGAGAAAATTCAAAGGCTTGACGCCATTTGTAGAAGATAGTCCCGAGAGCAGGACGTTGTGTATTTCTGGAAAAAAGTGATTAGCCTTATTAAAGCAAATATATATGAAAGTAATAGGCATCACAGTTCAGCCAGCAGTATATCTGGAATCTGCTATTCAACGTACCTGTGTTTTTTCATTGAATTTCTGGTAAGATCGACATTATTCATATATAATTTGTTTAAAAATGTGAGTGAGAGATGCTGCCATCACGACTGTAAGTAATCAGGTCCCAAGCTGATTTGTGCAGGGCCTGAAGGAGAATTAAGATAAAACACATTGCCAGTTTTGTAAATGCACATGTTTTGTGAAATAAAATGTTTTCTTAGGTGACCAGAGGGACACAGCTCACCTATCCCATTGTATGGTAGAAAAGAAAGATTAATAATATTATTGCAGATGCAGTGCCGCCTTTGTAGGAGAGACATGTGAACAACACTGGTACACTGTGGAATGGATGTGCTGAATTGGTCCATTGGATATGACCCAGCTCTTTATTTCTTATGTATGCTCTTTTGTATATAAAACACAGTCTAAATAAGATATCAACCAGGAGACATTGTTTCATTATTACAGGGTTTTATCTGGCACTAGTCCGGTGCCAGATTTCTATGGAAAAGCCTTTGAGAAGTTTGGAGTCCAGTAGTGATAGGGGTCGCCAGTATCCCCTCTATTACTTTTGGAGCAGTGGTCATTCGGCAGAAAGAATTCAGACAGTTCCAGTGGGCCAGATAAGTGAAATATCTGGTACCCTAACAGTACATCAGCTATAAGAGCAGCATACCCCTGTATTCAAGAAATAAAATATTTCCCTAGTGAAATTAACAGTTACATTATATTGTAAAGAGACTGGGAGTGATTAAAGAATCCCAAACAGCCATCCAGTGTTAGAAACCAGTTATAGACAGATTTTAGTAACACTATTAGTATAATTTAACAGTAATTGTTTGGACACTTGTCCCTGTGGGTCTAAAATTTACATTTTGTATATATCTTGAATTTTTTTCATTTTTAAAGTCCTGACCAGAAGAATACTAGGTTCAGGACCAATAAATCATACAGAAAATTACTAATTGTACAAATTTATCCCAGGTGTTATTTCCTTTAATCATAGCCTTTAATACTTGTTTGTATAGCTATGTATTATTGTTAAAGTACCATCACACCACACTGGCATATCCCTAGACATTAGACGTAGCTATCATTCATACTAGTCAAGAATAAGTCTGCTTGAGGCCATAAGGTGGTAGCAGAAAGGTACCCTGATAATTCAACCCTAAATTTGTTAGAATCAGGGACCTTCACAGCTGGCCTCATTCAGTACATTAAGGAAAAATATCAACATCATTTCATAACATCAAAACCCACCACGATAACAATAATTACATCATTCCTGTCAGACAGAAAACATGTAGTTTCTTACAATAACTCCTATTCTAGCCCAGCAGTAATAAATACTGGCGTTCCTCAGGGTTCTATACTTGGTCCTCAACGTTTTACATATACTCGTACATTAATGACCTTCCTCTTCACATCAAGCACTCATCCTGTGATCTGTTTGCGGACGACTGTACAAGAGTGATAAAAGTTGTAAAACACTCGAACTATCGTTACAAAAGGATACAGATAATCTGATTAAGTGAAGCAACGGTAATCGGATGCTAATAAATATCATTAAAACGAAATGCATGTTAATATCAACTAGACAAAAATTACAAAATTCAGAGAAAACAACACTTCAGATCTACATTGGTACCTCACTAATTGAAAACGTTGATGAACATAAAACTCTAGGTATAATCGTTGACCAGCATCTAATCTGGAACTCACATGTACATGCACTGACTAGGCAAACGGCACAGAAAGTTTACCAGTTAGCTAAAATCAAACATTTCCTAGATGAAGATGCACGAAAATTGTTCTAAATATCTCACATACAAGCAAACCTTGACTATTGCTACACAATCTTGGATGGTTGCTCAATGTCCAACACAAAGAGACTCCGTTCACTACGAAAGCGTGCAGTGCGTCTAGTCTCTGACAACTGCCTAACTCAGAGTAGATTTTTATAAAAACCTCCGAATACTGCCCTTAAGAAAGCGCCTTCTGTTTAACAAAGCTAAATTTGTTCACAAAATCCTGTCACACAATGCTCCAGCATATCTGTAGCCAATGTTCAATTACAATGGAAGACGCAGTCTACGCTTTAACAGATTGCAAGTGCCCAAGCCTAGGCTTGACTTATTCAAGAAAAGCTTAGCTCTGCTGCTCATCTTTGGAATTGTCTTCCACGTAACCTAAGAAACAACATCAGTCCCTATTCATACAATCATAGACTTTTTGAATACTTTCTGAATTCTGATTACACGCCCCCCTAATCTGATTACCCTTTCTCATAACGTCAACTGTAGATTCTAATCACGATGTTTGTACTTTTCAACATATGTTATGTCATGCTTATAAATAATTAATGTTAATATGAGTGTGCTATATTATTATTTTACTTTTCGTTGAATTTCTTGATATTGACATGTAACATGCATATGAGAATAAATGAATTCAGTATGAAAGGTGAGCGAAAGGAAGGGCAGAATGTTAGACGGGCCTGTGTGCCCAATTCTCAACCCTTTGAAAAACAAGTTCGTTCGTTCGTTCGATCTGTTTATCAAGGTCTTCTGTAGTTTAGGATTCATAACTGTGGATTCAAAAATGAGTTTCTCACAAATTTGATTACCGTTTCTATTTTACTGGAACAGAGACGATGCGCAGAATCGGGTGCCTTGTGCTCACACTATTTACCGTGTTGCAATGACAAGGGCGAGTACTGTAAAGACTTTGTGAGATGTACGCCGAGAGTAAGTATTTATTGTTACTATTTCATCTATCTATCTATCTATCTATCTATCTATCTATCTATCTATCTATCTATCTATCTATCTATCTATCTATCTATCTATCTATCTATCTATCTATCTATCTATCTATCTATCTATCTATCTATCTGTCTGTCTGTCTGTCTGTCTGTCTGTCTGTCTGTCTGTCTGTCTGTCTGCCTGCCTGCCTGCCTGCCTGCCTGCCTGCCTATCTATCTATCTATCTATCTATCTATCTATCTATCTATCTATCTATCTATCTATCTATCTATCTATCTATCTATCTATCTATCTATCTATCTATCTATCTATCTATCTATTCGGAGAAGGAGAGCTACACTAGTGCAGACGCAGGCTATATGGGGCGAGGGTGAAGATCAGGCAAGTGACATGCGGATATATAGTGATGCTGATAATAGAATGAGGATTGAGGTAGATAAGACAACCACAAGATCGGAGCTACAGACTACAAAGAAAAAGCTGGGGAATAAAAATGTTGTCAGGCCACATGAGGTGAGAAGGAGTGGTGTAGCTGCAACGGAAGATACAATGGTTGAGAGTGACGCGAAGAACAATAACCGGACTCTATATGCACCGGTAAGAGCCCAAGATAGGGACAATTCGGAAAAATCGGATTTTTAGCCGATAAGGAAGATAGTTGGGAGAGTGAAGATGAGATACCGCTGATAGAATATAAGAACAAACATCGGACAGATAGTTGGGAGAGGGAAGATGAAATACCTTTGAAAGAGTATAAGAACAGACATCGGACGAGAGGGGGAAGCAGGGGGTTTGGACCTTGCTTCTTATTTTTTTTTTAAACACATTAATCCTATCTCCCATTCACATTTCTTGGAAATTTAAGAAAATCATTGCACTGAACATTCTAAATAAGGGGTTTGAAATATTTATATCAGCACCTGGTGCAGTGCCAATATATACATATATACACTTACATACATACATACACATACCCACGTATACACATATATACATACATATTTATATAAACCTATATATGTATATATGCATCTGTCTTCTTTGATCCTTAGCCGCCGACAGTCAAAGCAGTCAGTGGCCATCACGCCTGGTGGCGTCTTGTAGGGCAAAAACAAATTGTTTCCACTTTGCTCGGTCGGCGGCCATACTTCGTACAGTGCCCCAACTCTGGTTCATTCTTTGCATCTCAGCCTCCACAATCCTCCGCCAAGCTGTTTTGGTCGGCCTCTCTTTCGTTTTCCTTCAGGGGTCCATAGCATAGCTGTTCTTGTGATGGCATCGGGTTCTCTTCTGAGGACATGTCCAACCCAGCTCCAGCGTCTGCCAGCTATGATGGTGTGCATCTCTTCTTGCTTGCTCCGAGTGAGCAGATCTTGGTTGGTGATGGTATTCGGCCAAAAGATTCGGATAATTTTTCTTAGGCATGTTGTATGAAAAGAGGACAATTTCGACATTTCCTTCTCTGTAACTCTCCAGCATCCGCTCCATAGAGAAGCACAGAAAGCACACATCTCTGATATAATCTTAATATTGTGCTTGTGCTGTATTGAGAGGACTTCCAGATGTTGTTTAGACTAAAACAGGCTGTTCTTGCTTTGTTCATTCTGTTGTTGATGTCTTTGCTTCCTCCGCCGTCTGGCGTTACTATGCATCCTAGGTATGTGGAGGTGTCTGTCTGTTCCAGTTGCTGAGTCCTTACTGATATGGGCTCAGGGTTGCTCACATTGAGCGTCATGACCTCTGACTTCTTTAGATTGATATTCAAGCCCCACCTGCTGGCTATACTTATTAAGACTTTCCGTTTTTTTCCTGGATATGTTGATGTGAATGTGCTAGTAGTGCAATGTCATCTGCATATTTCATATCTTCCGATGTCTTGTTCCTCTTGGACTGCCCTCTGTTGTCTGGCGCATTAACCAGTCTATGACTGTTAAAAATAGAGTGGTTGATACGGGGCATCCATGTCGTACTCCTGTCTTCACCTCAAAGGTTAGGTTGCTCTGCCCAACACTACACGTAAAGTTGGCATAGAGGCTTTTTATGATTGACGCTATGCAGCTTGAATTCCATAAGCCCTCAGTATTTTCCATAAACTGTTTCTATGTATACTGTTAAAAGCCTTTCAAAAATCAACAAAGTTAATGTACAGCTGTCTTTGCCATTCTGAGCACTGCTAATAATGTTCGTGAAGGTAAATATATGATCTACACATCTTCTGTTCTTTCTAAATCCTGCTTGTTCTTTCCTGAGTTTGTGGTATACTGCATTTGAAATTTTCTGTATAATTATCCTGCTTAGTATTTTGCTGGGAACTGAGAGAAGAGTGATTCCTCTCCAATTATTGCAGTCTGCAAGATCTCCTTTCTTAGGCAATTTGACAATTATTACTTTGTTCTACTCTGTTGGTGTTGTCCTTGTTTTCCAGACTTGTGCAAATAGTGGTTCTAATAGTTCTGCTGCTAGCTTAGGGTCTATCTTAAATAGCTCTGCATTTAAGTTATCATGGAAAAGAGCTTTTCCATTCTTTAACCCTTTGATTGCTGTGATGATTTCTTCTTTTCGGGGAATGTCTGTATTAACATCTAGATCATTTTCAGCCTCAGAAACATTCAATTGTATCTGTTTGGCGTTTAACTTCTTTGTCCATCTGACTGTACTGTTCGTTATATAGTTGCTTTAACCTAGGAGACTTTGCTTCAGTTTTCTTTCTTTTCGTTTCCTTTCTCATCGTTATGGTGTTTAATGTTTCTGTTGTTATCTAGTCTTGCTTCTTCCTTTCCTGGAATACCAAGCATGATTTGCTGCTTTCCTTATATATTGTTGAAATGGTGTTGAATTTCTGGTCTATATCATCAGTCAATGTCTTTTCCTGACTCCTGGCAAATTGATATCGCTTCTTTATATCAGCCGCAAAAACTTTTCTGATAAGGGATTCCTTCAATTTGCTGATGTCAAACTTTTTCTGTGTAGTTACAGTTGGTCCAGCCGTTCTTAGTTTCACTTTCAGGTTTGTTACTATTAAATGGTGATCATTTCCCACATCTGCACCTTATCTTACCTTCACATCTTGTAATGCACGTCTCTATCTACCATTAACCATGATGTGGTCTATCTGGTTTCTTTCCCGACCATTTTGTGATTCCCATGTTAATTTTTGAATTTCTTTGTGTGGGAAAAGTGTTCATCCAATGACCAGGTTGTTAATGCTACAGAAACGTATTAATACATCAACATTTTTTGTTTGCTGTTCCGCTGCCGCATTTCCCCATTAATCTTTCAGTATATGTATTGTATGTTCCACTTTTCTTATTGGGGTATCCCATTACTGTAATAAGATCATATCTAGGTGTGTCTTCCATTTCTTTCTGCAGTTGTTGATAGAAATCATCCTTGACCTCTTCTTCGCTGTCATTCGTTGGTGCGTAGCATTGTATTATTGTAGTATTGGTGAATCTCCATCTCAATCTTAATCTTAGCAATCTGTTGTTGATGTGCCGTGCCAATATATACATATATACACAAACATACATACACTACACACGTATACACATATATACATACATATTTATATCAACTTTATATGTATATATGCATATACATATACAAATAAACGTACACGCATAAACACATAATACATATATACACGCATATACACATACTTACATATATATATATATATATATATATATATATATATATATATATATATATATATATATACACATATATATAAGGACACACACTGAGGAAACCTGTGGAAAGCATTACAAGGTAGTCCTTGTTCTGGAACCCACAAGGCAAGAGAGGCAGAGGTAGACCAAGAAGCACACGGAGAAGAGAGCTGAACACAGAGGTGAAAATGATGAAGAGAACGTGGAAAGAACTTGAGATGATGGCACGTGACAGGAGGACTTGGCATGTGTTTGTTGAAGGCCTATGCACCTTTCGAAGTGGAGGGTTATGAAATGAAAAAATGAATATATATATATATATATATATATATATATATATATATATATATATATATATATATATATATATATATATATATATATATATATATAAATAATTGCTTTTTTACATACTATTACAAACAGTATGTGCATTATAAAAATAGAAGCTCAAATTGAAATACAGATACATATCACATACACTCGTGCACACTATTTCTCCGAAAGTCTATCTTCATTAACATAATAATAAAACAGCCAACATGTAATATATACATTCATAATTAAATTGTCAAGTTAGGCAACGCTGTGCGTTTTCCCTTCGATGTACTAACAAATATTTATCTCCTGAATTTAACGGTATTAGCAGTACAAAATCAGAGTAAATGATTTCTCACAAACACACTCAAGGATCAATTGACAATGGCAGATCTTGACACTTTTTCGACGTCTAGAACTGTGGTCAACATGACCTCCCGTGAACATAGGAGTAGTTTAAAAGGTGGAGCTTAAGTACTTGGCAGGGTAGAGGGACTGGGAAGGGGAGGGGCATAGAAGGCTGACAGATGACTCACAAAATGTTAGAACAGACAGAGAATGAGATAGTAGTGAGAGGGAGGAGGGACAGTGGGGGAAGAAAAGGTCGTGTTATGAATCAAGGGTGCCTCGTTAAGAAAGAGGTACCTTCTCAGAGGCGATTGATAAAATATTCAGACGAAAAATGTGCAAAAATAAACCAGCGTTGAAAATACGATAATTAAACTTGGCAAAATTCCTAAAAGTTCAAATCTGTTATCTAAATTCAGATAAAATCATCAAAATCTTTGTTTGTGTGCTGTTTGCTGTATTTGGTATTGCGTTTAACATGATTGCTTTGTAGATATCTGATTTTTGTTTTGTTTGTGGATCGATGATTTTCTGCAGCAGTTTCTTTGTGGGTGTGATTGTACTACATTTTTAAAAAAGCAAATGATATTCCGTTTCTGTGTTGCTTTTCCTACATAGCTGACAGTTTGATATTCGGGTTTTTCGTTCTGTTGTGGGTTTCATGTTGTATATTAGTCCAAAAGTGATCTCTTTTGCTTTAGCAGTGATTTATGGGTTGTGCAAGTTAGTGAAGGTCTCAGTGTAATTAGTTATGACATATTTCTGTCCTCTTTTAATTCTTAGGTGTAATGGTGGTGCTTGGAGTTTAACTAAATGTTTATATATAACATTTGTGTCTGGTGTATTAAGTTTTCATGTCCCTGAATGGTTTGGATGCATGTCTTATAAAATGAGGGCTTAGGGCCGAAGTGATGGGGGATTGCATTGTTCAGTGGTCTCAGCTTCGTAAGTATGAGTCCGGTATAATACTGAGCTGGTGTGTGTCGTTCTGGGTGTTTGATGATGTTGCTTATGTGTTTACGTCTGAGTGCCTGGATCTTTGTTTCTATTTCTAGGAGGACAATTCCTCCGTGTTTGTTTTCTTGTATAAGTGTCTTGTGTTTAATGCTATACAGTGTGTGACCAAAAACGAATGCTCTGACCTGTTTGTTTTTATCTGTGAATGTCTGTTTTTGGGTTTCGACTACTGTGGCAATATAAAGTAGCTTACGGAAAATGTATGTATTTACAATTAAACTTCGTGTTGATGTGAATGTGCTAGCGGTGCAATGCCATCTGCATAATCCAAATCTTCCAATGTAGAAAATGTAGTCCATCTTATTCCTCTTGGATTGCCCTCTGTTGTCTGGCGCATCACCCAGTCTATGACTGTTTAAAAAAATAGAGTGGTTGATAAGGGGCATCCCTTTCGTACTCCTGTCTTCACTTCAAAGGTTAGGTTGCTCTTCCCAATGCTACACGTAACTTTGGCATAAAGGCTTTTTATGATTGACACTATGAAGCTTGGAATTCCATAAGCCCTCAGTATTTTCCATAAACTGTCCCTGTGTAAACTGTCAAAAGCCTTTTAAAAATCAACGAAATTAATGTACAGCTGTCTTTGCCATTTATAAATTAGTTAGTTTGCACAATGCATTTAAATGTATGCATGCTTTAACTAGCTAAGTTTGACTTATCCTGATGTAACACAACTCGTTTATCCGATATTTCCATCTTACTATAATATTATTTGATAAAGTGTTTACACCTACCTCTAAAGTAACATTCCCGTTGATGAATTACATAATCTTTTCCGGTGATACTTTTTTTATTTCTTATGAAATTAAATATTATTGTCCCATCGGTTACACAAAATAGCCTCTAGGTTTTAAGCATAGTACGTTTCCTACAACAATAATAATAAAGGTACGTTTTGATTGGTTATTGTATTAGAGAGTTACCTACTTAATGGCGTGCGGTATGATCAGATTAGAAAACCGTGTTGTGAGACAGATCCAAATCACGACAGAGCTGCCCTATTTAAAAAGCTTGAACCACCTGGTGGAGCTTTCCTGTCTGGATTTACAATCACGGATTTCTCCCAATGGGGTTCAATATGCCTCTCTTCTCTCCTGGTTTCCTGCAGGTGGGTCAATTCAAGTAGGCACTACTCAAGAAATCTGCCTCAACCCTCTGCGATCCAGGGATAATCCTCCTGTTGTTTTAATAAACAGCATAGGTGTTGCTGCCTGTCAGATTGCTGATTACAGTAGTCAACAACCAAAATGTACCAGAAATGAAAATAGCTGGTCTTAACCAATTTTGGTGTGCTGAAAACGAAAATGACATTAAAAAATATTGATTGGCTCTAGTTTTCAAGATATATGCTACTAGTTTATTTAATTATTTCAATTTATATATATGACGCAACTGTTGTGAGCGATTGCATAATTTTTATGTTATATAAGTGTTATAATATCGCCTTATGTTATATAAGTGGTGAGGTGACATTTGTATCACAAAAACGAAATATAACTAAAGTGATTAAGAAGGCGTACAGTTTGTATTTTGGCTGCAGAATAGGAGATCAAGATAAGAGCTGGGCGCCACACATATGCTGCAATACATGTGCAGCACATCTTAAACTGTGGTTGACTGGCAAAAGGCAAACTATGCATTTTGCAGTCCCAATGATTTGGAGAGAGCCCACTGATCATCTCAACAACTGTTACTTTTGCATGGTACCTCCAATTGGGAAAGGCATATCAAAGAAGAAAAAATGGACTCTGGAATATCCAAACATCCCCTCTGCAATACGTCCGGTACCACATGGCGATGACTTACCAGTTCCCAAAGTGCCAGAATCATTTTCAGCTGCTTCCACTGATGAAGAAAAGGACATTGGTGGTCCTGAACCATCAACCTCAAGCGACCAGATTTTGAGCAAACTGCCATCAATGGTACCTATACCTTGTAGCGGTATGGCAGCTTGTGTACCCTGACAATCCCCAGACCTATGCCAGTGGGAGATTTACTCCTGGTAAGTTCAACCAAGCTGGACGGGTCTGCGTGGGTAGGGGTCAGACAAAAGCTGGTACTCTGGTCCTCCAGGTTGGGGGTTTTAGCACAGGGCCGACACCCCTGTCTATGTAACAAAATCGCACGTTACGGAAACAATAATAAATGGAATTCTTTACAACATGTCTAAGAAAAATTCTCCGAATCTTTTGGCCCAATATCATCACCAACCAAGATCTTCTTACCCGGAGTAAGCAAGAGGACATGCACACCATCATAGCTGGCAGACGCTGGAGCTGGGTTGGCCATGTCCTCAGAAGAGAACCCGATGCCATCACAAGAACAGCTATGCTAGGACCCCTGAAGAAAAACGAAAGAGAGGCCGACCAAAAACAACTTGGCGGAGGACTGTGGAGGCTGAGATGCAAAGAATGAACCAGAGTTGGGGCACTGTACGAAGGATGGCCGCCGACCGAGCAAAGTGGAATCAATTTGTTGTTGCCCTACAAGACGCCACCAGGCGTAATGGCCACTGACTGCTTTGACGGTCGGCGGCTAAAGATCAAAGAAGACGAAAAGAAGAAGAAGAAGACATCCACTAAACCACACTTAATAACTCAAGGTGAACTGAATGATCTTGTAAGAGATCTGAATTTACCGATAAACAAGGCGGAGCTTTTGGGTTCCACATTGCAACAGTGGAATCTCCTGGCTGAAGATGTTACAATTTCTGGGTATAAGAACCGCCAGAAGCCGCTTATTACATTCTTTTTCAAAGAGGGTGACCTTTCTGCGTGCCACAACATTTCTGGTTTTAATGGCAGCCCTCAAAATCAATTACATACCGGAAGAGTGGAGGCTTTTCATTGATTCATCCAAGACGAGTCTTAAAGCTGTTTTGTTGAATAATGGTAATGTGATCCCGTCAATTCCAGTTGGTCACGCAGTTCATATGAAAGAAACTTATGAAAACATTAAGCAGCTTTTGAAGTGTATAAACTACGATCATCGTCATTGGTCACTTTGCGGTGACTTAAAAGTGGTCGCTCTTTTGCTTGGACTACAGGGTGGATACACCAAGTACTGTTGCTTTCTCTGTGAGTGGGATAGCCGTGCATGAAGTTGCCATTACATTAGAAGACATTGGCCAATCAGGCAGTCATTGCAGCCTGGCAGTAAGAACGTTGAGAACCCAGCACTTGTCGACACCAGCAAGATGTTGTTGCAACCCTTGCACATTAAGCTGGGTCTCATGAAAAAATTTGTCAAGGCAATGAAGAAAACAGATGAGGCTTTCAAATACCTCATCAGAAAATTTCCAAGACTGAGTGAAGCTAAAATAAGAGAGGGAGTATTTGTTGGTCCGCAAATTAAAAAAACTTCTTCATGATGACGAGTTTCTTTGCGTGTTGCATGGCAAGGAAAAAGCAGCATGGCTAGCATTTAAGTCAGTGGTTGACAATTTTCTTGGAAACAACAGATCTGATAATTACAATGAAATTGTTGAAAATCTCCTTCTGAAGTATAAGAATCTTGGCTGCAACATGTCTTTGAAAATTCATTTTCTGGATTCTCATCTGGATGGATTTCTTTAGGTCAAACTGTGGAATGGTCAGTGATGAGCATGGTGAACGATTTCACCAGGACATTGCTGCTATTTAGACAAGGCATCAAGGCAATTGCAGCCCTTCAATGCTTGCTGATTACTGTTGGACTGTGACAAGAGACACCTCATCGATTGACTACAAGAAGCAAGCAAAGAGAGCTCGAACAGCGACTGAATAATGACGGAATGTGTTCAAATGTGCCTTTTTAGAACATGATATGTGAACTTTAAATAATGTTTTTATTTTTTCTATCATTTTATTTTGAAATATCAATTAATTGTGTATGTAACCACAATTTTTATAATGCTAAAGTAGAAAGACTAGCTGTTCACCCCAGAGAATTAAACAAGCATACATTATTTGTATTACTGTAATGTAAATTCATCATTAAAAAAAACCCAGAGCCAATTGGTGAATTTCATTATGATATGTGAAATCAGCATGTCAAAATCAATAAGAAATGGTTTATTTAATTTCTGGTACAAATAACGTTTGAAAATTTGTTGACTAGTGTTATTAATTACTTAATTTTCACCATTACTCTTCTCTGAGTCTGTTCAATGACATGTCCAGAGGTGTTAGATGTTCCTCAAGGTTGCAATATTTATGAGGATGTCATCTATAAAATTGGTGATAGCTGAGTTATGTAAGGGATCCAGTAATTTCCTCATCATCCTGGATAAAACACTCGGAGTAATTTCCAATCCAAAAAGCAGCATATGAAATCATAGTGCCCCTCCGAAGTGATCACAGCCAGCAATGGTCTAAGCTCAGGCTTGACTGGAATCTGGTAATACTCTTTACTTATATTCATGTGTGACTCTTTAATTTCCTGCAATTCAGGCAGAGTCAATTTTCACCAGGGGTTTCCTCAGCTAAACCTCACTGGAGCGATAAAATGATTCATATGGTTAAATGAATTTCCCGCACCAAGAAATCAATTCTCCCTGTAGCATTTGCTATATAATATATAACTCAATCCATGTCCGTGTCAAATACTTCCTATGGAATGTGTAGGGCCGGCCAACTACAACTGTTGCCGGTGCCGTCATAATGCTAATTTAATAGCCGTATGTCGAGGTGAGCTGCGCATTAGGCCAATTGCCCAATCTCCCACTCCCAATTTTTCTGGGGGTATCCCTCAGTTTCAGTTTCAAATTACCTGACTAACCATACTTCTATTTTTATCCAGTTCCAAGAATTCCGAGCAACATTGTATCGGTGCGGGATGGGTTGTTTCCCCTCTCGGTACGAGACGGAGAGTTGCCATGGTAACTGGTGTTATGGAAGACCGATGGTGAAAAGGTGCCATCCTGTCCACTTTGTCTACCTGTTTATGTTTATGTTCAGGCCTATGTTCACCGCAATGAGTTCCTAGGTCCTGTTGATTTTCCAAACGTGTGGGATTTACCTTGCTACATTGTGCACAGGTGGTCACATACTGAACTATGTCTTCAGCAATACCTGACCAATAATGTTGCACTGAGATCCGTTGACAGGTGGTACCAATCTTCTTATGTCCACCGTCTGAATCTACATGTGCTAATTCCATAACTTTTTCCCTGTAAGAAGATGGCAGTACTAACTGGCTATGCCCATTGGGTCCTGCCCCAGCTTTCCTGTAAAGCAATCCAATATCCACATAAAATTGTCCTTTCTTTGGGAAGTTATGGCTGTTTGGCAATTGCCAAAGCAAGGTTTTAATGTTTTATCTTTTGCTTGGGCCCTTTTCATCTTTTTAGGATGAATATTAAGTGGTGTTCCCTCCTCCTTCCTAGGGGTTGACCTGAACTGGAGTGTTGCCAGGATCACAGGCTTTATTGGGTTCCCTAGAAAAACATATCTGCTTCCTAACACCAGCGGGTAATTAGGATCACCACATACTGCTGCACTGATCACTCCTTCCACATAGCGTGTCTTGACACTTATTTTGGCTACGGGAAGTGTCATGGTGGCTGTTCATTTTAATGCCCCTTGTATCTCCACTTTGTCTGTGGTATACTGGTCAGGGTGCACCAGGGTTGCACTCACAACTGAGTCATATTCCAATCCTGAATCGTAAAGGCACTTGACGTTAGTACCATTACATGTTACTTCTTCACAGGTGGGGGATGCTGGAGATCTACCGAACTGACTGTCGGTTCCTTCCTGCCCTTTCTCACATTTATCATTCATGCAGCGTGATATGGAGGTACTTTCCTACTACATTCGGTTGTATGGTGGTTGTTTATTTTGCAAATTTGACACCATCTGTAAGGTTTCTTATCCTGTACCTGAGGGTTCCTGTCTCTTTATTCATATTTAGGTTTGTCATAACCTTGTCTGTATCTAGGGTGTTGGTCCCTATTATCATATTCATCTTGGTTTTGTGGGGCTCTATTACTCTCTCCTTGTTTCTTCTTAACTCCAGTTACTTCTAACTGAGCTGCATGATATCTTTCAGCAACTGTCAAAATATCCCCCTGTCGCTCTGCACCTTGTTCTATAAGAAATTTTCTCATGTCTGGAAGCATAGACTCTCTCACTTGCTCCATCATGACCATTTCTGTTAGGCCTTGACATTTTCCTAGAGCATTTCACTTCTCCAAGTTGGTTTCTAATCTGGCAGAGAACTGGTGGTAAGTTTCACCAGAAAGTGGCTTAGAAGTTCTAAATTTCTTCCTATAAAATTATGAGTTCTTTTCGTAACGAATTAGCAATGCCTGTTTCAATATTTCATAATCTTCTTGGTCCTCTCTGGCAAGTTTTTCAAAAATTTCATACGTAGCTCCTCTCAGCCCTTGTGATATCTTAAGGCTCCATTTCTCTTTCTCTAGGCCATAGTTAGTAGCTAATCTCTCGTACCTACTCAAATAAGACTCAATCTCATCACTTTTCTCCACAAATGGGTCCAAGTGAAAATTCATGGCTCCATTTGAGGCACCATGACTTGCACTAGTATCAGCTGTAGTTGGACTACTTCCATTTACTGGAACAATGTCGTGAATTATTCTAATCCCCATATATAAATTAAAACGTAAATGCAAAGCCTAACAAATAAATTTAATAAAAGGAAAGAAGAATGGTAAAGAACAGTGCTGTCACAATGACTGTACTCGAAATCCCCCTTGTTTTCTACTTCGTCTGCAAATTGTAACGCTTTCACGTTGATAGTAAAAGCCTACTGTATTATTACCCGCTTTCTTCAATGAAACGTGTACTGTATTTCTTGGAAAAACCTTGAGATACGCAAGCTGATCAATGACCTAAATTTAATATTTAATTCATTCCATTTTATACACGGCGTAACTAAAAGACAGATGGACAAAAGGATAGAGAGAAGGGAGAGGCAGAAAGCAAGGACACGTGCAACACTAAACACGCGTCGCGCGATACACAATTGCTGCCATCACGCGTGTAAGGCCACATCCACTAACTTTATTTCAAATCGACAGTGATAAAATTCACTACCCATACCAGAGTTAGGTTTTAAAATCCTGAAAAACGCTTATTGGGAATTATGACATTATACCGGTTTACGTTTGAAAACATGACAGTACCCAGACACCCTCAAGTTTGGAAGTGAGAAGGTAGTAACAGCACGACTATCCTAGAAGAAAATGCATATTGGCTCCATTAAATTCGTATATTTGGGTTCCTTAGGGTTTGCTGACAAAGAATATGTAAAACGTTACGCAAATAGTCTAGGAATTACCAAGTTATGGCCAAAATAAAATAGTGGGGGTGCCTGACAGCATGAAATCATTTCTGCTCATAAAATTTTTTTTTTATAACGTGTTTGAAAAAACATTACGTTACGGAAATAGCCTACCATGTTAACTCCTATTTGATTGGAGCGCAACAAATGAAAGACTAAACACGATTGGTCGGACTATAAATACTATCTTGTGTTGTCAGGGGAAACGTGAGAAAGGGGTACTTTTTTGAAAAGATGTGTAGACATGGTTTGATTGGGTAGAGCTGCGAATATACTCAATTCAGAGCGTCTGTTCATTGCCACATCTTGTAATAAACCTACTAAGAAGCAGTGCGTTGAGCACCAGTGTATATTTTTTATAAAATAAAGCCTGGGACATCGGCAGA
The DNA here is from genome assembly GCA_024509875.1 of Oreohelix idahoensis. Classification (NCBI taxonomy): domain Eukaryota; kingdom Metazoa; phylum Mollusca; class Gastropoda; order Stylommatophora; family Oreohelicidae; genus Oreohelix; species Oreohelix idahoensis. The sequence continues at coordinate 225,221 of JAMPIV010011638.1, forward strand.
TCGGAGTTGTGCTATATTCATTGCCAGTCAACGAAACTGTTTATTATTATTTCCATGAATTGTGGTAAGCTTGAAATATTCAATATTTTAAAATGAAAATTGAATGTAAATTGATAATTTATGTCTGTATATATGTGTAGTTCAGTAGCGAACATGACGTAAAGCCTATAGTGCTCCAGCCTGAACAGAAGGTGTCGGAGGAAAGTAAAACTGCATGGAATGGCCAAACAGTACACTGACACCTAGATTATTAACTAGAAAGAAATAATGCTGGAATTGCAGAGGCGTAGTAACCATTAGGGAGGGAAATACTGGTATAAAGTAATTCAGATGAAGCTGACAGTTGGCCTAACGCTCTGAACTCAATGTTTGTGATGTATTGTGCTCAGTGTAGAAATGGAGTATAAATTAGTTCTGACGTAGAAGGTACAACCTTCTTGTTTCAGGGACCGTGGTCTTAAAGTTATTGAGCAGCACCTGGTCAGAGCTTTGCTGAAGCCAGAGGTGGACAGCATACTCCTTGGTCCATATAGCAACCAGTGGGGTGGCTCCAGAACTCATTAAAGTAATCGAGCAGAGGAGTCCTTTACTGCAGTCATCACGCAAGATAAGAGAGTGTGGCCATGGAGCTCAACATTATGTACCCCCATCTTAAAATGACATTGTAAAATTAAATTAAGAGGGGAATTTAATTGTTTTAATACCAGGAACTGAGAACATCTCCAATACTAGTTCCAATAGAAACAAACTATTGAAGTCATGATGACAAATACCAACAGAGCATGAACAAAACAAAACCAGTATTACCTCATATTACCACTACACAACTGACACACATAGGATACCATTAATAATATATGTCACTACAAGAATCATATTAATAAATTCTGTACATATAACTTGTAATTAAAATTGATTGTGATTCCTGGTTCCCTTTGTATTTGAATCAGGACACATATACATTCATGACAGCACTGAATACATATTGTTATTTGAAAAGTTATCAGTGACTCCTTTAAGATATCCTCTTAGAGTGTTATATGTATGTGAGTGTCACAGTGTTGTCAAGTGTGGTGGAATAAATTAAATTGTTTATCTGTCTGTTGTTGTTATGACTTACACTTCATCATACACATACCCTAGACATATAACGTAGTCATCACATTATTCCAGAATAATTCTGACTGAGGTATACATATGTGGCAGTAAGTAAGGTTATCTATAATACACTACTCTTATTAGATATAGATACCTTCACAGCTGATCTCAGTCAGTACACTAAGTCCCCTATAAATATTTATAACATCCCACTTTACCACAAACAATACCTTGAAGTTCAAGTTCTCTCAGTCTCAACTCATGTTCCCTTTGCAACCTCTTTTCTTCCCTATCAGCTTCTAATTGCAATCTCTTTTCTTCCCTATCAGCTTCTAATTTCCTAACTTCCCTATCAGCTTCTAAATGCAATCTTTTAGCTTCATTATCAGCTTCTATTTGTAATCTCCTTTCTGTTTCCACTTTCTTATCTTCGCTTTCTATATACTTGTCACACTCAATAGTAACATATTGAATAAGAGAATCCCCACTTAAGCAAATTCTTTTGCCGACTGCACTGTAGCAGATCTAAACTTTGCCAAGTCTGCCATTCTCATACACTCTTATCAAATGTAATTACAGACTTAAGACCAAATTAATTCAACTAATTAATTAATTAAAACCACTGTCAGCGTATTCAATCACCAATAATGTTTCTTAGCACTTACTAATATTACAAATTGCTTTATTTAGCTGTTCTATTTCTTTGCATATATTTTTATTATAATCTTCCTGTTACTGCTAATCCTAAATCTGAAAGTCTCAATGAAAAGACCTCAGGGTAATAAGAGAAATCCCGGACTGAGATACCAGTGTCACGAAAGGTTTGAGATGTTATAATATTTAAGATATCCTGGACAAAACGATGTATCAGATGATACCAGGATAGTGCCAGGTAAGAGACTGGTCTTACAAGAAATACCCCCTTTTCTGGAAAAAGAATAAGGGAGTATTGACATCAAAGGTTAGAATCCAGCTGTATAAATCTCCAGGTGTTGAAAGGTATGTCATGAAAATCTATTTGCCCCTTTCGAAGATTCTCCTTTGGTAATATGTGTTGTTTATGTTGACAAGTTGTTCTAGGGGTATATAATATAGTCTATCTATCAATCTAAATTACATATCAAACAAACGTGAAACGTTAATTCAAATAATTCAGCAAGCTGGTTGATATATATGTATTTACAATTTATTTACCTAACCCTGTTCTCTTTTGGTTAGGTAACTTAGGAAAACTCAAAGGTATTTACAGCTTGAAATAAATAAGCATAGAAACTTAAATTTATAAAACATAATCTTGTATTGAAGTGTCTATTGTCTTCCACACTGATGAATAATTTTAATTTAATAAAATGTCAATGAGTTTGACTGAGAAGGTAGGGTGGATTTATATAGTCCTTAAACTCATCCTCCACTGAAATGTTAGAAATATATTTATATTTTATTGTAGTGCTATCTTGTTTAAATATGCTGACCAGTGGCTATATAAGGAAACGTATCTTTAAATCAAGAAAATCCCACACTCTTCTGCCGTGGACGAATACTTCTATGAATTGCCATGCAGTGGACAATGGTGTCTGGCTTCACCCACTTCACGAGCTCTCACACCTCAGAGTCCAATCGAGTTATAGGAATCAGATAATTTGGTAATGTGCAAGGTACAACGTTTGCAGGATAAAATCTGAAATGCAAATAATCACAACCTCTGTATGGTCCAGCATTACTCTGCCTTTACACACAAAGGACATAACATACAGCGTCAGACATTGTGCTAACATATGCACAGGCCAATTTACCTCACAACCATCACAGTCCGTTCATTGTGACTAAAGTTTCCTTATAATTTACTAAGTTGATTCCTTTGTCCATGATTGGCTTCCATACAATGATTTGGAATAGTATAAATTTACAAGTAATATATTCATCGATTCAGTACAACAATTTCTGTTAATCCTTCCTTTGGTTCCAGGATACATGTCATTCCTTTCACAAACACTCTTTCAAATGTATTATTAAACTTACAGTCGTTTTTATTTGACATCATTCTCAATAAAACTACACTTTTTCAACGCTGGCTTTCGCCTCTAAAACCAACACATGCTTTGCAGTCTAGCAAGCAACACATTCGTCTTGGAATATTTTTAACACAGGCCTTTTCACTTTCTAACACACATTGATTAAATCACAGGAATAATACATAAATATGAACATATTCATATAGTCATTCTTACCCTCAGGCAAAACAGGCAGGCTGTTAATGGCTTCTATGGTCTGCGCAACAGATGCGGTTGGCAAAGGTAAAATATGATTACTGTTTACCGCTTCTTTCTAGACAGCTTGTGGTTTTAAATTGTTGAAAGTGTCGTCAAATATCCAAGGGCAAGGTCTTTTATAGTCACGCATCTGGCCTCTGAGGTGACAGGGTAAGGAAAGGCGTAAAAATGTCCAAAATGAGACAAAATTTCTGCTCTCTTTTCAATGTATAAAATCTAGTATTTCAATTATCTTCCTTATTTAGGGAACGATTTTGGTCATTTAAAGATGGAATTTTACTGTGAATTATTTTGTATCGATCTATCTATAAATTAGTTAGTTTGCACAATGCATTTAAATGTATGCATGCTTTAACTAGCTAAGTTTGACTTATCCTGATGTTACACAACTCGTTTATTCGATATTTCCATCTTACTATAATATTATTCGATAAAGTGTTTACATCCACCTCTAAAGTAACATGTCCGTTGATGAATTACATAATCCTTTCCGGTGATACTTCTTTAATTCTTATGATTAATTATTATTGTCCCATCGGTTACACAAAATAGCCTCTAGGTTTTAAGCATAGTACGTTTCCTACAACAATAATAATAAAGGTACGTTCTGATTGGTTATTGTATTAGAGAGTTCCCTACCTAATGGCGTGCGGTATGATCAGATTAGAAAACCGTGTTGTGAGACAGATCCAAATCACGACAATAAGTGATCCGAATGGTGGATACTTATATTAATAATAATTAATATTACAAATTGTCTTATCCCTCGCTAACGTCACGTTACATCTTTTCACGCGGAAGTCGCATTATTTAACACTCAATCTCTTTCTGTTTTCTTCAGTATACCTATCTATGTATGTCTTCAATACTTAACTGAAAAAATTATTCTTCGCGTTTCAGCTGATGCAGAGAAACAGTAAAATAATTGTTACCTTCTCCCTATTACAGGATCAACGCTGCACGTACACGGGTAACGGTTACAGGCAGACCTGCATGTCAGACGATCAATGTTGTCCAGGGTTCTACTGCAAAATAAATTACAATTGGTGTGGATTTCTCTATGTAGTAAGTAAAACTTCAGAATGTACATACGCCTTTTTTATGTAATAATAACTTGTATGTGTAATAATGGTCTTTCATAGCTCTACTGTGCACGTGGATACCGGAGCCAGATTTAAATAACAGATGTTGTTTCTTTCAATTAACTTTTGCATAGGTCGTAAACCAGCGACCAGTAAATTATTAGATTGTTATAGACGAAGAAACAAGTTTGTCTGTCGATCAAAATTGTGTTTCCCTTCCCTAGAAAAAATATTATTGAAAACAACGCCATTTCAAGATAATAACGTGTTGTTTTTTTCATACGCTAATACCTGAGTAATGCGGTAGACAGAATTACTGGAAAGTCACTCCGTATTTTTGAGTTTTTCTTTCTGCGAACCTCTCCAATTAATTGTTCAACACCTGACCTTATAGCAGACAGCAATTTTCGTTCTTCATCTTTCTTGTAACGATAGTTTAATTGCCAGTTTAGAGTTCATTTATTTCATTTTGTTGTTGCTAGATATGTCGCTGAGCCATACAATATGATTGACGACATTTGAGATCAAGGTTCAGAATTTTGTGTAAGACCTGATTTTTTTACTTCCCTATATTTCCAATTGCAATGACAGCTCATCTTGCCACCAGAAACCTAAAAATAAAAAAAGGCAACAACAGAGACAAGTCTAAACATCACCAATAACAATAACGGAGACACGTCTAAACAACAACAGAGACACGTGTAATGTTCATATTTGCCTACAATTTTCTTGCTGCCAATCGTTAAGGAACCAAGCATAATTTACGGAAAATACAACTGGACGAGAAAGTCGCGGAAAGACCTTAACATGATGGCACAGGACAAAGGGAACTTGGCATGTTGTTGTTGAATACTTATTCAAATTTGGGAGTTAAAGAACTTTGATTAATTGATTGATATGTCAAGTTAGACAAACACCATGCTGCCTGAACATTGATTAATTGATTGACGTTTCAAGCTAGACTTAAACAACACGCTACCAACGGTTGCACATAAATTACTAAAAGAACTGGGTGCTATAGATGCAGTACTGTCAAAAAATGAAAAAAGACAAACATCATGCAGCACTGTGCACCAACTAGTGACAAAGAAGGTTCCGGAACAAAATAAATATATACACCATACTTCATAATACCTTGGATAAGAGAGAAGTAAAGACATTATAATGGATAATCTACATGCGAAAATATGAAGAGAGAAAAGAGGCTTGAAGAGAAAAATGGGTGAATATTGTGTGGTAAATATTTATTAAAGTGGAGAAATAAACAACAACTTATGTGGTTAAAGTCATCTTTCTATACGAGGAAGCGTCTTTCAAAAAACAATAATACGCAAAGCAGCATGTAAATCAACAGACCACAGAACAGAGAACTAATTTATCACAGCTTCTTCACAAGAAGCTTACACCTGTATTGAGTGACATAAACGTAGGAGGAAGGGCAGGTATAGCGTAGAGATCGATAACTTCCGTTCGCCAAAATTTAAATTAAAACTCAGACAATTTACAATAATATATAGCTTCAAGGTGAGATAAGAAACTTTTTACAGAGCGATACAACATGAGGCAATCTGATCATCAGAAGTTACCCCACCGTCAATCACGTGTTTCGACCTCTTACTCAACTTTACACACTAAGGATGGTGGGAACACTTGAGTCATGACTCCCAAGGGTCAGCCTCCTGTTGTCTTGTGCAGAGAATTGAACGCACTCGACCTTGTTCTTCTTTGATCCTTAGCGTCTTGTATGGCAACAACAAATTGATTCCACTTTGCTCGGTCGGTGGCCATCCTTCGTACAGTGCCACAGCTCTAGTTTATTCTTTGCATCTCAGCCTCCACAGTCCTCTGCCAAGTTGTTTTTAATCGGCCTCTCTTTCGTTTTCCTTCAGGGGTCCATAGCACAGCTGTTCTTGTGATGGCATCGGAATCTCTTCTGAGGACATGGCCAACCCAGCTCCAGCGTCTGCCAACTATGATGGGATCAGGTCCTCTTGCTTGCTCCGAGTAAGCAGATCTTGGTTGGTGATGGTATTCGGCCAAAAGATTCGGATAATTTTTCTTAGGCATGTTGTATGAAAAGAGGACAATTTCGACATTTTCTTCTCTGTAACTCTCCAGCATTCCGCACCATTGAGAAGCACAGAAAGCACACATCTCTTTTGTGCTTGTGCTGTACTGAGAGGACTTCCAGATGTTGTTTAAACTAAAAAGGATGTTCTTGCTTTGTTCATTCTGTTGTTGATGTCTTTGCTTGCTCAGCAATCTGGTGTTACTATGCATCCTAGGTATGTAAAGGTGTCTGTCTGTTCCAGTTGTTGATTCCTTACTGATATGGGCTGAGCGTTGCTCACATTAAGCGTCATGACCTCTGTCTTCTTTAGATTGATTTTCAAGCCCAACTACTGGCTATACTTATTAAATCTATCCGTTTTTTCCTCGATGTGTTAATGTGAATGTGCTAGTAGTGCAATGTCATCTGCATATTCTAGATCTTCCAATGTAGAAGACGCAGTCCAACTTATTCCTCTTGGACTGCCCTCTGTTGTCTGGCGCATCAATCAGTCTATGACTGTTAAAAATAGAGTGGTTGATAAGCGGCATCCATGTCGTACTCCTGTCTTCACCTCACAGGTTAGGTTGCTCTGCCCAACGCTACACATAAAGTTGGCATAAAAGCTTCATATGATTGAAACTATGCAGCTTGGAATTCCATACGCCCTCAGTATTTTCCATAAACTGTCCCTGTGTATACTGTCAAAAACCTTTTCAAAGCCGACAAACTTAATGTACAGCTGTCTCTTCCATTCTGAGCACTGCTCTATAATGTTCCTGAGGGTGAATATATGATCTGCACATCTTCTGTTCTTTCTAGATCCTGCTTGTTCTTTCCGCAGTTTGTGGTCTACTGCTTTTGAAATTCTCTGTATAATTATCCTGCCTAGTATTTTGCTGGGAACTGAGAGAAGAGTGATTCCTCTCCAATTATTGCAGTCTGCAAGATCTCCCTTCTTAAGCAATTTGACAATTATTCTTTTGTTCCATTCCGTTGGTGTTGTCCCTGTTTCCCAGACTTTAGCAAATAGTGGTTCTAATAGTTCTGCTGCTAGCTCAGGGACTGTCTCAATTAGCTCTGCATTTAAGTTATCATGGCCAGAAGCTTTTTTATTCTTTAACCATTTGATTACTGTGATTATTTCTTCTATTCTTGGAATGTCTGTACTAACATCTAGATCGTTTTCAGCCTGAGGAACATCCAGTTGCGTGTCTCGTGGGTCCTTGTTCTGAGTTTCTCTGAAACGCTCTGCCCATCTTTGTTTCCTGTCCCTCTGCTGTCGTGATGAGATTTCCTTGCTTATGTCTTACTAATGTAATATTGTTTGCACCTCGTTTTCCGCTGATAATTTTAGTTATTTTGTATACTGTGCTTTGTTCATTTCGCAGTGCTGCCTCTTCTGCCTGTCTTGCAAGATCGTCTAAGAAATTCCTTTTGTTGGCTCGGGTTTGGTGTTTAACTTCCTTGTCCAGCTGACTGTACTGTTCGCTATATAATTTCTTTAACCTGGGGAACTTCGCTTCTGTTTTCTTTCTTTTCATTTCCTTTCTCATATTTATGGTGTTTAATGTTTCTGGTGTTATCCAGTCTTGCTTCTCCCTTTCCTGGAATACCAAGCATGATTTGCTGCTTTCCTTACATATTGTTGAAATGGTGTTGAATTTCTGGTCTATATCATCAGTCAATGTCTTTTCCTGATTTCTGGCAAATTGATATCGCTTCTTTATATCAGCCGCAAAAGCTTTTCTGGTAAGGGGATCTTTTCAATTTGCTGATGTCAAACCTTTTCTGTGTAGTTACAGTTTTTCCAGCAGTTCTGAGTTTCACTTTCAGTTTTGCTACTACTAAATGGTAATCAATTCCCACATCCGCACCTCTTCTTATCTTCACATCTTGTAATGCATGTCTATATCTACCATTAATCATAATGTGGTCTATCAGGTTGTTAATGCTACAGAAACTTATTGATTCATCCCCGTTTTCGTTTGATTTCCGCTGCCGCATTTCTCCATTACTCTTTCATTACATGTATTGTGTGTTCCAACTTTCGCATTGAAGTCTCGCATTACTACGATAAGATCATATCTAGGTGTGTCTTCCATTTCTTTCTGCAGTTGTTGATAGAATTCATTTTTGACCTCTTCTTCAATGTCATTCGTTGGTGCGTAGCATTGTATTATTGTGGTGTTGCTGAATCTCCTTCCCAGTCTTATTCTTATCAGTCTGATGTTGATGGGTTTCCATTCCAGTAATGCCCTTTCTATTCCTTTCTGTAGAATAATGGCTACACCTTCATTGTGCTGTCCATCCTCTCTTCCAGAGTAAAGTACTGTTTCTCCTGTTGCTGTTTTAACTTTTCCTCCCCCTGTCCAGTCCATCTGCTCTCGCTTATCCTTAGAATTTGTAATCTATAGTTCCTCATTTCTACTGTGACCTGTTTTAGTTTACCTGTCTCGTTCATTGTCCTGACATTCCACAATCATATTCTTGTTTCACTTTTTGCGGTCAGGAAGTTCGTTTTCGTGTCAGTGGCTTCCTTTCTGCTTTCGCCACTGACAGATATACGAGCCTCGGACTCCGGATGTCATTCCCGCAGCAAAGTTTGTTCATTTGTTGACGTTTCCGTAACTTTTTTCTTTTTACATAGACAGGGGTGTCAGCCCTATGCTAAAACCCCCAATCTGGAGGACCAGGGTGTCTGGTTTAGTCTGACCCCTGCCCGCGCAAACTTGTCCAGCTTGGTAGAACCTTATAGGAGTAAAACTCCCGCTGGCAATCATTGCACGCAAGCCGCCATACCTCGACAAGGTATTGACACCGGTGATGGGCAGCCACCTTGGTTGCAGCTTTAAAATTAACTCCTATTTTCTGCCAGCGGGAGGCAATTGTGAAAGAAACCCTTATGCTCAAAACAAATTATTGTCCCGAGCTCCACAGTACACGGTTGTTCCACAGCCAGCATGATGCCCTTTCCGCAGTTTTGCTGTGGTGCACAGAAACAAAATGCAAGGGTATCGAATACACGAAAGCTTAACACATGTCCAGGGATATGCCCTTTTAAGTGCCCTTGTTCTTTACTGTCCCCTCAAACCCAACAGTTTCAATAGATCATACACTGGGGGAGCCACGAGACCTCTTACACCCACCTCAACAGCCATGACCCGTGCTGTGAACCCATCGTGTCTCAAGTCCATGGCCAGATCTTTATACTTTTCCACTTTGAACGAGTGTTGCTCGTCCAAACTGGATTCAAATGACACGGTCAGCACAAACATTATAATCTGGTGCGATGATGAGGAATGCAGCACTATTATCTACAGACAGTAGATTAACTCGGGATAACTGGGAAATCAAGCGGACAGAAGCAACATTTGCAGTAAAAAAATTAAAACATTAAATAAATAAATGAATAAAACTAAAAGGTCGCATAAAGCAGTAAGTAAACAATACAAAAAAAAAAAAAAAAAAAAACGAAGGTAAAGGATCCCGTTTCACAACCATTGAGGCATATTGAGAATATAGTGTTAGGCCCATATTTTCCTGACCATCGGCACAATAGGGGTGATGTGGTCAGCATAACGCCGACCGAAGACAGTTAGTAGACGAAGCAAATATTGGAGAACACTGACATTAGGTTTGTTAAAATATGTAGAATGAGACTTAATGAAAAGCTGAATAAAAGCGAATGCCATCTCAAGGCCGGTGTAAAAACAAAAACCGATAATACGATAAAGAGCAGGAAAAAAAGTAGAAAACAGCTTCCCAAAAATTATAGACCTTCAACAAACATATGTCAGTCGTGTATCATCAACTCCTCGTTTTTCCACGTCTTTCTCCATATTTTCATCAGAACAGACTCCTTTTGTCTTTCCTTAGGCTGCGTCAGGAGAGTCCTGATGAGAGGAACTTCTGTCTATGATGGCTGAATGTTCATTAGTTAACTTATCCATGTTTGTTTTGGGGAAACTTTTGTGGTTTCAAGTTTCTTCACGATGTAGAATCCTGTCCAACTCTCAGCCATCCTTAAAAGTCTTTTCCGAACTGCCTGGTAAATCACAGTTTGGTTATTCTTTGCTCCCCTTTCGGGCCCCCAATAACACACGGGTAGTCACATATTTATACAATAGCTAAATTATAACTTCTAGAGCCAAGGCTAACGTTTGGCAAGAGGAAGGTTTAACTCATTTCTTGATGAACACCCAAAGTCATTTCTCTAACTCTCATATACCAATGATTTTTTTCCTATTTTCTAACCAATCAAAAATTCTCCTCCACTACAAAAAAGACTTTTCCATTTAGCGTGAAATATACCGGAACAATTCACTTGAGCTTTAAAAAAAAACATTAACAACTCCGGACTTCAACGTGATTATAAATGTGCTGCTTCAATCAATCAATAAATGAATGAATGAATGAATCAATCAATCAATCAATCAATCAATCAATCAAACAAACAATCCATCAAACAATCTATCTATTTATGTATCTATCTATCTATCATCTATCTATCTATCTATCTATCTATCTATCTATCTATCTATCTATCTATCTATCTATCTATCTATCTATCTATCTATCTATCTATCTATCTATCTATCTGTCTGTCTGTCTGTCTGTCTGTCTGTCTGTCTGTCTGTCTGTCTGTCTGTCTGTCTGTCTGTCTGTCTGTCTGTCTGTCTATCTATCTGTCTATCTATCTATCTATCTATCTATCAACTAAGCCAATTTAATTATTATTCCAGCTAGCTCTTGATCTGTCTATGTAGGTCTTAAAAGATTTGTGATTGCTGGTGGAGAGAACGGTGCACAGAAACAAAATGCAGGGGTGTCGAATACACGAAAGCTTAACACATGTCCAGGGAAATGCACGGAGAAATAAAGAAATTGTCAAATAAGTCCAGGTTTTCCCAAAGAGAAGGCTGTATGAAGAATTAGAGTGGTATAAAATTACTCGATGTGAAAGATATTTCAACAGATAGGCCCCACGAGAAAATAATTAAATGCATAGAAACATAGGTATAGATGTAGGACATAGAAACATAAGGTATAGATGTAGGACATAGAAACATAAGGTATAGATGTAGGACATAGAAACATAAGGTATAGATGTAGGACATAGAAACATAAGGTATAGATGTAGGACATAGAAACATAAGGTATAGATGTAGGACATAGAAACATAAGGTATAGATGTAGGACATAGAAACATAAGGTATAGATGTAGGACATAGAAACATAAGGTATAGATGTAGGACATAGAAACATAAGGTATAGATGTAGGACATAGAAACATAAGGTATAGATGTAGGACATAGAAACATAAGGTATAGATGTAGGACATAGAAACATAAGGTATAGATGTAGGACATAGAAACATAAGGTATAGATGTAGGACATAGAAACATAAGGTATAGATGTAAACATAAGGTATAGATGTAGGACATAGAAACATAAGGTATAGATGTAGGACATAGAAACATAAGGTATGGATGTAGGACATAGAAACATAAGGTATAGATGTAGGACATAGATAGGACATAGAAACATAAGGTATAGATGTAGGACATAGAAACATAAGGTATAGATGTAGATGTAGGACATAGAAACATAAGGTATAGATGTAGGACATAGAAACATAAGGTATAGATGTAGGACATAGAAACATAAGGTATAGATGTAGGACATAGAAACATAAGGTATAGATGTAGGACATAGAAACATAAGGTATAGATGTAGGAAATTGACATAAGAATTCTAGAGGTACCGCATTCTTCTTTTCTTCTTCTTCGTTCGTCCTGAAGAGGACGTTGGCTGCGTAGTGTCCGTTTACAGCAAAGCTGCGTGTGGCAGATTATGTTATAGATTTCATATATCTATTTCTTCATCTACATTTTTCTTTCACCTACGCCTGTTGGGTTAACTTAAACCTCCTATTACTCAGAATAGATCTATCTCTTTTTCTTATTTAGCACGCATTTAATGCCGGTCGCTATATTTCTTTGATGAGAGTTTGCCAGCAGACCTGATTAGCATATGTGAACCGGTTTCATTTAATTTTCTTCTTCTTCTTCTGCTTCCTCGTTCGCCCTGAAAAGGACGGTGGTTGCGTTGTGTCTGTTTGCGCCTAAGCTGTGATATCTGCACCTTTCGGTCGACACATCCGACTTCTGCACGGCATTTTTTAGGGACCGGGTTTGCTTTCCCATTTCGATCCGTACTCGCTCAGCCAGACTGCACTGCTGCAGACTGTTTCCAGGATCACCACGTGGAGGTGGAGTACGGTCTTGACCAGGTCTTGTTCGCTGGTCCTGATGCAAGCAGTCAAGCTATGGGTCGCTGACTGCATTCACTATTGTTGCATCTTTTTTTAAATTTTGAACGCGAGAGATCGAGAATCATTGTAATATGTAGCAACAGAGGAGGTGGCGTTAAGTTTAAACGTAATATTTCGTTACACCGAGTATAGGATCAAGTAATTTGGGAAAACAAGGTCAGCAAATTTTTATTACTTCCCTTATAAAACCCGCTCGCTAGAAAGTGGTGAAACACGGCGAATCGAAAGATCTAAGGACCTCGCTCGCTGGAACACGAGGAGAGACGTGAAGAAAACTCACACTGATTAGCGAATTGCCGATGTCTGATCTAAGCGAGAACGTAAGTCTGGTTTTCGGCTTAAGATCTTTGATTCGCGAGTTTCACTGAATCTGACGTAGAATTTCCCGTAGGTGCTAAGTCTGGCAGAGTCTGGGTTTAGGTGAATAATGTAATATTCCCTTTCATGTCTAATATATATAAACCAGGAGTTTAAACTAAAATAAAACTGTAAAAACCACTTTCTCCCACAGCCACAAAATAGCAAAAAGACCTATCAACATAAAACAGAGTGGGAGAATACTAACAAAAGAGGAGCACCCAGTCTATGTAGGAGTAAAACGGGACAGACAATTGAAACTAGATGGACACATCTACAACCTCAGGGAGAAAGCATGTAAGGGCCTTGTAAAGGGCAATTTTTACTATCTTGCAATATAATACATTTATATACTTATTATGTTCGCAAATATTTTGGTAAACAAAGTGTTTCCTTTTTAAGTGCTTAAGGAGAAGTCATTTTTGAGTTACTTCCCTTGAAGGCAGTTCCGTCATCTTCGATCGGACTCCGCGGACGAATTTAGGCCTACTGCGATTTATTCTTTGGCTGGGTAGGAATAGATTATTCTTGCTTCAGTATATCTATGGCCTGAATTTATACGTAGTGTTTGTATGAGTAGGACGAGTCTGTCTTATATATGGATATCTTTACATTTCTAAGTCGAACTATGTTGGTTGTCGCTAGAAAAGGTCAAAGGCTATGCAGCGGAAGTATCGCTAGCAAGGGGTGTGATTCATGGCTGTCATCCTGTCTGGATGTAGAATTTTGATGTAGCCGGCCTATCGCCGAAAAAGTGATCTATAAGTAGATGGGGAAAAGTGATAGTCATTTAGACATGTTGTATGTACTTTACCCCAGTGTTTATTCTCTTTTGCCAAGGAATGACAAAGTTATATTTCGCATAGAAAGGTAAAACCACAATTTATTATGAACTTGGGCTTCGCCATCGTTGTCGATAAACAGATGCACAGTGGTACTTTTGAAAAGAATATTTATTCAAAGGAAGATGACATTCCTATGTATCAGCACTAGATTATATGATATTATTCAATTACCTCTATGACAGAAGTTATGAAGAAATGAGGACATTTAACGAATGACCAATTTTGGTCTGGATCCTATAGTGAGTGAAACTCACGAGAGAAGAACAGCCATGTTGAAATTCATATACTTTGTATTTATCGAGTGAGAAAAAGGGATGCCTGTACTATCGCTCGATGAACCAAGAGATCACTGCTACATGTGAGAACCCATGTCTGGGATTCCTATATCTTTATGGAAAAAATATATATATTGAACTTTACGTGAAGGGATATTCGCTAGACGAGATTAGGTCTAGGAGCCTTCCTATATATTGGTTATGGTCTGACGTGCCCAGTCAGTAAAGCCAGATGATTTACATGATGGAACTCTGAATGCTTATTTACGAATGCTCCATTATGATATTTGCCAAGCATGAATGCTAACTTAAGATGATATGCCTGTGATCAACATTATGCTGTCTATGTCGACATTTGTTCCTGTAACCATACACGTACTGTCCAAGTGTGCGTCTCATTAAATGTTATAAAAAGACCACCGTAGTTCCAGTACTTCTTGAATTCGAACAGTGTGAGTATGAGTGATGTACTACCAACTTGTCAACTCTATCGAATCATTCTACCATTCGCGTTCTGACATTCATATATACACTCATTGTCTACACTCACATTCTTGTCGGAGCCTCATCACGTTCCAGGACAAGATGACCTGTATGACCAAAACTGTGCTGGGTTTAATGAGTTGACAATCGTTACACTTTACTACACCAGTCCCAACATCTACATTTATCAACTGGTGTGCCAGCTTCCTGGGTCAACCTGCACAGTGACCATATTGAGAAGTAAACTTCTGAGACCAGACGTTCCTTGGGGTCTGTTACGACACACAAATACATCAACAGTACAACTCTACAGTGATGTCAGCGTGACCTGTCCTGTCGAGAGTATGCGGTAACTAGGTCAGCGTTTGTTGACATTTGGTTCGTTGGACATTTGCCATACAACTGACAGTGTTACACAGCAAGCTTGGTTGAAACATAGAACATTACACATCAGGACTGGAGAATATTTGACAGTGTTTGCGAAAGGAAATGTTATTGAACTGAGAAGTCCTACATCGATTGTTATCATTCACATCAACGATGGAACTTCTATTTCTGTGTTGAATTTAAAATAATTAGACCAGAAGTATTTGTTTAATAAAGTACCACAGTACTGTACTATTAGGCAGTGTAACTGAGCCTTCTTTACAACACATTCTTTCTGCAACACTCTATTTACATCATATTGCCATACTATTTATGCATTTATGTATTTATGTTTAAATATTTATATGTGATATTTGTCACACAACAGAGTATCCCACGTAATAGAGGGTCTGATGTGTGCGTTTCTATAGGTGCAATTTTCTTGATTGAAAATTTGCTGCGACAGCTGTTGCTATTAGTGTTAGCTGTGAAGACTGTACTCATTGTTGTTTTTGTAATATTCCTCTGTTCTTTAGTTTGTTTTGATTTGTTTGTAATTTGTTGGTCTACCCTATTCTATCTTTCAGTTCTATTCTCAATTTATATTTATATACTGTGGCGTTATTTGTATTTGTTATCCTCTTGCGGGTTATCTTTTATTGTTTTTCCCATTTGATTTATGTCATTTCCGCAAATGTTTTCATGTTCTTCTGTATAACTGTTTTGTTTTGTGCCTGATCGACATACACTATTTAAAATATAGTTGATCATATAAATTGATGTACAAGAATCAACTGATAGTTAATTGCTATTACTAAAGGTACACAGTTGATGATATAAAACACTATTTCTGGTGCACTGCACTTATATTATAAAGTGAACCAGCAACTTATAGCTGTTATTATATAAGGATTTATACAAGACCTTTGTAAGGCTTGTTTCCCACAGTGATTGGGATAGTTAAGTACTATTTTCCACAGGTTAAAAAGTTATCATACAAGGTCTTTGATTAAGACTAAGAAAGTGAATTTATTTACTTTTGCAAATTACTGATCTTATTAGACAACATGTCTACATTAGATTATTTTATCACACAAGGCAGGGCTCTTGATAAGACTGGTCAGCAATTAGAAGAATGGGCAGTTGCTCAATATGACAAAGCATTAGCTGCTGCTGCTGAAGAAAGAAAAGCATTGATTGAAGAAAAGAAATTAGCAGCTGAGGAGAAAAGATTAGAAGCTGAGGAAAAAAAATTACAAAGAGAGGATGAACAAAAGAAATTGCAGATACAGACTGATGAAAAAAGATTCCAGATGGAAATGGAAAAAGAGAGAAGAAAAGATGAAGCTGCTGCAGAAGAGAGAAAATTACAAGCTGAAGCTCAAGAGAAAAAAGCAATAAGAGAACATGAACACCAAAAAGAACTTTTAGCATTTGAGTTAGAAAAGTTAAAGTTAACAAACATAAGTGATGGTAATCAAGCATCTGGTGGTAATGGTAAACCCTTTACTTACAAGGTCAAGGTACCAGCGTTCAACCCTTCCAGTGATGACATAACATTCTGGCTAAATAGATTTGAACGCTCGTGTCGAGCCCATAATGTGGACAAATCACAATATGCTAACCAGTTATCAGAAAATCTGAAAGGTGATTCTCTGACTAGTTTAAGTTTGGTTGAAGAGGCTGACAAAGATAACTATGATGTTATTAGGGCAGCCTTATTAAAGAAGTATCAGTTGTCTGAAGAGGGTTATCGGAAGTTGTTTAAGACAATGGTGCCTGAGGCAGGTGTAGAATTCTCAGAATTCATTGCAAGGACACGTCTTACATTTGATCGTTGGATTGAGCTATCCAAAACAGAAAAGACTTATGAAGCCCTTATGGACTTGATACTCAGAGACAAGATTATGTCAAGTATAAATAAACCTTTCCTCGAATTCTTACATGAGCGTAAACCTAAGTCTCTAAAAGAAATGGAACAGTATTGTACCCAATACGTCACTGCACATCCGGACGTAGCTATTAGCAACAGTAAGGTTAAAGAAGGTATGCCAGTTGCTTCTGCAACACCATACAACCCTAATCACTCTCACAAATTCCAAGGACCTCAAAATAGGTTTAATAAAAAAGGTAACTATTACAGTTATCAGAACCAAGGTAACCAATCATTTCAGGGTTCTTCTTCGAATACCTGGAGAAGAGCTGACAGCCCTCGATTCAGGGGTGGTCATAATTACAGGAACTTCCGCAAAGGAAGTCATTCTAGAAACTATCCAAGTTTTCCTTCATGGAGACAACAGGATCATAATTACCGAGATACTCATTATAATGAATATGATGATAGTAACCAAAGGAGCTATGATTCAAACCCGAGTAGGGGTTATAATAGTGGAAACAATGATAAGTACAGAGGCAATAATAACAGAGGTAGAGCACAATTCAAAAAACATAAAGCTCATTACCAGGCGAACTCTGCACAGCAAGAGTCCCACGAAGCCTATAAACAAAATAAAGATAATGATGACTCTAATAATATGGCATGTGCCGCTTTTGATTTTGGGAGAGCATCTCAGTGCCCCCAATGCAAAACATTATTTGAGCCAACCACAGTGTCTACTTTAAGCTGTGGGCATCCTCTTCCCGCTCTTCCTGCGTCAATCGCGCATGATGGGAGAGGTTCTCTTGTCTTACACAAAGGTTTAGTAAATGACAATCCAGTCTCAGTACTTTTTGATTCTGGATGCACAACTATTGGGGTTAGGCAGTCACTCATAGATCCTTCTCATTCTACAGGCAAAGTAGTCAAATGCGTAACATTTGGCGGCACCATAGAGAAATACTCTACCGCTATAATTAGGATTGCTACTCCTTTCTTCACAGGAGATGTACACGCATGTCTTTTGCCGAATCCGATCGCTGATCTTATCATCGGTCGCATTCACGGAGTCAAAGAATGCACTCCGGAGCAAATTTCCGTTTGGGAAAATCAAAATATGCAATCTGCTAATGCGGTAGTCACTAGAGCTCAAGCTCTCAATATGCCTGAAACTTCATCTGTTGAAGATAATGAAGTGCATAACCAAGATGATCCCTTGGTAATTTCTCGTGACTCGTTTTATAAAACAACAAGAAGAAGATCCGACTCTTAAGAAATTCTTCACTCTTGTAACGAAAGGTGATCCGAATAAAGATTCAAATTGTAAATCTTGGATTACAATGAAGAATGGCGTACTTGTACGTATGGTGCAAGACTCCACTAAGTCAAGTCATTCTCAGATTCTTGTACCCAAGAATTTGAGAGTTAAAATCTTACAACATGCACACGACTCTCAGTGTGCTGGTCACATGGGTTTTTCCCGTACAAAGTCAAGAGTTCTTGCGGCTTTCTTTTGGCCTTTTGTGAACAAGGACATACGGATCTATTGTCGATCCTGTAAAGTATGTCAAGAAGTCAAATCCAAAGGTCCTCGTCATGCTGCGCCTATTCAGGCTGCAGATATTCCTATTCGTCCATTCCAGAAAATGGCGATAGACATCATTGGTCCATTCAAGATCAAATCTGCTAGAGGACATCAGTTTATCTTAACGTGTGTAGACATGTGCACACGTTGGCCAGAGGCTATCCCTCTAAAGAGCATTACTACCGCTGACATTGCAGATGCTCTTTGGCTTATATTTTCTCGGCTGGGATTCCCCGGAGAAATATTATCAGATCATGGCACCCAACTGATATCGGATACCATGTCTCAAGTAATGTCTACTCTACAGATAGAGAGATCTTTGAGTAGCATCTATCATCCTATGTCCAATGGGATGGTCGAGCGACTAAATAGAACACTTAAGAACTTATTAGGGAAGATAACTGAGGATCATCCTCAAGATTGGGATAGGGTTTTACCCGCGGCCCTCTTCGCGTACAGAGAGGTCCCCAATGAACATACAGGGTTTTCGCCCTTTGAACTTGTCTTTGGCGCGCGACCGCGCGGCCCAATGTCTTTGCTGCATGATCTTATAACAGCTGACAATATTGACGATGACACAAAATCTTCTTACGAGTATGTCATCGCGCTGAGACAGAAGATTATCGAAGCATGCAAATTGGCAACGTCCTCTTCTGAATTTGCTAAGCAGAAGGCAAGACAATTTGCTAATAAGAAGAGAACTTTACGACAACTTTGTCCTGGTGACAAAGCATTTGTTTTGCTACCTTGTCGTGAAAATAGACTCCTTATTAGTTGGAAAGGTCCGTACGATATAATATCGAAAATTTCAGATGTTGACTACATCGTCGATATCAACGGGAAGCATAAAACCTTCCACATCAATATGCTTACGGAGTTCCATGAACGTCCTGACTATCTACAGCCTATTTTCCAGGCAACGGACGATTCTCATGTCAAACATGGTCATTACTCATCACTGTCTGTAATACAGGATGAGGAAACAAGTTTTTCGGATGTTAATCTTCCGCTTCCAATGATCCCACTTCATTCTAGTGAATCATGGAAAGACGTTACTGTTTCTCCTGATTTGTCTCTAGGAGAACGGCGACAAGTTTCGGTTATGTTACAAACATTTCAGGATGTCCTCACTGACATCCCTGGACAAACTCATGTCATTGAGCATGACATTGTTCTAACTGAACATACTCCAATTAGGGTTAGACCTTATCCTATCCCTATACATTTCCAAACACAGGTTGAAAAGGAGTTGGATGAAATGATAGATTTACAAATAATCGAACCATCCACTTCTGCATATTCTTCGCCGATGGTTATTGTTCGGAAAAAAGACAATAACATACGTCTTTGCGTTGACTATCGCAAATTGAATCAAGTTACGAAGTTCGATGCTGAACCTATGCCTTTACTAGAAGAGTTACTTACTCGTCTTTCTAAATCGCATTTTTTCACTAAACTTGATTTGTCTAAAGGATATTGGCAAGTTCCATTATCCGAACGCGCCAAACCTCTTACCGCTTTCTCTACTCCCAGAGGCCTTTTCCAATGGAATTTTATGCCTTTCGGCCTTATGAACGCACCAGCTACATTTGTACGCATGATGCGTCGAATCCTATCGTATCGGTCAGATGTCATTGCTTATCTAGACGACATCTGTCTTTTCAGCGATACTTGGGAAGATCACTATTCAGGGTTAGTTGAATTATTATCAACTCTGCGTGAGTATAACCTGACAGCAAAACCATCTAAAGCTTGTATTGGCTTTAGCGAAATTGCTTTCTTAGGCCATCGAGTAGGTCACGGTTTCTTGAAGACAGAAGACCATAATATCACTAAGATACTTAACATCTCTATCCCTAGGACTAAAAAGCAAGTGCGAAGTCTTTTAGGTCTCATACAATTTTATGGACGTTTCATTCCGAATCTGTCCTCTATCATGGCACCTCTCTCTACACTATTAAAGAAAGGGTCGCCTAACATGGTTCACTGGTCTCATGAATGCCAATCCTCACTAGAGAAGATCAAAACTATGTTTTCATCACCACCTATTTTAGTGTTACCTACAACAGATAAGACATTTGTTCTTCGTAGTGACGCTTCATCCACTGGGATTGGAGCGGCACTAATGCAAGAGTACTCTGGAACTCTGCATCCTGTAATGTATATATCCAGAAAACTTAATGCTGCAGAAAGGAATTACTCGGTTTTAGACCGTGAATTATTGGCAATGGTTTGGTCAATTCTCAAACTCCAAAGATTCCTTCTGGGCGCGCATTTCGTAGTGGAAACTGACCAAAAAGCTCTTACGGCTATCCAAAGTAAGAACTTGAAGAGCTCGAGATCAACTCGATACGCAATCGCTCTTCAACCTTTTCATTTTTCGGTACGAGCTATCCGTGGTTCAGAAAATGTGATGGCGGACATTCTGTCCAGATGCCCACATGATGCCACTTAACTGTTAAATATTGGATTTTTTAATATGTATAACTTTACAACAGTTATTTTTTGTTCTTTACTAAGATACACATTTGTAATTTAATAATAGAATGATGGTATCTCTACTTAGCGGTTTATTGATGTTTATTCACCGCTGTTCTTTGATGATTGTTTCTTCATAAATCATAAATTTAAGATTATAGTGTGAATTTTTGGTATGCATTGTATAATTACCAGAATTGTATTATACGTACATCACACCTTCCTGGAAACATTTATTCGTAGAGAAACAATTTCTCTCAGATTTTGAGATATATTCTCACCGGTCATATTAGGAATTATAGTTATTCCTGATATTTGCATCTGCGCAGTATTCTTGCGTTTTGAGCCTATTGTATGGTGCTCCTAGATGTATTTAAAAAAAAAAATTTTATTTTTTTTTTCCCGGGAGGTGTGGTAAGACTGTAAAGGGCAATTTTTACTATCTTGCAATATAATACATTTATATACTTATTATGTTCGCAAATATTTTGGTAAACAAAGTGTTTCCTTTTTAAGTGCTTAAGGAGAAGTCATTTTTGAGTTACTTCCCTTGAAGGCAGTTCCGTCATCTTCGATCGGACTCCGCGGACGAATTTAGGCCTACTGCGATTTATTCTTTGGCTGGGTAGGAATAGATTATTCTTGCTTCAGTATATCTATGGCCTGAATTTATACGTAGTGTTTGTATGAGTAGGACGAGTCTGTCTTATATATGGATATCTTTACATTTCTAAGTCGAACTATGTTGGTTGTCGCTAGAAAAGGTCAAAGGCTATGCAGCGGAAGTATCGCTAGCAAGGGGTGTGATTCATGGCTGTCATCCTGTCTGGATGTAGAATTTTGATGTAGCCGGCCTATCGCCGAAAAAGTGATCTATAAGTAGATGGGGAAAAGTGATAGTCATTTAGACATGTTGTATGTACTTTACCCCAGTGTTTATTCTCTTTTGCCAAGGAATGGCAAAGTTATATTTCGCATAGAAAGGTAAAACCACAATTTATTATGAACTTGGGCTTCGCCATCGTTGTCGATAAACAGATGCACAGTGGTACTTTTGAAAAGAATATTTATTCAAAGGAAGATGACATTCCTATGTATCAGCACTAGATTATATGATATTATTCAATTACCTCTATGACAGAAGTTATGAAGAAATGAGGACATTTAACGAATGACCAATTTTGGTCTGGATCCTATAGTGAGTGAAACTCACGAGAGAAGAACAGCCATGTTGAAATTCATATACTTTGTATTTATCGAGTGAGAAAAAGGGATGCCTGTACTATCGCTCGATGAACCAAGAGATCACTGCTACATGTGAGAACCCATGTCTGGGATTCCTATATCTTTATGGAAAAAATATATATATTGAACTTTACGTGAAGGGATATTCGCTAGACGAGATTAGGTCTAGGAGCCTTCCTATATATTGGTTATGGTCTGACGTGCCCAGTCAGTAAAGCCAGATGATTTACATGATGGAACTCTGAATGCTTATTTACGAATGCTCCATTATGATATTTGCCAAGCATGAATGCTAACTTAAGATGATATGCCTGTGATCAACATTATGCTGTCTATGTCGACATTTGTTCCTGTAACCATACACGTACTGTCCAAGTGTGCGTCTCATTAAATGTTATAAAAAGACCACCGTAGTTCCAGTACTTCTTGAATTCGAACAGTGTGAGTATGAGTGATGTACTACCAACTTGTCAACTCTATCGAATCATTCTACCATTCGCGTTCTGACATTCATATACACACTCATTGTCTACACTCACATTCTTGTCGGAGCCTCATCACGTTCCAGGACAAGATGACCTGTATGACCAAAACTGTGCTGGGTTTAATGAGTTGACAATCGTTACACTTTACTACACCAGTCCCAACATCTACATTTATCAACTGGTGGACATTCACGTCATTTAACAAATAAAGCGTGATTCAACAACTAGTAGCCAGTATGAGTTAACAACAACAATACAGAGTTTATCAGGCCTAAAGCTCATCAAACGGCTAGCTAGTACAAATTATGGAGCGGACAAACAAACCCTTCGTCAACTTTATCTCGGCTATGTGAGATCAGTGATAGACTATAACCTCCCCCTCCAGACCATTGTGAGTACTAATACCATCTCATCACTGGACCGTGTGCAGAACCAAGCTCTCAGGTTAATTTGTGGAGGGATGAGATCAACACCGACAGCCGTATGTGAGATAGATGCCAATATAGAGCCGCTGGATATCAGGCGTAAAAGAGCACTGGCTGAAGCTGTAGAGAAATACAGGAGACAAGAGAAAGACCACCCAAACAAAGTACTTATTGACACTTGGAAACAAACACGAAGACTGAAACAATCATCTCTCCTGGACATAGCCAAAGAAGGGAACAATAAACATCATCTCCCACAAGAGAGAGAAATGGAAAACAAATACTTTGGACCACCCCCTAGGGAAAACTTTCATCAACCAACTGTCAAAACACAAATGATAGATAAAACGGCCAACAAGGACAAACTACCCACATTCTTGAAGACGTGTGCGTTGGAGACCATAACCAGCTACCTAACATCAACAATCCAGGCCTACACAGATAGTTCAGCTTTCAAGACCACCTCTTTTGCAGGATATGGCGTCTTCTTACGGTACCTGGATGGATCCTCTTATGAGTTCTGTGACTCCTGTGGTGAAAATTTTTCAAAATACGAAGCGGAGGCTGAGGCAATCAAGACAGCCATTGAATTACTACACCAACAATTTGACCTTATGGAACAAAAACCATCAGATATAGTGATTTTCAGTGACTCCGTGTCTGTTCAGGAAGCACTTAAACATGCTCCATGTGAAAACAAAGACATTTTTCTTATAGGAAGAGCGGTTCACAACTTGGTCACAGCCTACTCCATCAGTGTAACCCTACATTGGATCCCTGGCCACAGTGATCTAACTGGAAATGAGACAGCTGATAGACTTGCAAAAACAAGAGCCTCTAAACAACAAAAGGACAGACTCTGCGGCATGAGAACAGACAAACAGATTCTCATAAACAACACAAGGGACATCTAGCTGAATAGATGGACAAACGGGCCGACTGGCCGAAATGTCTTTAATGAAATGACCTGCCCAAAAGACAACATCAACATAAACAGACTCAGCAGGAGAAATCAAAGTCTTATCTTTCAGTTCTGAACAGGAATAGCCAAAGTCAAAAGCCATCTAAACCGTATCAACCCTCAGCACCTACCCATGTGTGGGCACTGCTCTCATCCCTATAAAATAATTAGACACCTCCTCATGGAGTGTCCATCACTCACAAATGCCAGGAAAAACTATTACAGATACCTCCGACAGTCACCAACTCACTATATGGATCATTAAAACAACTGCAGAAAACCTGCACTTTTTTAAGAATGGCATTGGGCTACTAAGAGTAGACATACTCAGCAGCTATAGGATATCGACAACAACACCGACAACAACAACCCATTTGGTCGAGGAAGTTATATCAGTCTTATCAGCGATTAAACAAATTCCCTGGGCAATTTTAGTGCTAATTCGTAGCCTGATGTCAAGCACACTCGAAATTTTCCAACATGATTGTCGATTAATATTATCTCATCCGTCATATTTTACAGCAGGGATGAACGGGAAAACAAAGAGACATGACGACTTATCACTGAGAGGAGTGTAAGTTGATTTGAAAGTACTAAATTTCTGTTTGACAGCAGAGAAAGAAAATGTGCCGACCACAGAAAAGCACATACTTTAGTCCACTGCTCTCATCCCTATGAAATAATTAGACACCTCCTCATGGAGTGTCCATCACTCACAAATGCCAGGAAAAACTATTACAGATACCTCCGACAGTCACCAACTCACTATATGGAACATTAAAACAACTGCAGAAAACCTGCACTTTTTTAAGAATGGCATTGGGCTACTAAGAGTAGACATGCTCAGCAGCTATAGGATATCGACAACAACACCGACAACAACAACCCATTTGGTCGAGGAAGTTATATCAGTCTTATCAGCGATTAAACAAATTCCCTGGGCAATTTTAGTGCTAATTCGTAGCCTGATGTCAAGCACACTCGAAATTTTCCAACATGATTGTCGATTAATATTATCTCATCCGTCATATTTTCCAGCAGGGATGAACGGGAAAACAAAGAGACATGACGACTTATCACTGAGAGGAGTGTAAGTTGATTTGAAAAGTACTAAATTTCTGTTTGACAGCAGGGAAAGAAAATGTGCCGACCACAGAAAAGCACATACTTTAGTCCACTCAAAAAAAAATGTAACTAAATACTGCCAGAGAGGAAAAGAGATTGACCCAAAATTTCTTTTACAGTTGTCCGTGTCCTATTAAGACAGTCCTTAAAACCAAACCCTCAGAATCATTACAGGAGGACTAAGGAGTACACCAATAACAACAATGGAAGCAACAACAGGACTGCAAAATCTAAGAGAACACAGAGATGAGAAAATCACCATCATGACAGAAAAATTCAGACGCCTAAAACAGAACCCCATGTTAAAAAAAAAAAGAACTAACCAAAAACCGATCAAAAAGATCAAGCATTCAACCACCTATCGAGACAGCTGATGGTTGCCAATGGAGAAGTATCCTCAGGAAATCCACAGGAATGGGAGCAGCTCGTAGCATACTTCAACATCTCATACACCATACCCACGTACACTGTACACCTTACAATCCAAGGCATTGAGAAATGAACTGCGGATACTCCCACTATTCTGAAAACGAAAACACTGGATCACCTCAACAACCAATTCCCCAGTGCACAGTGGATTAATGTCTTCACTGACGGATCTTCAGAAGAAGCAGTAAGGAAAGGAGGAGCAGGAATCCAAATACTAATGCCAAAGGCTACAAAAATAGGACAGTCAGTTGCTACTGGAGAACTCTCAACAAACTACAGGACAGAGCTACAGGCAATCCTAGCGCCTACAAAGATACTGGAGGAACAAAGACTCAAAGGATCAAATATAGTTGTTGAGCTGCTTTATATTGTTGAGAGCTGTTGCTAATACTATTGGTGGTATGTCTATCTTGTTGGTAGATATGTTATTGAGTCAATCGTGCAAATTCCGCGAATGTATCAACTTGATGCAACAAGATGCAAGCTCAACGTAGGCACATCAACAAGTGCCAAAACTGTGATAGTCCAAACTCGTTAATTGAAAGTTCATACATTGTTTATTGACATCACATCATACAGGACGAAACACTCAACGTTGACGGTTAATAGATAGTTGAACATGATGATTATGGACGCATGTCCTCAATAATAATTCAAATAAATAGTCTCAGGAGAATCCTCCAGCAAATTCTGACTAGGTCTCCGAGTACATACATCTATAGTCATAAAAGTCATGAAGTAGTCAGTACAAGGCTATTTGACCACGGTTGACCTTTTCGCAAGGACAAGAGATTCTCATTATACTTGGTAGTATCTAAGATCCCGATCTCAAGAAGTCCTCATCAATGAAACATATTATAACGTAGGTGCAGGTTCCTACTAAATACTTTTTTGCATGCAAAGTTACTAAGGCATAGATACTTGAATTACCTCTTGTATTAGCCGTGACTGACCCCAATGGCTTCCTAATATTATATGGTTAACGTAGATCCACGGTATTACCGCCGATTCCCCTTGATAGACATTTACTGGCATACAAAAAATATATCTTCAGCTGTGAATCCATTTCGGTACAGGCTTGTCACCTGTTATCGACTAGATACTCACGCCTGTGAAGAAACGATCATTTTTATCACAATGAGTATATAGTTGGCTCTTCCAACGATTCAGCACTTACGTGGATGACCACCGGC
Organism: Oreohelix idahoensis; assembly: GCA_024509875.1. Lineage (NCBI taxonomy): Eukaryota > Metazoa > Mollusca > Gastropoda > Stylommatophora > Oreohelicidae > Oreohelix > Oreohelix idahoensis. The sequence continues at coordinate 252,186 of JAMPIV010011638.1, forward strand.
TACAACTGCTAATCCGCAGGACCGGGTCTCAATAGAAATTACTTTACCCAAAACACGGGTCTCGAACTCCCAAAGCTTCGTCATTGGAACTTGGGATTCTTGCTTCTCAAAGCCATTCATGACGTCAACTGACTGTCTAGATACACGTGCGGTCTGCATAACCCCTATACGCCTTAGTGCACAACCGTGCGCTAAAGAAATCAAACTCACCAATAAGACTTACTCTCATGTAAGTCGGTGCGCAAAGTTATTACAGAGGTAGGGCAACATATTAACAATATGATACTACCTTCATCTGTAAAGGAGTGTAGAGGTCTACTAAAAAGGGCTCTACAGATTCCTTACCAATCCCCCCCAAAAAATTAATTATATTAATTTTTTTCTTTAATACCTACACTAGAGGTGATTCAAGTTTACATATTATCATTTTACAAATATATCATGATAAAAATAATCAAATATGAAATTCCAATCAACTCAAATGAACAAAAGGTATGCATAAAAGCATACATCCACAACTGACCACCTTTGGTACAATGTGGTAAATGAAATAAAATAACATATTTAGAAATATTGAATTAATACAAATGTAAACGCAAATGAAAAGAAATGATGAGAAACCAATGAATAAACAGAAAAGTGATGGATATGCATTTAAAATGACAAGTGAAAAAATGAATAAAAATGAAAGAATACAATTTAAACACGTATAAGAGCAACGCACTTAACTGTGTCTCTAAGTTATTTTGTGGTACTAATTAAATTACCAGTCTTAAATTAATGTGCTTAAATACCAATATTACTAAATCTAATTAAATATTGTATAGTTAATTACACCAATCATTATGTTAACTAACTAAGTATCTAAGTTTAATAATCTAATTAATTCGTTTATTTCACTTTAATAGTGTTATTAGTTCCTTAAATAACGAAAGTTCCATTTTCCTGTCAGTAAACAGTTCATAATATAACAAGTTCAGTTCCACGAAGAAAATCCAAGTGTTCGAAATGTTATTTCTGTGAGAAAATATAATACTTTTCCAAAGTTATTTTCATTCAATGTCATAATTAAGTGACTTTTATTTTCACAAAGATAGTCATATAACTTAACGTTCCATGTTATTTTGATACATAAGCATTGTAGATTTCGCTTGACTAAAGGTTAATGACTCTTATAATCGAGGTATCACACGTAAAAAGTTACCCTCGATGAACTGTCAGTGTCCAAGTTCAGTTGTATTTAGTGAGTAGCTGTTAACTCGATTCATTCGGACATCTTGACAAGATGTCAGCGAGAACATTCTGTGTGCCAGGTATGGATCGAATCGTGAAATTAAATGGTTGTAACGCGATCGCATACCTGGTAGATTTGGCAGATTTCACGTCTTTTGTGTTGAGTGCAGTAAGAGCTTTTTGGTCTGATTCCACAATAAAGTGTGATCCAAGCAAATATCTTTGAAGTTTATTTATTGACCATACAAGACCGAGAAGTTCTTTATCTAAAACTGAATAGTTCTGTTCAGTTGGAGTTAACTTCCGTGACACATAGAGAACGGGATGCAAGGTACCATTATATTCTTGTAGTAAGACACTTCCCACGCCGTAATTAGAAGCATCGCTGCGTAAAACAAATGGCAAATTCTTGTTAGGTAACCTTAAAACAGGATAATTAGAAAAAAATTTCTTTATGATATCCAACGCGATTTGATGTTCGTTAGACCACCGAATCACGTTAGCTGCACCTTTCCTAAGTAATGAAGAGAAAGGAGCAGTAATGGACGAAAGATGTGGTATGAATTTCCCATAGTATTGTACTAGTCCTAATAGAGATCGCACTTGTTTCTTTGTTTTAGGTGTGGAGATGTTAAGGATTTTGGAAACATTACTGTCCTCTGTGTATAACATACCGCGACCAATACGGTGTCCCAAAAAAGAAATCTCGTGGAAACCCACAAATGCCTTTGATGGCTTAGCAGTTAAATTATGATTTTGTAACGTTGACAGTAATGAATTTAATCCTTCTAAATGTTCTTCCCATGAGTCACTGAAAAGACAAATGTCGTCTATGTACGCAATGACGTTGGGATGATGAGATAGGATTCGACGCATCATGCGTACGAACGTGGCAGGAGCGTTAACTAACCCGAAAGGCATAAAATTAAATTGGAATAGGCCTCGGGGCGTCGAGAAAGCAGTTAGTGGTTTTGCCCTTTCTGTCAATGGTACTTGCCAATAGCCTTTTGACAGATCAAACTTAGAGAAGAAAGTAGAATGAGATAATTTTACTAATAAATCTTCTAAAAGTGGCAAAGGTTCAGCGTCAAATTGTGTGACTTTATTTAATTTTCTGTAGTCTACACATAGACGAATGTTATTATCTTTCTTTCTAATTATCACCATAGATGAAGCATATAGTGACAACGAAGGTTCAATTATGTTTAATCGAAGCATCTCATCTAATTCCTTTTCGACCTTATCTCTAAAGTGCAAAGGTATGGGATATGGACGAATACGGATAGGTGTTTCATCAGTTAGGAGAATATCATGCTGAATAGCTGATGTATGACCTGGAATGTCAGTGAGAACCTTATCATACATTTGAAGTAGTGATGAAACTTGTTGTCGTTGATCAGTCGAAAGAGAAGAAGAAATAGTGACATCATTCCAGTTTTCCGTGGAATGAAGAGGTACAACTGGTATGGGCAATTGTACGTCTTGAAAAGAAGATTCTTCTTCTTGAATAACTGACAAATTAGTATAGTTGTGAATATGAGGAGTAGGATCGTCAGTCGCTTGAAATACTGATTGTAAATAATCAGGACGTGAATAATACTCTTTCAACATGTTAATGTGAAAGGTTTTGTGTTTTCCGTTAATATCCACGATGTAGTCGACATCGGATATTCTTGAGATGATCCTAAATGGACCTCTCCATGTGATAAGTAGACGATTATTATGTGAAGGCAGTAAAACAAAAGCCTCGTCACCAGGAATAAGCTGGCGAAGACGTCTATACCGATTTGCAAATAGACGAGCTTTTTCCTTAGACTCTTCGGATGATGCAGTAGCTAACCTACAGGCATCTATTATTCTCTTTCTTAAAGAGATGACATATTCATATGAGGATTGAGTTTCCTCAGGTATGTTATCTTCAACCAATAAATCATGGATTAAAGACATAGGACCGCGTGGTTGTATGCCAAAAACCAACTGGAAGGGGGAAAACCCTGTTGCTTGGTTTTGCACTTCGCGATACGCGAAGAGAGCAGCGGGTAGGACCCTGTCCCACTCCTGAGGGTGATCTTGAGTCATCTTACCCAACAACTGCTTAAGTGTCCTATTCTGTCTCTCAATTAATCCATTCGACATCGCATGGTATATAGAACTGAGAGATCTATCTATACCCAATGTCTTCATGACCTGTGACATGGATTCGGAAATAAATTGGACACCATGATCTGATAGGATCTTACGCGGAAAACCAATGCGTGAAAAGATCAGCATTAAAGCTTCTGCAACACTGGCAGATGAGGTGTTCTTAAGAGGTATGGCCTCAGGCCAACGCGTACACATATCGATACAGGTGAGAATATGTGTATGTCCTCTTGCAGATGGCAATATAGGACCAATGATGTCTATTGCCATTTTATCAAATGGTCTAATAGGTATGTCCGCAGCTTGGATAGGAGCATCATGATACGGACCTCTTACTTTAACTTCCTGACATGTCACGCAGGAACGACAATAGAGATTAACATCCCTATGAACGCCAGGCCAATAGAATGCGGATAGCACTCTAGATTTTGTTCGGGAAAAACCCATGTGACCTGCGCATTGTGAATCATGAGCATGTCGTAATATTCTGGGTCTCATAGCAGACGGGACCAGAATTTGTGAACGCACCAATGAATCTGTTTCTTTTAGTAATCTAACTAAAATACCTTTTTTTAGAGCAAATTGGTGTCTAGACTTTGCAATTTTGTTGTTATTATTACTCTTAGTCGCTAATTGAAAAAATCTCTGCAAAGAATTATCATTCTTTTGTAGATGAGCAAACAGCTCCCTTGAAATAGGAGAATCATCATCATTACTATTATGAACCGTAGGTTCAGAAGTTGATTCACGCGACAATTCAGTAGCTTGCGCTCTGGTAACAACTGCATTTGCAGCATGAATGTGTCGCTTTTCCCAGTCATTAATTTGCTCTGGTGTACACTCTTTTATACCGTGTATACAACCAAGTATTACATCGCTAACTGGATTTTGCAGAAGACAGGCATGTATCTTCCCTGAAAAGAAAGGTGTATGTAAGTTAATGATGGCTGTAGGGAACGTTTCCACAGTACCCCCAAATGTGACACACTTGACCACGTTGCCTGTGGCCAAGGAGGGGTCGATCAGAGAGTTCCGCACTCCCACCGTGCTGCAGCCTGAGTCAAACAAGACAGAGCAAGGAATCGAGTTGACGTATCCTTTGTCAAATTTTAAACACCCTTTCCCTTGGTGAATTGATGCAGAAGTAGCTGTACAAACTACGGGTAGACTTGGTAAAGTGTGCCCGCATCGCAGCGTCGTGATCGCCTTGGGCTGGAATAGCGTTGAGCATTCTTGACATGTCTTTACCTGTTCTAAATCGATACAAGACATAGCGTTATGTTGATTAACATTAGTATCATTACCTATGTTAGTTTGTGCTTCAATTGAAGCAACATTTGAATGTTGTCGTGGTCTGCTCGACGATCTATCTCTTCGTCGCGATCGAACCTGATTATTGTCATTAAAATTGCTATAATTTCTGTTTCTGCTATCATTAAAATTTGGCTGAGTCCGCCAATGAAACTTTTCACTATTGTGATCTTGGCGAAATGACCTATTCAGAAATCTATTTCTATTTTCTGGATGATATGATTGAGATCTCCAATGTTGTTTATTATTATTACCTTGATTATATTTAGGATTGTTGTTACTAAAATCTTGAGATCTGTGAGCTTGACCCCATGATACATTAAATGGAGCAGAGTGTGAGTATTGTTTCCCCTTTTGAAAATGACCCAAGTTAAAATTATTATTACTTCCCCTTTGAAAATTTCTATCGCTACTTATTGAACGATTTCTAGGGAAATTGTTTTGTTGCATGGCGAAAGCAACGGGTAAATCGTCCTTAAGTTGCGCATTGCTGACATCCATGTTAGGATGAGCTGTGCAGAAATTTTTACAATGATCTGACATTTCTTTTATATTACCTGGTTTACGTTCATGTAGGAACGCAAGAAATGCAGGACTTACTGATGATAAGACTTTATCGCGAAGTAATAAGTCAAAAATACCCTCATATGATTTATCTATCTTGGATAGTTCTATCCATCGTTCTAAGGTAAGACGTATTTGAGACATAAAATCATCAAAATTCTTGCTAGATTGCGGGAGCATAGACTTGAACCTAAGTCTGTATTGATCCTCTGTCATCTGAAATTTATTTAGAAGAGCGACCCTGAGAGCATCGTAATCATTTTTTTCTATAGAGCTAGTAGTGTGATACACAGCCATTGCCTCTCCTGTTAGTAATCTGGATAAGTGGGTGCAATATAATGATTTATCCAAGTTGTACGATCGACATGTAGCCTCAAACCTGTCCAGAAAAAAATATGACGTCGTCGGATGGTGGAGTAAATTTAGGCAATTTGAGATGAATCTCTCTAAAATTCTCATGTCTAGATGAAGAATGGCCTTCCTGAGTCTTTTGTGTATTACATTCACTTGACAATCTTATTCTATCAAATTCCAATTCGGCAAGTTTCAAATCATGCTGACGTTTCTTTTCATTCTCTTCTGTCTCAAGCTGAAGTCTTCTTGTATTTTGTTCAGCTATTAATCTCCTTTTTTCCATTTCCTTTTGTTTAACTTCCATCTCCTTTTGTTTTTCTTCCATTTTCCGTTCTGCCTCACGCTGAAATCGTTTCTCTTCTAATTCAGCGGCTAATCTCATTTTTTTCTCCTCTTCTGCAGCCTCAAATTTCCTTTTCTTTTCATTTTCCTCAGCCCGTTTATCTTCTAATTCAGCGGCCAATCTCATTTTTTTCGCCTCTTCTTCAGCTTCAAATTTCCTCTTCTTTTCATTTTCCTCAGCCTCAGATTTCAAATTTTCCAATCTTAATTTCTCAGCTTCTAATCTTTGAGATTCCAACCTTTGAGATTCTTTATATTCTGTCATAGCAAATGATCTAATCTCTTCCGGAGGTATATTAAGCGCTTTAGCCTGCTTAATAAAATAGTCTAAGGTAGACATTTACAAAATTATTCTGAAATATTTCTACATAAAATGTTACTTCAACAAATGGTCTTCGTTCCTGTCCTAGAACGGTAAATTCAAGTTATATAATAGGCAATTATATCAATTATTAATAAAGTAATTTATATCATGAAATGTTATGAAAGTAATAACGTGACAGACAATAGGCACAATACTGACAAGACACGATAATCAAGACAAATGAAAACAGTCGTAGAAATCAACAAAATAAAAATGTGGAACTAAAATAGAATGTCGTAAAAAATTACGATGACATCTACGATCCGATAATGCACAAGACAGTTGACAACACAGTGTATAGACATCAATGGTGTAAGAAACTGAACGACAGTCAGGTTAGAAGGACGCATAATACAAACAAAATACATCATAAAACTAAGGTACGAGTAAAAATAGCTACCAAAAACAACGATTAAAACTTGACGGAACAGCTAAACAAATGCTATCATAAGAAGCAAGTAGCGATCTGAACTACGGCAAGGTTTCTAGCCTTGAACCGGAATTATCGCTCAATTGAAACTTATAATTCAAAACCTATAGAACATCTGACAAAGAGCCCGAATCGGATTCGAGATGAATCTCGTTTGTCAGATCGACCTCCCTACCTCCCACGAGAAACATCAAACATAGAACATGCAACATGAAATATGAATAAAAAGTAGTGGACATATTACTAGACAAGATGCAGCTACACGTAAAACGGTGTAATCACAACACGACGTTTTTACTTATCTCAACCGGCTAAAGAAAAACAATATTCCTCGCATCCAGGACTGCATGTATGAGACATCTATGTGACGAAATATAAAGCCAGAGTACAATGTCGAAACTTGACAGTTGAAGTCCCTGGGTTGTCCTTGACTTGTGATGACCGTTAGAAGTGCTGCAAGGTCCAGGTTGTTGTCGCCTTGAAAGATGCCATATTTCTATTCAACCGAGTTGGAATGAAGGCTTGGGTTCGATTCCGTTAATGAAAACTGGATGTTTTCAAAGCATACTGCGCCACCATATTGTTGAGCTGCTTTATATTGTTGAGAGCTGTTGCTAATACTATTGGTGGTATGTCTATCTTGTTGGTAGATATGTTATTGAGTCAATCGTGCAAATTCCGCGAATGTATCAACTTGATGCAACAAGATGCAAGCTCAACGTAGGCACATCAACAAGTGCCAAAACTGTGATAGTCCAAACTCGTTAATTGAAAGTTCATACATTGTTTATTGACATCACATCATACAGGACGAAACACTCAACGTTGACGGTTAATAGATAGTTGAACATGATGATTATGGACGCATGTCCTCAATAATAATTCAAATAAATAGCCTCAGGAGAATCCTCCAGCAAATTCTGACTAGGTCTCCGAGTACATACATCTATAGTCATAAAAGTCATGAAGTAGTCAGTACAAGGTTATTTGACCACGGTTGACCTTTTCTCAAGGACAAGAGATTCTCATTATACTTGGTAGTATCTAAGATCCCGATCTCAAGAAGTCCTCATCAATAAAACATATTATAACGTAGGTGCAGGTTCCTACTAAATACTTTTTTGCATGCAAAGTTACTAAGGCATAGATACTTGAATTACCTCTTGTATTAGCCGTGACTGACCCCAATGGCTTCCTAATATTATATGGTTAACGTAGATCCACGGTATTACCGCCGATTTCCCTTGATAGACATTTACTGGCATACAAAAAATATATCTTCAGCTGTGAATCCATTTCGGTACAGGCTAGTCACCTGTTATCGACTAGATACTCACGCCTGTGAAGAAACGATCATTTTTATCACAATGAGTATATAGTTGGCTCTTCCAACGATTCAGCACTTACGTGGATGACCACCGGCTACAACTGCTAATCCGCAGGACCGGGTCTCAATAGAAATTACTTTACCCAAAACACGGGTCTCGAACTCCCAAAGCTTCGTCATTGGAACTTGGGATTCTTGCTTCTCAAAGCCATTCATGACGTCAACTGACTGTCTAGATACACGTGCGGTCTGCATAACCCCTATACGCCTTAGTGCACAACCGTGCGCTAAAGAAATCAAACTCACCAATAAGACTTACTCTCATGTAAGTCGGTGCGCAAAGTTATTACAGAGGTAGGGCAACATATTAACAATATGATACTACCTTCATCTGTAAAGGAGTGTAGAGGTCTACTAAAAAGGGCTCTACAATAGTCTTCTTGTAATGTCTTCTTGTAATAATGGGATAAATGTAAAAAGTCAATTATGCGCTTTTCTTTACCCTGATGAAATAAAGATTTCGTTCGTTCGTTTGTTCTTATACGACTCCGTGTCAATCCTCCAGACTTTTCATAATGTTCATGAAGATCTCCTAACATTCATAGAACACCTGAATCAGCTGTCTATCAACAACAAAGTTTCACTGCAGTGGATTCCTGCACACTGTGGTATTGAAGGAAATGAGACAGCCGTCAGACTGGCAAAAGCAGGCATCCAGAAGGAACAGTTTCACCACAGAGACTCACTGAAGGAAGCAAAGACACTTATCAAAAGAAAGTACAAAAATGCATGGAGCCAGAGAACAAGAAGCAATTACCCACGATACCCCTTCCTAAAGCTAGACAGAAAACAGCAAACCATCATTTTTAGGCTTCGCACAGTACACTGCAGACTTCAAGCCCATCTCCACAAAATGAAAACTGCCCCAACTGACCAGTGCACATGTCAAAATGGCCCACAGACTCCGAAACACATTCTGCAAACGTGCCCTCTCTTTGGTGACTTGAGAGCTTAAACCTGGCCACAGGAGACGAAAATGGAAGAGAAACTGTGGGGCACCCGCGAGGACCTCCTGCAGACGACTGGATTCATGAAGGCAACTCATCTCCTTATTTAGACGTGGCCGAGCATAGGAAACTGATCGCAGAAAAAGAAAAAAAAAAGAAGAAGAAAACCAAACCAAACCAAAGTGCTACAGTAAGATCTGGCAATAGTTACTTACAATATATGTATGAAAAAAAAAGGTGTGAGTCAAGACTGCATGAACCCCTATACCCCATTTTTGTTTTTGCCTGGATAATGTATGCACAGAAGACAATTATTCAAACCGATAAGGAAGTGACAGGACTGGACATCTGTGGAAGATCAAAACAACCTTAGATACAAAGGTGATTCAGTTTTGCCGGATGAAAGTGAACAGGACATACTAGAGATATGAAGCAAGTTAACAGGTACGTCATAATTTTGGATTGGAAATTAACATTGAGAAAACAAAAACTATGATAATTAGCAAAACAGACAACACGCCAGAGTTAAAAAATAAGAATAAATGGTTGTCGTAATTTTTATTGAGATAGGTCTTAGAAATAGTGGTCCCTTCCGAGTGGAGAATGATAGTGAAAACTCTGTGATAGTAAGGGGTAAGTAATAGATAGTTGATTCAAAAGGGTGCTGGGGTAAGAGGAAGGACAGTCTCAGAATCGTATAATTTATCCAATTCAGCCTATCTTACGACATTTATTTACCTGCAGACTCCTTACTCTCCTGGCTAAACAATTTTACCACTTACCCTACACACCTGTACACACAACAATTTGGTGATACAAACGCACAGACGTGAATACAAACTACGTATAATAGATATGGGGTAATGGGTCAACCGACACAGTAATTAAAGGTTTATGGAGTTTATTATCATTAAACAAGAATCACAACATCTATCATGATACATTAAAAAAAAATAGTTACAGACAAGGGGGGGGGGGAAGGAAGGAAAATAGTATCTCAATAGGACCTCCCCTCTGGTATAGGAAAAAACCCAATCCGAAGACAATTTCTATCAGAGAGATAATTAACCCAAAGCGAGATTTATTTTCTTTAACTGATGGGGTATACAATAATCAGTATGGGGTATAGGAACAGATTCATATTATTCTCAATGTTATCCCTTGGCCAAGCAGATTAAGGGAGGGGGAAGAGAAAATTAAACAACCCCACAGAGAGAGGTAAAACAAGAAATCAAATATACTGATGTTTACCACGAAAAATTGATAATTTAAGGTTATCTAATTTCTCATTCATTCAATACACGCTCACAGTGGCCACACCATTCTCACTTACCGATCGTTGAGCTTGCATTCCATGAAATAACACAAAGAAACATCTAGCAAGTACTCTAAAATACTCTTTTTCTTCCTTTTTCAGCCCAGACTAGCGGGTTTTGCTTTCAGCTATTTTACCGTAGTCGCTGAAATCGAAGCTTTAGTGTCTTTTGGTTTTTTTTTCTGAAGGTTCTGTGGGATGGCACTGTTCTCGGGATTTAACAGATGCATATATAAGAATATATTTATCCCATGGGTCTCACTGCTGGTGGTTAGAGACTTCTATTGCGTGATGAATACAGAGTGATTTCGTTTGTCAATACACACAGAAATCCCAGTGAAATAAAAATGAAACTTAAAACGAATAAAATCACTTAGATGCTAATAACTATATTATTACCGCAGAAACACAAGAAACTTAAAATTTATTTCTCCACGAATTTCTGTAGGAAGTCTGATAAATTTTGACTCCGAAACTACGCGCTAGACCATTCTAGAAATCTTGATTTTGCAAACTGACCCTGAGTTAGATACTCCCGACTATATATTTTAAATGGCTATTCTTTCATCTCCTGCGCTGTGTTTTAACACCTCTCGTTCAATTTGGGAAGTTTGCTGGTCGATTTGCTAATCCAAGTCCATTATTACGTCTTTTACCCGCCTGATTGTCGCTTCGTTGGCGTTGGGCTCCTTGAATGTCCGTGTTTCGAGAGTAACTTTCGTCCCTGTGCGCGCGATCAAAGAAATTACGTTCGGTAGGTAATCCACGCCCCTTTCTACGCAATAAACAGACCGTTGACTCTCTAAAACTACAAAACTTAACAACACAACACGTTCAACCACACAAGACACCAACGTCCTTTTCAGGACGCCACTACTCGAGATAAGATCGCGTTATCGTCAAAATGCCCAGACATAGGCCACACGCTAAAAAGAGGAAGGTCTACACCAGCCCACCAGCACAGAACAGCCAGGGTAATCGCAATATCACAATCAACAATGACAGACAGCCAGAGAGCAAGACTGCCCCAAGTACTCGTGCCGGGACCGGCCCTTCTATAACTCCGGACACGACTGAGTTAGCTGTGACATGCGTCGACCCGACTGAGAGTCAGAGTGGCCCGACCCCTTGCCTAGATAAAGAAGACCCAGAACATAAAGAAATATGTAGAGCGTTACGACAGCTGGAGAAAAGAAAACAAGCGCTTCTATCCAGGCTGCACCCACCCGACTCGTCAGCAGTAACCCGGTCTATGACAGAGAAGCCGCACGATGCCGAGATGACAGCCGACCCACCTGCAAGCACTATGAAGGAAGTGATAGAGGCAGATCCTCAACACAGACAGGTACAAGAGGAAGATGTCGCAGAGACCATTTTAGATGCACTTCGAAGACTTGAAGACGGAGACGAGTCCCTTAGGCTCGCTCTTCAAGAAGCAACAGTAGAAGTAGCTCCAGACGTGCTGGACATCGAAACCACTGAGAAGCAAGCTACCATTCCTGATCCTGAGGAAAAAACAGCTGACAACTCAAAGGCTCAGACGCAAGATATCACACCGAATAACCAAGAACAAGATTCGAACCAAGCCTGTAGAAGGAAACAAAGACCAAACACTAAAAATACAAGCAACTCAGAAACGATACAGGAGAGGATTGTTAAGATCACCCAGACGTCAGGAAGTGAGGTCTCACTCAGGGCCCTACCCGACAACAAAGTGATCAACATCCTCGAGGTGATAACTGGACGGAGAGGTATCGCCAAAGTAGGGAGGCACGAAAAGGGAGTAGTGCTTTCTCTCAACAACACAGACAAAACAACCTCGCTGATGATCGAACTGGAATCCGGTCCAAAGGAAATCCAGTTGCCCCACCAAATAAAAGTGGTGGTGGAAAAGTACAAGACAACAAAGAAGTTGGTCATCAGAGGGGTGGATACCAGATGTTCCGAAGGCGAGGTCCACAGACGCCTTCAAGCTGAAAACACAAATCTTAAAATCACGCAGGTCGAAAGGCTAAAAACCTGGGCCAAGAAAGATACCAATCTGATGATAGTCACGGTAGAAGGATCGACAAGACCCGAGAGACTGACGCTCGAAACCACAACCAAAAAGACAGAAGCCTATATCCCTCCGGTGATGCAGTGCTCCAACTGCCAGCAGTTCTCGCACACAAAAAAGACGTGCAGGAGAGATGCAGTTTGCCGGTATTGTGCGGGTAGTCACCAATATGGCGACTGCCCCAGGGCAAAGGAGGACCGCAACTACAAAGAAACTAACGAAAACCGTATCTGTGCAAACTGCCACGGAAACCACGGGGCAAGGTACAGAGGATGCCCTGTGTTCCAGGAAACTAAGAGCATCTTGAAGGAGGCCGTGTCAAAAAACATATCCTTCAAAGAGGCCAAACACAGAGTGAATGCGGATGCTACAGAAAAACAGCGCACGATTGACAGAAGACAGCTACACAAGCTGACCGCTGAAATCAACGAAATGAAAAGGAAACAGCAGAACGAAAGCAGAAACAAGCAGGATCCCGTAGACGACAAGGACAGCGGTGAAGACATAATAGATATGCAGAGCGCCAGAGAAATTTTACAGAGCGCCCAGGCAATGCTACAGGAAACAAAATCCATCAAACACGAGATAGAAGTTGACATCGCCAAACTCACAGAGCTAAAGGCAGAGAACGAACAAATACTCAAAAGAATTGAAACAACCATCAAACACGAGATAGAAGTTGACATCGCCAAACTCACAGAGCTAAAGGCAGAGAACGAACAAATACTCAAAAGAATTGAATCAGAGAGAAGGATCGTTGAGGATATCCTTACAAAAACTAGAGAACAAAACAAAGAAACGAAAGACAAAATGAAAATCGACATCGTACAGCAAATTTTACTCAATCAAGAAAGAGCATTAGCAGCCAGAAACGCTAGAACAGCTACTACCAATGATAATTGAAAAAGCACTGTCACAGATACAGGAGAGCAAGAAGACAAAAGCAACAGAAACTAGTAGCGTAGAAACACACAAAACTAAACGAGCCAGATAGTTGAGGCAGGACATAAAAAACACCATGAGAGCGACACGGCACCACAAACGGACAAAGAGGAATCCAGACAGCCAGCAAGTGGTCCTTTTCAGGACCAGTCACCTCCAGGACTACGAACGAGATACCAGTGAAGACGATAACACCCTATATACCCCAATTATAACCAAACTTCAGGTTGAACAGGGTATCACAGCAACATAGTAGAAGAAAACAACAACAACAACAACATAAAACTACAAAACCTCTTATGCCCCGCCCTTCCCGTGTTTCAGTTGACGTGCTGACGTAATCCTGACAGCGGGAAACCCCTTTTAAAAGGAAAGACAGTTATGCATCTACATATCTGAGTTCTTAGTGCATGAAACCAAAGACAGGAGGCGTGTCTAGATTAAGAATCGGAATGATGGCTACGGCGAACCTGGCTTCCACGTGTTTGACTGTGCATACATATTTAGCCAGTGAGGGAAATCCAACGTGTTAATCTTAATAGTGAGGGCTAATAGTGATATTAAAGAGAAACGATAAGGGTTGCCCATTCTCGTCCGTCACAATGGTAAAATCCTAGAGGAAGTCAAGAGTTTCTCATATCTTATAATAACAGAAAGAAAGCAGATATGAAAAAGAAATCAACAAGAGAATAGGAACCAAAACAAAAAAAAAAGGATTGTAACAATCAACACCATGAGACAAATACTAACATCTCAACAATTAACTCACAAACTGAGAATCATCAAATGTTATATACGAGGGTTGTCCGGAAAAGAACCGGCCATGTAATATAAATCAATAAACATTTTACATAGCACAATGATGGCTCAGTCCCCTTCAAAGTAGGCTCCTTGGGACATCACACAGTGCTCCCAGCGTTTCTTCCACTTTTTAAAACACTCTGCGAAGGCTTTTTTTTTTTGGAAGCGCCATCAGTTGCGTCGTCGTATTTTCTTTAATCTCATCGACGGTCTGACATTTTCTACTTTTCAAACATGATTTCAATTTTGGAAAAAAGCCGAAAGTCGCAGGGTGCCAAGTCTGGGCTATAGGGGGGATGAGTTACATGGTTGATGTTATGTTTCAACAAAAAACTTTGCACTAGATGTGATGCATTGGCGGGCGCGTTGTCGTGATGAAGACGCCAATCGCCAGTTGCCCACAACTGTGGTCGTTTTCGTCGTACTGCATTTCTCAACCGACGGAGAACATTGAGGTAGTACTCCTTATTAATTGTTTGGCCTGAAGGAGCGTACTCGAGATAGATAACACCTTCCCAATAAAAATACACAATCAACATGGTTTTGATCTTGCTACGGGTTTGCCGTGCCTTCTTCGGGCGTGGAGAACCAGGCGACTTCCACAGAGACGACTGAGCCTTCGTTTCTGGATCATAGCAGTAGATCCACGATTCATCTCCGGTTATGACTTTATTCATGAAATCTGGGTTATTGGTTGCGGTTTGAGGCAAATCATTAGCAACTGTGGCACGAAGTTCCTTCTGCTCTGGTAGCAGAATCCGCGGAACGAATTTTGCCACGAGACGTCTCATACCCAGATCCTTGGTCAGAATCTTGGACACAATAGTTTTTGGAATTCCGAGATCTTTTTCTAGTTCTGGCACTGTCAGTCGCCGATCTTTGTTGATTGCAGCCCGTACACGTTCAACATTTTCCGGTGTTCTGCTTGTTGCAGGCCTTCCAGAAATGGGATCACATTCAACAGATTCTCGACCATCTTTGAAGCGTTTGTGCCACACTTTATTTGTGTAGCACTCATTGCCTCGTCTCTAAAAGCCTTCGGAATCATCATAATGGTTTCCGTGGAGGAATGTTGAAGCTTGACGCAAAATTTGATGCAGATTCTTTGCTCTACTCTTTCAGCCATTTTGAATGCGACGACCATACAGTGCACGTGCTCACTAGACGGCTTTTAACGGTCGCACTGACTGGTGCAGCAACGTCAACATTGCACACGTATGTGCATAACAGGCCACTCTATTTGGCTGGCAAGTTACATCGATGTCGCGCAAACGGTTTTCCTAATATTAATTATGGCCGATTCTTTTCCGGACAGCCCTCGTATATTTGTATATATTTTATTACTGTATTGCTGTAGAAGCATGGACAATGAATAAGCTATTGCAAGAAAGAACTGAGACTTTCGAGATGGGGAAATATAAAAGAATGATGCGCATCCCCGTTTGAAGAGAAGAAAACAAGTAAAGAGTTACTAGACAATCTAGGAATGAAAAGAGAATTAATGAGGAAGATCAAATTTAGATAGCTAAAATATTTTGGCCATTGTCGTATATGACATAATGTTTTCACCGTTACAGTATGAAGGGGATGGCCTACTGAATGTTGTCAAGAAGGTCTCAAGAAATTGTCTGTTTAAGAAAGAAATGACTTTTTTCGAGCTAAGGACGAGAAGAAGAGAAGGCGAATGCACTCCACTGGATGGTGTTTTTTAATAAATCATGGACAGTTGTCTATTTCCCAGTGACATTATCTTTTTTCCATGATCTCAATAAAGAAAAATCCCCAACTTCCTAAATGAAGGATTTTCCCTATATGTAAATACTTAACACAGACAGCATATCACAGAGTGATAAATTAAATAACTTGGGGATAGTCATCGCGGCTATACAGTTTATTAGTTAAATATATACACATATAGCGTTAGTAAAGAGTAAAAAGAGTGACAGTGAAAGACAGTTCACCCACACATGAAATGTAAAAAATGTAGTTAATTAAATGTGAGAGTAAACCTAAGTAAATAGTGAAATGATGCGATATAAATTAAGTATTACCACACTTATGTCAAATCTGCAGTGTCCATGAGTCTTTCAAATTGCTTCCACAGTATGAATATACGCAAGTATGCACCGACTGTCCAATGTAGATATCTGTTCCCATGTAGGTTATCTCAAGCGCGAGTGCTTATTGATGATTCTTGCACATGTAGTAGTGAGAACTTGTAAGATGTAATGCATAGAAATCTCTCTAGCTTCGACAAACTGTTGACATTACAATGTCTGCTACCTTATACTTAAAAAGCACTGAGTAGACTAAAGCTACTCACGAATTGATTTTCTGTTAACAAATATGTTTCGTGCAATGAAGTTTGCTTGAATACATGATTACACACAATACACGTAATGCAATACACGATAAGAGTAGATGAATTCACTGCATGCTCTGACGCACTGAGTAGCTGAACCCAAGTTCAGGCTATAAGTTTTCGTGTGATTTGAACCCTGTTCACCATAAACTTTTGCTACCAATCACCATAAACTCATCATTTCGTGTACCCTTCTTGCAAAAAAAAAAAAAAACAGCTATTTATTAATCTGTGCATTTTATAAATGTATTTGATACAGTGTTTTATTTCTAATAGTACAGTAAATACAATCCTTTGGTGTACCAATACTCGAGGGTCGGAGTGGCTAAGAGGTATAACGTCCGCCTCGAGTTCTAAAGTTAAGAGAATATAATTTATGAACAGTTTTACCAGAACCGGTAGTCCTAATGATGTAATATTACCACCTGATCTCCTGGGTAGTGAGATGGATGCCTAGCCTTCTCGGATAAGGGCGAAAAAGTAGGTCCCGTGTGCACGTTGCGGACGTTAAAAATCCTACGGCTGTTGGAAATCGTAAAGAGTAGGCCTATTAGGCCATTGCCCTGGCAAAATTTAAAAATTGGAAACCTATCCACCACAAAATAATTTATAGAATGTATGACTCGTATTTACACACATTAGGATTCTCGTCGATGCTACGGAGTTCGTACAATGTGCTGAGATCTTGTTTGTGAGATCTAAGGGAGGAGATCGGAGCACTGATGGAGTAGTCCATGAGCAATGAAGATAATCCTTAAAAACAAAACTAAACCAAACCAATACTCACTCACCCATTTACTAACACTAACACTACTCATTCACGCATTGACACATTGATAAACTCTGTATTGTTGTTGTTAACTCATACTGGCTACTAGTTGTTGAATCACGCTTTATTTGTTAAATGACGTGAATGTCCACCAGTTGATAAATGTAGATGTTGGGACTGGTGTAGTAAAGTGTAACGATTGTCAACTCATTAAACCCAGCACAGTTTTGGTCATACAGGTCATCTTGTCCTGGAACGTGATGAGGCTCCGACAAGAATGTGAGTGTAGACAATGAGTGTGTATATGAATGTCAGAACGCGAATGGTAGAATGATTCGATAGAGTTGACAAGTTGGTAGTACATCACTCATACTCACACTGTTCGAATTCAAGAAGTACTGGAACTACGGTGGTCTTTTTATAACATTTAATGAGACGCACACTTGGACAGTACGTGTATGGTTACAGGAACAAATGTCGACATAGACAGCATAATGTTGATCACAGGCATATCATCTTAAGTTAGCATTCATGCTTGGCAAATATCATAATGGAGCATTCGTAAATAAGCATTCAGAGTTCCATCATGTAAATCATCTGGCTTTACTGACTGGGCACGTCAGACCATAACCAATATATAGGAAGGCTCCTAGACCTAATCTCGTCTAGCGAATATCCCTTCACGTAAAGTTCAATATATATATTTTTCCATAAAGATATAGGAATCCCAGACATGGGTTCTCACATGTAGCAGTGATCTCTTGGTTCATCGAGCGATAGTACAGGCATCCCTTTTTCTCACTCGATAAATACAAAGTATATGAATTTCAACATGGCTGTTCTTCTCTCGTGAGTTTCACTCACTATAGGATCCAGACCAAAATTGGTCATTCGTTAAATGTCCTCATTTCTTCATAACTTCTGTCATAGAGGTAATTGAATAATATCATATAATCTAGTGCTGATACATAGGAATGTCATCTTCCTTTGAATAAATATTCTTTTCAAAAGTACCACTGTGCATCTGTTTATCGACAACGATGGCGAAGCCCAAGTTCATAATAAATTGTGGTTTTACCTTTCTATGCGAAATATAACTTTGCCATTCCTTGGCAAAAGAGAATAAACACTGGGGTAAAGTACATACAACATGTCTAAATGACTATCACTTTTCCCCATCTACTTATAGATCACTTTTTCGGCGATAGGCCGGCTACATCAAAATTCTACATCCAGACAGGATGACAGCCATGAATCACACCCCTTGCTAGCGATACTTCCGCTGCATAGCCTTTGACCTTTTCTAGCGACAACCAACATAGTTCGACTTAGAAATGTAAAGATATCCATATATAAGACAGACTCGTCCTACTCATACAAACACTACGTATAAATTCAGGCCATAGATATACTGAAGCAAGAATAATCTATTCCTACCCAGCCAAAGAATAAATCGCAGTAGGCCTAAATTCGTCCGCGGAGTCCGATCGAAGATGACGGAACTGCCTTCAAGGGAAGTAACTCAAAAATGACTTCTCCTTAAGCACTTAAAAAGGAAACACTTTGTTTACCAAAATATTTGCGAACATAATAAGTATATAAATGTATTATATTGCAAGATAGTAAAAATTGCCCTTTACAGTCTTACCACACCTCCCGGGAAAAAAAAAAAAAAATTTTTTTTTTTTAAATACATCTAGGAGCACCATACAATAGGCTCAAAACGCAAGAATACTGCGCAGATGCAAATATCAGGAATAACTATAATTCCTGATATGACCGGTGAGAATATATCTCAAAATCTGAGAGAAATTGTTTCTCTACGAATAAATGTTTCCAGGAAGGTGTGATGTACGTATAATACAATTCTGGTAATTATACAATGCATACCAAAAATTCACACTATAATCTTAAATTTATGATTTATGAAGAAACAATCATCAAAGAACAGCGGTGAATAAACATCAATAAACCGCTAAGTAGAGATACCATCATTCTATTATTAAATTACAAATGTGTATCTTAGTAAAGAACAAAAAATAACTGTTGTAAAGTTATACATATTAAAAAATCCAATATTTAACAGTTAAGTGGCATCATGTGGGCATCTGGACAGAATGTCCGCCATCACATTTTCTGAACCACGGATAGCTCGTACCGAAAAATGAAAAGGTTGAAGAGCGATTGCGTATCGAGTTGATCTCGAGCTCTTCAAGTTCTTACTTTGGATAGCCGTAAGAGCTTTTTGGTCAGTTTCCACTACGAAATGCGCGCCCAGAAGGAATCTTTGGAGTTTGAGAATTGACCAAACCATTGCCAATAATTCACGGTCTAAAACCGAGTAATTCCTTTCTGCAGCATTAAGTTTTCTGGATATATACATTACAGGATGCAGAGTTCCAGAGTACTCTTGCATTAGTGCCGCTCCAATCCCAGTGGATGAAGCGTCACTACGAAGAACAAATGTCTTATCTGTTGTAGGTAACACTAAAATAGGTGGTGATGAAAACATAGTTTTGATCTTCTCTAGTGAGGATTGGCATTCATGAGACCAGTGAACCATGTTAGGCGACCCTTTCTTTAATAGTGTAGAGAGAGGTGCCATGATAGAGGACAGATTCGGAATGAAACGTCCATAAAATTGTATGAGACCTAAAAGACTTCGCACTTGCTTTTTAGTCCTAGGGATAGAGATGTTAAGTATCTTAGTGATATTATGGTCTTCTGTCTTCAAGAAACCGTGACCTACTCGATGGCCTAAGAAAGCAATTTCGCTAAAGCCAATACAAGCTTTAGATGGTTTTGCTGTCAGGTTATACTCACGCAGAGTTGATAATAATTCAACTAACCCTGAATAGTGATCTTCCCAAGTATCGCTGAAAAGACAGATGTCGTCTAGATAAGCAATGACATCTGACCGATACGATAGGATTCGACGCATCATGCGTACAAATGTAGCTGGTGCGTTCATAAGGCCGAAAGGCATAAAATTCCATTGGAAAAGGCCTCTAGGAGTAGAGAAAGCGGTAAGAGGTTTGGCGCGTTCGGATAATGGAACTTGCCAATATCCTTTAGACAAATCAAGTTTAGTGAAAAAATGCGATTTAGAAAGACGAGTAAGTAACTCTTCTAGTAAAGGCATAGGTTCAGCATCGAACTTCGTAACTTGATTCAATTTGCGATAGTCAACGCAAAGACGTATGTTATTGTCTTTTTTCCGAACAATAACCATCGGCGAAGAATATGCAGAAGTGGATGGTTCGATTATTTGTAAATCTATCATTTCATCCAACTCCTTTTCAACCTGTGTTTGGAAATGTATAGGGATAGGATAAGGTCTAACCCTAATTGGAGTATGTTCAGTTAGAACAATGTCATGCTCAATGACATGAGTTTGTCCAGGGATGTCAGTGAGGACATCCTGAAATGTTTGTAACATAACCGAAACTTGTCGCCGTTCTCCTAGAGACAAATCAGGAGAAACAGTAACGTCTTTCCATGATTCACTAGAATGAAGTGGGATCATTGGAAGCGGAAGATTAACATCCGAAAAACTTGTTTCCTCATCCTGTATTACAGACAGTGATGAGTAATGACCATGTTTGACATGAGAATCGTCCGTTGCCTGGAAAATAGGCTGTAGATAGTCAGGACGTTCATGGAACTCCGTAAGCATATTGATGTGGAAGGTTTTATGCTTCCCGTTGATATCGACGATGTAGTCAACATCTGAAATTTTCGATATTATATCGTACGGACCTTTCCAACTAATAAGGAGTCTATTTTCACGACAAGGTAGCAAAACAAATGCTTTGTCACCAGGACAAAGTTGTCGTAAAGTTCTCTTCTTATTAGCAAATTGTCTTGCCTTCTGCTTAGCAAATTCAGAAGAGGACGTTGCCAATTTGCATGCTTCGATAATCTTCTGTCTCAGCGCGATGACATACTCGTAAGAAGATTTTGTGTCATCGTCAATATTGTCAGCTGTTATAAGATCATGCAGCAAAGACATTGGGCCGCGCGGTCGCGCGCCAAAGACAAGTTCAAAGGGCGAAAACCCTGTATGTTCATTGGGGACCTCTCTGTACGCGAAGAGGGCCGCGGGTAAAACCCTATCCCAATCTTGAGGATGATCCTCAGTTATCTTCCCTAATAAGTTCTTAAGTGTTCTATTTAGTCGCTCGACCATCCCATTGGACATAGGATGATAGATGCTACTCAAAGATCTCTCTATCTGTAGAGTAGACATTACTTGAGACATGGTATCCGATATCAGTTGGGTGCCATGATCTGATAATATTTCTCCGGGGAATCCCAGCCGAGAAAATATAAGCCAAAGAGCATCTGCAATGTCAGCGGTAGTAATGCTCTTTAGAGGGATAGCCTCTGGCCAACGTGTGCACATGTCTACACACGTTAAGATAAACTGATGTCCTCTAGCAGATTTGATCTTGAATGGACCAATGATGTCTATCGCCATTTTCTGGAATGGACGAATAGGAATATCTGCAGCCTGAATAGGCGCAGCATGACGAGGACCTTTGGATTTGACTTCTTGACATACTTTACAGGATCGACAATAGATCCGTATGTCCTTGTTCACAAAAGGCCAAAAGAAAGCCGCAAGAACTCTTGACTTTGTACGGGAAAACCCATGTGACCAGCACACTGAGAGTCGTGTGCATGTTGTAAGATTTTAACTCTCAAATTCTTGGGTACAAGAATCTGAGAATGACTTGACTTAGTGGAGTCTTGCACCATACGTACAAGTACGCCATTCTTCATTGTAATCCAAGATTTACAATTTGAATCTCTATTCGGATCACCTTTCGTTACAAGAGTGAAGAATTTCTTAAGAGTCGGATCTTCTTCTTGTTGTTTTATAAACGAGTCACGAGAAATTACCAAGGGATCATCTTGGTTATGCACTTCATTATCTTCAACAGATGAAGTTTCAGGCATATTGAGAGCTTGAGCTCTAGTGACTACCGCATTAGCAGATTGCATATTTTGATTTTCCCAAACGGAAATTTGCTCCGGAGTGCATTCTTTGACTCCGTGAATGCGACCGATGATAAGATCAGCGATCGGATTCGGCAAAAGACATGCGTGTACATCTCCTGTGAAGAAAGGAGTAGCAATCCTAATTATAGCGGTAGAGTATTTCTCTATGGTGCCGCCAAATGTTATGCATTTGACTACTTTGCCTGTAGAATGAGAAGGATCTATGAGTGACTGCCTAACCCCAATAGTTGTGCATCCAGAATCAAAAAGTACTGAGACTGGATTGTCATTTACTAAACCTTTGTGTAAGACAAGAGAACCTCTCCCATCATGCGCGATTGACGCAGGAAGAGCGGGAAGAGGATGCCCACAGCTTAAAGTAGACACTGTGGTTGGCTCAAATAATGTTTTGCATTGGGGGCACTGAGATGCTCTCCCAAAATCAAAAGCGGCACATGCCATATTATTAGAGTCATCATTATCTTTATTTTGTTTATAGGCTTCGTGGGACTCTTGCTGTGCAGAGTTCGCCTGGTAATGAGCTTTATGTTTTTTGAATTGTGCTCTACCTCTGTTATTATTGCCTCTGTACTTATCATTGTTTCCACTATTATAACCCCTACTCGGGTTTGAATCATAGCTCCTTTGGTTACTATCATCATATTCATTATAATGAGTATCTCGGTAATTATGATCCTGTTGTCTCCATGAAGGAAAACTTGGATAGTTTCTAGAATGACTTCCTTTGCGGAAGTTCCTGTAATTATGACCACCCCTGAATCGAGGGCTGTCAGCTCTTCTCCAGGTATTCGAAGAAGAACCCTGAAATGATTGGTTACCTTGGTTCTGATAACTGTAATAGTTACCTTTTTTATTAAACCTATTTTGAGGTCCTTGGAATTTGTGAGAGTGATTAGGGTTGTATGGTGTTGCAGAAGCAACTGGCATACCTTCTTTAACCTTACTGTTGCTAATAGCTACGTCCGGATGTGCAGTGACGTATTGGGTACAATACTGTTCCATTTCTTTTAGAGACTTAGGTTTACGCTCATGTAAGAATTCGAGGAAAGGTTTATTTATACTTGACATAATCTTGTCTCTGAGTATCAAGTCCATAAGGGCTTCATAAGTCTTTTCTGTTTTGGATAGCTCAGTCCAACGATCAAATGTAAGACGTGTCCTTGCAATGAATTCTGAGAATTCTACACCTGCCTCAGGCACCATTGTCTTAAACAACTTCCGATAACCCTCTTCAGACAGCTGATACTTCTTTAATAAGGCTGCCCTAATAACATCATAGTTATCTTTGTCAGCCTCTTCAACCAAACTTAAACTAGTCAGAGAATCACCTTTCAGATTTTCTGATAACTGGTTAGCATATTGTGATTTGTCCACATTATGGGCTCGACACGAGCGTTCAAATCTATTTAGCCAGAATGTTATGTCATCACTGGAAGGGTTGAACGCTGGTACCTTGACCTTGTAAGTAAAGGGTTTACCATTACCACCAGATGCTTGATTACCATCCCTTATGTTTGTTAACTTTAACTTTTCTAACTCAAATGCTAAAAGTTCTTTTTGGTGTTCATGTTCTCTTATTGCTTTTTTCTCTTGAGCTTCAGCTTGTAATTTTCTCTCTTCTGCAGCAGCTTCATCTTTTCTTCTCTCTTTTTCCATTTCCATCTGGAATCTTTTTTCATCAGTCTGTATCTGCAATTTCTTTTGTTCATCCTCTCTTTGTAATTTTTTTTCCTCAGCTTCTAATCTTTTCTCCTCAGCTGCTAATTTCTTTTCTTCAATCAATGCTTTTCTTTCTTCAGCAGCAGCAGCTAATGCTTTGTCATATTGAGCAACTGCCCATTCTTCTAATTGCTGACCAGTCTTATCAAGAGCCCTGCCTTGTGTGATAAAATAATCTAATGTAGACATGTTGTCTAATAAGATCAGTAATTTGCAAAAGTAAATAAATTCACTTTCTTAGTCTTAATCAAAGACCTTGTATGATAACTTTTTAACCTGTGGAAAATAGTACTTAACTATCCCAATCACTGTGGGAAACAAGCCTTACAAAGGTCTTGTATAAATCCTTATATAATAACAGCTATAAGTTGCTGGTTCACTTTATAATATAAGTGCAGTGCACCAGAAATAGTGTTTTATATCATCAACTGTGTACCTTTAGTAATAGCAATTAACTATCAGTTGATTCTTGTACATCAATTTATATGATCAACTATATTTTAAATAGTGTATGTCGATCAGGCACAAAACAAAACAGTTATACAGAAGAACATGAAAACATTTGCGGAAATGACATAAATCAAATGGGAAAAACAATAAAAGATAACCCGCAAGAGGATAACAAATACAAATAACGCCACAGTATATAAATATAAATTGAGAATAGAACTGAAAGATAGAATAGGGTAGACCAACAAATTACAAACAAATCAAAACAAACTAAAGAACAGAGGAATATTACAAAAACAACAATGAGTACAGTCTTCACAGCTAACACTAATAGCAACAGCTGTCGCAGCAAATTTTCAATCAAGAAAATTGCACCTATAGAAACGCACACATCAGACCCTCTATTACGTGGGATACTCTGTTGTGTGACAAATATCACATATAAATATTTAAACATAAATACATAAATGCATAAATAGTATGGCAATATGATGTAAATAGAGTGTTGCAGAAAGAATGTGTTGTAAAGAAGGCTCAGTTACACTGCCTAATAGTACAGTACTGTGGTACTTTATTAAACAAATACTTCTGGTCTAATTATTTTAAATTCAACACAGAAATAGAAGTTCCATCGTTGATGTGAATGATAACAATCGATGTAGGACTTCTCAGTTCAATAACATTTCCTTTCGCAAACACTGTCAAATATTCTCCAGTCCTGATGTGTAATGTTCTATGTTTCAACCAAGCTTGCTGTGTAACACTGTCAGTTGTATGGCAAATGTCCAACGAACCAAATGTCAACAAACGCTGACCTAGTTACCGCATACTCTCGACAGGACAGGTCACGCTGACATCACTGTAGAGTTGTACTGTTGATGTATTTGTGTGTCGTAACAGACCCCAAGGAACGTCTGGTCTAAGAAGTTTACTTCTCAATATGGTCACTGTGCAGGTTGACCCAGGAAGCTGGCACACCAGTTGATAAACTCTGTATTGTTGTTGTTAACTCATACTGGCTACTAGTTGTTGAATCACGCTTTATTTGTTAAATGACGTGAATGTCCACCAGTTGATAAATGTAGATGTTGGGACTGGTGTAGTAAAGTGTAACGATTGTCAACTCATTAAACCCAGCACAGTTTTGGTCATACAGGTCATCTTGTCCTGGAACGTGATGAGGCTCCGACAAGAATGTGAGTGTAGACAATGAGTGTGTATATGAATGTCAGAACGCGAATGGTAGAATGATTCGATAGAGTTGACAAGTTGGTAGTACATCACTCATACTCACACTGTTCGAATTCAAGAAGTACTGGAACTACGGTGGTCTTTTTATAACATTTAATGAGACGCACACTTGGACAGTACGTGTATGGTTACAGGAACAAATGTCGACATAGACAGCATAATGTTGATCACAGGCATATCATCTTAAGTTAGCATTCATGCTTGGCAAATATCATAATGGAGCATTCGTAAATAAGCATTCAGAGTTCCATCATGTAAATCATCTGGCTTTACTGACTGGGCACGTCAGACCATAACCAATATATAGGAAGGCTCCTAGACCTAATCTCGTCTAGCGAATATCCCTTCACGTAAAGTTCAATATATATATTTTTCCATAAAGATATAGGAATCCCAGACATGGGTTCTCACATGTAGCAGTGATCTCTTGGTTCATCGAGCGATAGTACAGGCATCCCTTTTTCTCACTCGATAAATACAAAGTATATGAATTTCAACATGGCTGTTCTTCTCTCGTGAGTTTCACTCACTATAGGATCCAGACCAAAATTGGTCATTCGTTAAATGTCCTCATTTCTTCATAACTTCTGTCATAGAGGTAATTGAATAATATCATATAATCTAGTGCTGATACATAGGAATGTCATCTTCCTTTGAATAAATATTCTTTTCAAAAGTACCACTGTGCATCTGTTTATCGACAACGATGGCGAAGCCCAAGTTCATAATAAATTGTGGTTTTACCTTTCTATGCGAAATATAACTTTGCCATTCCTTGGCAAAAGAGAATAAACACTGGGGTAAAGTACATACAACATGTCTAAATGACTATCACTTTTCCCCATCTACTTATAGATCACTTTTTCGGCGATAGGCCGGCTACATCAAAATTCTACATCCAGACAGGATGACAGCCATGAATCACACACCTTGCTAGCGATACTTCCGCTGCATAGCCTTTGACCTTTTCTAGCGACAACCAACATAGTTCGACTTAGAAATGTAAAGATATCCATATATAAGACAGACTCGTCCTACTCATACAAACACTACGTATAAATTCAGGCCATAGATATACTGAAGCAAGAATAATCTATTCCTACCCAGCCAAAGAATAAATCGCAGTAGGCCTAAATTCGTCCGCGGAGTCCGATCGAAGATGACGGAACTGCCTTCAAGGGAAGTAACTCAAAAATGACTTCTCCTTAAGCACTTAAAAAGGAAACAATTTGTTTACCAAAATATTTGCGAACATAATAAGTATATAAATGTATTATATTGCAAGATAGTAAAAATTGCCCTTTACACACATCTACCGCAAACGCAAACCCTAATACACACATTATTACAAAATCCCTCAAAAACTAACATTGAAAACACCACAGATGAAATTGTTGCACTCTCTGATGCCGATTCGCGCACCGCTCTACCAATGTCTTCTTCCTTACGGCGAATCGATCGGATGGGGGTTTCATTCACACCGAATTCGCGAGCGACGGATGCTACAGACATTGCAGAACAAAGTTCATCTAACACACGAACTTTATCACAGAAGCTCATCACAGCCTTTTTGCGCTTTGGCGCACTCACCAACTCACTTACACTACGCTTAGATGTCATTATTCATTACAAAAAATATTTAAAAACAGCGTTAAACACAATATAACGAAAGCGACGAAAACAAGAAGGCAGCCTTTCCTTCCGTGATCCCATCTGAGAAATTTTTTAGCCTACTGAGTGCATGGCCGCGAATACCCGCGAGGTTCACGCGAAGGGTAAATAGTGGGTCACACTTTATCTTGAACGAATGAGCGAATCCGTGAACACGGAACTCGCGAAAAGCAAAATTGGACTGTATGTATGATTGCATGTATGCATGTATATGATAACAACTTTTTAAAACAAATTTTGACATTTTGTATGTATCTGAGATTAAACCAAGTTACCTTTATGTTGTTTGGGCAGCTGAATATGAAAATGGCCGTTAAAACATCAGATTAGCTCTAGTTTTTAAAATATATATATAAAACTAGTTTTACACATATGCATTTATATACCAAATAATAATAATGATTCACAGCGACACCTATTTGCCTGTCGCTTGTAATGAGTTTCTGGAGCTACTCTCACAAGGATCCAACAATAGTCTGCTAGCATTGCTGCATTCCATTTCCCTTGGTACCTTTTTTCGAGGGTAGTAATGTCCTGATGAAATCGTTCCCCATTCTCGTCACTGACAGCACTGCAGTTAGCAGGGAAGAAATCCAGATGAGAGTGTAAAAAGTATGATTTCAAAGACATGTTGCACCCTAGTCTCCCGTAGCGCTGCAAGAGGGTTTCTACAAGCTCCTGGTAGAAAATTTGTGGCTACTAGCTGGAAAGCATTCCAAGCTAACTTTTCATCACCTGTGAAGATATCATCAAAACATTGATCTCGGAAGAGCTGACGCATCTGTGGACCGACAAATAAACCGTCCTTGATTTTGGCCTCACTAAGTCTTGGAAATTTATCACGAAGGTATAACAATCCTGCCCCATTTCGATCCATGGCCTTTGCAAAACTCTTCATTAGTCCAAGTTTGATGTGGAGAAGAAGGAGCAAGATCTTGAGGGATTCTACAAGTGGTTCGTTAAGTACAATCTTTGTCCCCGGTTCAAGTGATTGTCTTTGTGGCCAATCCTTTTTCTTGTAGTGGAAAGTCCTGGCACGACTGTCCCACAGACAGAGAAAACAGCAAAACTTTGTGTAACCCTGCTGTAGCAAATCAAGATGGCAATGACCTTCAGGTCACCACATATCTGATACTTATACTTGTCGTAAATGATGGTGTGTAACAGTTGTTTCATGTTGTTGTACGTTTCTTTCATGTGGACTACATACTCGAGTGGAACAGATGGTAAAACGTTACCATTATGGAGCAGCACAGCTTTTAAGCTCAACTTGGACGGATCAATGAACAGCCTCCAATCGTCGTCTTTGTAGTTGATGTGTAGTGCTGTCATTAGACCCACTACATCAAAGCGAGCAATGAGCTTATCTGTCATTTTGAAATATGGAAGCAGATCTTTTTGCCGAGCACAAAACAGACACTTGCACATTTTGTTCTAGAATATTCCATTGCTGCAGTCTGGACCCTAACAGCTTTGCTTTATTTTTTGGCAATTCCAGATCTCTTACTAGATCATTCAATTCACTCTGGGTAATTTTATGTGGCTGTGCAGACTTTTCAATAGGCACGAAATCAGGATCTCTTGATGTAGATGCTTTCACAGATGACGGATGTCCACTGGCCTTATTACCTTCTTCACCATCCAGAGTGTAAGATTCTTGTGGATCCGGAACAGGAAATCCTTCCCCGTGAGATACTGGCCGCATTGCAGAGGGAATATTCGGATAGGTCACATGCCGCATTTTCTTCTTAGAAATATCATGTCCAGTTGGAGAAGTCATGCAAAAGTAACAATCATTAAGATAATTTGTCGGTTCCCTCCACACCATTGGAACTGCAAAACACATCGATCGTCTGTTTCGGTTCAACCAGCAGCGCAGATTCGTTGCACAGGATTGACAACATATGTGTGGGGCCCAATACCGGTCCTGGTCACCGATCTCACAATCAAAATAAAGGCTGTAAGCTTTCTTTATCATCGGTGTAATGGGTCGCCTTTGTAAGAGTAAAGCTATTTGTTCGCAAATATAGCAAAAATAATCCGCACTGTTTACACATTCACGAGGCATCTTGAACGACACGTCTGCACTCACAGAATCCACAACACAAATGATGACAAGGAGGAAATGTGGTTGCAATAACTGCTACAGCTTGCGTCATCTAATTGGCGCTCACGGCTATCTGTCTCGTGGGGAATCACGCGCCAGGTCTATAGAAAAGAGAAGGACTTGGTCGTTCGCAACGGGAAGGTGAAACCACCAGCCTACTCACCCCCCCCCTCCCCCCGATCTTGAAAACTAGAGCTAATTTGCAATTTTTAAGTTCATATTCGTAATAATTATTAACGCTGTATGAATTTATGTAAATTTACTTTATATAGATTCTAACGATTCTCCTATATGACATGTTGTTTTTTATTCTATCATGTCAATACATGTCAATGTATTTTCTGGAGAATAAAAATTCTGATTTGTATGTTTGAATGAATGTATGTTTGTATGCAAAACAGCTTTTCTAGTTGTCGTGTGGTGTGTACTGGGGCAACTACGACAGTAGTTTTTGCCAGGAATAGCCTATGAGATATTAGGTATAAGGTCTCTAGGAATTGGCTCGTTAAGAAAGAATAAAGACCTATTCGAGATAGGTACAAGAAGACGGGAATGCGAATGCTTTCCACTGGACAGTGTTTTCTAATTAATTATGGAAAGAGTTCTGTTTCCCCACGACCTTAGCTTCTGCCCTTAGATCCCATAACAGAAAAAGCTCCCAACCTCATCTGAGTAGATAAATGTTCCTATACGTGAATACGTAACGCCGACAGCACGAGTGATACATTAACAAACTAGATAATGATCAAACGATCGTTGGGTTTATTAATGAAATACCAACATATGTAGGGTTAGTAATGGTTAGAACGTAATGATGGTGAACGACGATTCACACAAAACACACAGATGAGATAATAACATTGCAGTTAATTAAGTAGTAGTTAATTAAGAATGAATTGGTGCAAAGCGAAATGATGATGATGTGATATGACACGTGTTACTAAAATGATGATTAATCTACACAGTCCATGTGTCTCTAAATGTTTCTCATTGATATGATGATTCACATGTATGCATAAAATGTCCCAAGTTATACGTTATGTCGAGTGGGATATCTCTAAGTCGAAGATGTTCTGATGAAAACTGTTGTCGGACTGAGAACGTTGACGATATATATATATATATATATATATATATATATATATATATATATATATATATATATATATATATATATATATATATATATATATATATATATATATATATATATATATATATATATATATATATATATATATATATATATATATATATATATATATATATATATATATATATATATACTCCTTCACTGTTTGAGTATATCTCTCTAGTGTTGATCAACAGTTAATAGCTGTCATATGAACAAAAGGTCTGTTCTCTAATCTCCCGAGGGTACTGGCCAGACTGGATATCTTCACAAAATGTTAGTGAAATGTAGACTCATAATCTTGCGTATGTAGTCGTGATTCATAAAATATACTTTAGAGTCTGCTTCATAGAATGCGCTTAAGAGTATGTTGCACTTGGTATAAATATGAGATTCCACTTTTGAGCTCTTTTGCTTGACTTCAGATAATAATGATCTTTCGAGTGTGTCAACTGATAAATTATGCTGTGGATTTAATGCTGACGCTAATTTAATACATTGGCTCATTATCTAAGGATACGACCACATCATGAAATGGTTGACACAGAACGAAAACACTTTCTATAGGAATTCCCTTTTTAATCAAGCACTACACACAGTATAGCCACACAAAGCTGAAAACAGTATGGAATACATAAAACACTGCCCGATAATTTTCTCGAATTAATATATAAAAATGCTTCTAACAGTACTATACAAACTGAGTACTGAACAATCGCTCACTATGGCGAACTGGAAACTACACAATGGAAAAAACCAATCCACTGGCAAATTATACCCGAAGGCCTGACAATAATATCACTGGACACTAAACCACTCCAGAATTATAATTATGTCCACTAGACTAAATCACTATAGACCATATTCCAGAATCAACGAAAAGAGAGCCACAAAAATGTCCGTCACTCTCGGACCAAGGCCCAGCGTCAACTGCCTCTTACGCGCTTTTCTTTTACCCCCTTCTGGTGTCACCCTGACTAACCGGTTTTTTCAAAACGTTATCAGCGTTGCCAAAACTCGCTGATAACGATGTCACCAATCTATGTTTCGGCCACCAGAAAATACGCCGTGACAGAGTGATTTGAACTTGTGATAACTCTGTATTGAACTTGTGAGCCAGCAGTATATGTGTTACGAAAAATGCTGCGTCCACCTTCTGACTTGTGGGTGAGACAATATTCCTTTTTAATTGAGGACTGAAAGATGTCCTATGGCGAATTCTGCTAGCCAAATGTCCGTTTTTGATAACTTATTTCTGGTTAGACATCAGACACGTTGCGTGTAGACTCAGACTTCTGATGAACAGAAGACACACAAAAGTCTTCGTAAGTTTATCACATTTAACATCACTTGTTGACTTTCATTGATACTACTGCTTATTATTGATCTTTCTCTGAGTTAGATTCTAAGGATGTTAAATATCTTGTGCATGAGAGATTGTGATAATGATGAAGGTGAAGTATGAACTATTAATTACCTCCTATCATCCTATCATCTTCTAGGAAAATCTTCTTACTTTTTTAATCAGTTACGCAAAGAATTAATTGAAACTCTATCTTTCGCACATTTAGCTGTGAGGTTAAAATAAACTAAGAATAAGAAAATGTATTAATAATCTGTATAAGATCTACTAACCTTCTTTTCCCTTCGCTAAATCCTTTACGAACACAATTCACCACAGAAATGAATTATTATCCACTCTGAATAAACACGTGTATTTAGTCTAGGCGTTATAGGGATTTTTAATCTCTACCTCACAATGTAAAAACTGGACTCCTCTCTCTAGCAAGCTACGCGGTAGATTATATTTCTGGAAGTCCAGTGTGGGTTTCTTGAACCAATGCCGTACAGCTCCGCCCATTCAACCAATCCCTGAGAGCCTCTCTGGTTACTCATTCACAGGATCACTCTTGTCCCCTGTCAGTCCAAACGTGGGTGTGGTAATTTACGATCAACTTTCGTTGCCTGGCTTTTTTGACAAACACGTAATGAGATTATTGGCTGGCCAATGCAAAAGTGCTGTCACATTATTCTCTGGTTGTTTATTGTTCCATGTGTTGGCGGCACTCTTTGTTACCTCCGCCCATTGTCGCCAGCATGCTAACATGTCCTCTTTGTGGTGCCGCCTATTGATTTACATGCTGGTTGGTTTAATCAGCATGAGACTTTTTCACCTGGCTAAGCAGGGCGTCCAATCCGGTGACCTAGCCGAGCAACAAAGATAACAACAGTCCACAGAAATTGTATAATGCCCAGATGTATGAGTGGGATGACCAGATGTGTTTTCACCAGATTTATCACGATGCAATATGGGCTTCAAACGATGATGTTAGGTATGGGGACTCAATCAAAATACTTTATTTTACCACCGATGAAAGAACAAATGCGGTTCTCTAGATACCGGTCGCGAGTAATCACAACGATGAAATAGCAAATGTGGGATAGCAAATGTGGGATGAAAGAGCACAAATGTGGGAGAAAATAAAATACGAGAGATGTAGGAAAAGATAGAGCTATAAGGCCTTGGCGCTCGTTTATCACACTAGTAGAAGGAGCAATACCAAATGATGCACAGTTAGATAAATGTTAACAACATAAATTTGATATGTACTATCAACTGATCGCGGAAATTAACAAATTAATCCTATCGTACATACGTTATCGTACTGATAATTGGTAGTTTAGGATATATGCATGCACCAAAGTGTGTGAGTGGATGAATGTCACTGGGGTTGCAGAAACTTGCAGCAAAAGTTTTATGTAAATGTCAGCATCAGTGCAATTATAGGTTCTTACAGAATATGGAGACTTTGATGTAAAAAACACCCATTTTAAATTGCTATAGATGTTTTCGCACTTTTGTTAAGTGTAATCTCAATGGTGCACTGTTTAATATACAAAAGTAGCATTGTATTTGATGTTAAATTTAGTATCTCACTCCACTACCTGTCAGTGTATTTTATGACAAACAAAGATTCTGATAAAGCCCCCCATGTAAAAAATACCCACATTGATCTACTTGAAAGGTATTCCAAAGACATTTCGTAAATTTTAAAAATACTCCTGTTTGGAATATTGCACTATATCATTACATGCCAATTTTTTCAGAAATTTTAAAGATTGTTATATAATTTTAACACACACTTTCGATGTATCAACACTCACAAAGAACTTCTTGGGACGTCTTCCACACTTTATGTAATTTCTAAGGATTCTCCTATATGCCATGTTGTATTTTATTATATCATGTCAGTACATATTAATGTATTTTCTGGAGAATAAAGATTCTAATATTTATGTATGTATGTGTGCATATATTTTTTATTAGGCATAACATCAGCCGAAGGGAGCCGCGCTAGCGTAGTGGTTACAACACCGCTCTGGCGACCGGGTGATACAGGATCAAACCCGGGCGACGGCATTTGAGGATTTTTCGTCGACCGGGATTTGGACTGGATTAACTCGAGACCTGGCGACCACATTTGAAGGAGTGTCGTCGACCAGGGACTGGCGGCTCCTGAGCCGACCCAGCTGCAATGGGTACCTCCGAAATCGGCGAGTATTTGCCTGAATGGCGAGGGACACCTGTCTCTGTACAAGAAATAAAGGGATACTCACGTAAAATCAATGTCAGGTTAGACATAAATAATAACCTGAGATTTCGCTTCGAGTATTAGCGGGCGTACGAAAAAAAAAAAAAAAAAAAAAAAAAAACAAAAAAAAAAAAAAAAAAATCAGCCGAAGTTTAAAACCAACAAAGAAAATGGTAACACACATGACAATGGAAGCGTGACACGAAAGGAACTACTTCACTTGTTAGACTAGACACAGATTAAAGTAAAGCCACCAGTGTTATAAAACATAACAACAAGTTGTCAATCACTACATGTAACATAGACATACAAGCTATAGAAACACATTTTAAGGAACGCAGCCAGCCAAGTTCACTTGCAAGAGACCCACCGTAATGGAAAACAGAAGTCATTATTCAAGAGCAGAAGCACACCCCTGCCACTAGCCCATTTACCATAGGAGAAGTAATATTGTATATCAAGAAACTACAGAGCAGGAAATTGCCTGGGGCGGACCGTGTAACGTACGACACTATCAAGCAGCAAGCAAATAAACTCGCAACAATCCTGACGGTTATATTTAATACATGTGTAACGGTTAGAGTGGTTGAGAGGGAAAACTCGGTTACATTTTATTTTTAGGAGATTGATTATTTTATATTAATATTAGCCAAGTTATAATTTATAGTCTTAGGGGAATAATCGATAGAACGAGAAGAAAGGGTCAAAAGTAGTGCTTACAAACCTTCTCTAGTTGCAAGGGCATCTATGCCTTTGTTTACGTTTGTCTGGCTTTGGCAAGGTGAGTTCGGCGATGTGACCGTAATCCACGGGGTTTTGAATGGTAAGATGAGTTGCTTGTGAGACAAAGCGTTCTGAAGAGTTCGAAAATAGATATCGTTGGACATGAAACTCGATATACTGGGAGTTGCAGAGGCAAGACTTTTGGATACAGGCTACATAACAAGAGACCAGTACACGCTTATACACTCAGGAGGAGAAAAACACGAAAGAGGGGTAGGAATGTTGATAAAGAAGGAGTTAGAAAAATACGTATGTGGATACTGGACACACAATGACAGAATGATGTTACTAAAGATGAGAGCAAAGCCATTCGACATATCAATCTTACAAACTTATGCACCAACTAAAGATTACAGCGAGGAAGAAATAGAAGAATACTATGAAGAGCTACAACACACACTTAAACCAGTCAAATCTACAGATGTGTTGATAGTAATGGGTGATATGAATGCAAAAGTAGGAAAAGGAAAATACAAGAAAATAGTAGGACAGTATGGATTAGGGACAAGAAATGATAGAGGAGACAGACTTATCCAGTTCTGTGAAGAAAACCAGCTGGTCATATGTAACACCTTTTTTGAACATCACCCAAGGAAACTATACACATGGAAAAGCCCAGGAGATGTAACACGTAATCAAATCGACTATATCATGATAAAACATAGATTTAAGAACAGTGTCACAAGTGCAAAGACACATCCTGGCGCCGACATAAATTCAGATCACAATCCAGTTGTCATCAAAGTAAATATAAAGCTGAAAAGAGCAGGAAACAGAAGACAGGAGGAACCCCAGATAGAAATATCAGCGCTGAAACAACCAGATATAAAACAGAAATATTTAATCGAAGTCAAAAATAAATACCAACAGTTATTGACAGAAAGCATGGAGCAGTATAGAAGAGAAAACCCAGAAGAAAAAGCAACCGCAAAATGGGAATGCTTAAAAACAAGCATACAATCAGCAAATGCAAATTTACCTAAAAAGGAGTCTAAGAAAAATCAAATTTGGATGACAGATGACATCTTGAATAAAATGGCAGAGAGAAAGAAAGCAAAAAATACTCCAGAATATAAAACAATAGACAATGACATACGTACTATGTGTAGAGAAGCAAAAGAACGGTGGATAGAAACAAAATGTAAGGAAATAGAAGACTTGGAAGCGAAGCACATGACAAGAGATATGCATGAAGAAATAAAGAAATTATCAAATCGGTCGCGGTTTGCACAAGGAGGAAGCTGTATCAAGAACAAAAATGGTGTAATATTACTTGATGAGAAAGACATATCAAACAGATGGGCAGAATACGTAAAAGAACTATTCGAGGACAACAGAGGTAAAAAACCATCACCATATTCTAATGAAGGCCCACACATTCTCAGATCAGAAGTAGAGAATGCCATTCATATGATACAAAAAGGAAGATCAGCAGGCATGGATAACATAAACATTGAAATGATAGAAGCTCTGGAGAGCTTTGGTATAGATACAATCACAGAAATATGCAATGATATATACAATACAGGATATTTACCACACGACATGAAGACATCAGTTTTTATAACATTGCCCAAAAAACCAAATGCAACAGAATGTTCAGACTTCAGAACAATCAGCCTGATGAGTCATGCAATTAAGATACTGCTCAAAATCATACAGGAAAGAATAAAAAGTAAAGTAGACAGCGAAATCCAAGAAGAACAGTTTGGTTTTAGACGGAACAGTGGAACAAGAGAGTCAATATTTTGCCTAAGAAGATTAGCAGAAAAATATACAGAGGTCCAAAAAAGTATGTATATGTGCTTCATTGACTATAAGAAGGCTTTTGACAGAATCCATCATGAGAAAATAATTGAATGCCTCAAAGACATAGGTATTGATGGAAAAGATATAAGAATACCCAGTAACCTTTATTGGGAGCAAACTGCCACAGTAAGATCGGGAAGGAATTATTCACCATACATAGACATAAAAAGAGGTGTCAGACAAGGTTGTGTGCTGTCCCCCTGCCTATTTAATTTATACACCGAAAAAATTTTCAAACAGATACAGGAAATACCAGGACTGAACATCAGTGGAAGATCAATAAACAACCTTAGATATGCAGATGATACCGTGTTGTTAGCTGAAAGCGAACAGGAGTTACAAGAACTAGTGAAGCAAGTGAACAGTATAAGTCATGAATATGGACTCGACATTAATATTGAGAAAACTAAAACTATGATAATTAGCAAAACAGACGATAAACCCACATTAAAGATAAGCGTAAATGGGAAAATCCTGGAACAAGTCAAGAGCTACGTATATCTTGGTCATATAATAACAGAAGATGGCAGATGTGAAACAGAAATCAAGAAGAGAATAGGAATGGCCAAAGCTACATTCAACAACATGAAACATATACTGACATCCAAACAGTTATCTCATAAATTAAAACTGAGAATCATAAAGTGTTATATATATTCTGCATTTCTGTATGGTGCAGAAACATGGACGATAAATAAGCATTTGGAAGAAAGAATTGAGGCTCTTGAAATGTGGATATATAGAAGAATGGGGCGTATCTCATGGAAAGAGATGAAAACAAATAAGGAGGTCCTAGAAAATCTAGGTATGAAAAGAGAACTAATGAGAGAGGTCAAAGTTCGGCAGCTAAAATACTTTGGCCACATAAAAAGGCATAACACCTTGCAGAAGACCATAACAGAAGGGAGAGTTGAAGGTAAACGTGCAAGGGGAAGACAGCGCTATAAGTGGGAAGATAACATCAAGAGATGGACGGGAAAGAGTCTATCAGAGTGTACCACCAAGACAAGAGACAGAAGACGTTGGAGATCCATTACAGCCAACCTCCGTTGTGGAGATGGCAACTGATGATGATGATGGAAATCGACATTTTAGATCAAATCAGTCTGCTTTGAGATGTGATAGAGTCAGCAGTAAGTTTTTCCCCAGCTGTAGTAGAGGTAGTTTCTATATGTGGTAACGAGTAGAGGTTCCATCGAGGGATAAGCCAATAAGTATTTTGGTTGATTCTGCGGTGGTAGAAAAGTTATAACTATCACTCAGACGTCTACTTGATTATTGGCCCCGATTGTGTATGACAGTTTTGTTTATTCTGAAGGACGAGATGTCAGTGTTTCCGGTGAGAGAAATGTGTATATTTTGAGATACCAAGTATGTTGAGTTTTGCCAACTCTAAAAGTGAAGAACAGCAGACAGCCGACATCATTGAGAGTAGAAGACAGACTTAGTAAATTTACACCCCTGCCGATGAAGCCAGTTTCGTTTAAGATACACCAAGGCAGAAACATAAAGATACATTAGAACATAAGAAGACATGCAATTATATACGAAGAATTAGAAGGCAGAAACGATTTTGACAACTGTGGTTCTCTAGTGTGATCGCAATAACCACTAGAGACAGTTATGATAACTGAATCAGAGGAAGAGAGATAGAGTGACACTGACATTTTACCTACTGAATCTTGTTGTACAAGTCTGCCAACTTTAGATGAAGGGCTGAGCATACTATTTTGTATTTTATTTTTGACGACTCATGTAAATAGAGGCCTACGTTGAAGTTGAAGCTTGCTGTCATCGTAAATTAATTCATTAGCTGTTGGTATGAGTAACGTTATCGTCTGAGAGAAAGAAGTATTATTACCATACAACAACCTGCTTACTGTTGGGTAGAGATACAAACCTTATACGATCAACAAAAATAGACGTAGAACATAATAGATAAACCATCATCAATGGCCACACATGCTTACTTAAGAAGCGGGTGCCACCAGCCAGGAAGCATGCCAATAATGGAAATGTAAGCACTATCGAATAATGGTGACCCGTCTTCCTACTGCTATCATCATACAGTAAAACCTCACTTAACAATACACATTAAACAGAACAAATCTGCTTGTATAGTAGAAGCAGTAATACCATAAGATCCTCATTTAGATAAATGATACTAATATAAATTTGTAATAGAGGAAACCCGAGTCCTGTAGATAATAAATAAATAAGTAAATAAATAAAGGTAATTAACAGGTACTCATTGGACATAAAGGGTGGCACTAGACAACAGAAAAGAAAATATGAGTGATAGGCTTACCGGGAATCGAACCTAGGACTAATCAGACGGCGCCATAGCCTTGCCTTGACAGTACTTCGTGAATAGACGCTGAGCCAATTTCACCCCATAAAAGTGCATTATTGGCTGAGGTCATTGTGTCGTGTAATGGAAAAAGAGTCTACAGTAATCTGACAGTTTAGTGCCACCTAATATTTGCCCTCTGAATTGCTAGCTAGAAACCATGTGTCAATACCCACTGTCTTATTTGCAGCTTACTCTCTTGTCCCGCCTCTTTGTTTTAACACGAGCTAACGCAATGTTTACAAATTGCGTGACCTGTCAGTCATAACAGGGAAGCCAATCTTGCTGTGTTTACCTCGTCCACTCACGCGAAGCTCATCTGTCAATCACAATACTTCTCAGACAGGCAAGCAGCTTGCGAGAGACACAAACACAGACCCTTTGAAGTTTCGTACTCAGGGGAAGTTAGAAACCCCTGGGCACTTTGATCTTCAGAAGCGGGCATTCTTACAGAGAAATCCGTTAGGGAACAGTCAGTCTTTTGATGACAGTCGAACAGCTCGACGAAGACCGACCGTAAAGCCTTTTATCTTGATACGCTTAACTTCTGAAATTCTGGATAACATCAGAACGCGAAATTAACGCATTCAGAGATCAGAGAATCCGAATGATGTACATATTGTTGTTTTCTTAACCCCGTTGTCAGTGTCAGTCAGAATTCAGAAGTATCTCGCATGCAGCCTTAAACTATTTCCTTGTGTGGGTTTGTTACTAGTTCTCATGTAGATTTCATTTTTGAATATTCTGGTAAAGGATAATAGGGCAAATGTTTTTAAGAAGTGATAGCTTTTAACATTTGTTCTTCACTTAGATTTTTCCCGCTAATAAAACGAGTGAAATGAAGTAACGCGTAGCGATTTCCTACCAGATATTCTATTAAAATGTTAAATCACGCCACCCGTATAGACAGTAAATTGATAGTGTAGGATAGAATACAACGTTATATTTCATTTGTGCATATTTGTTATAGGGTCTATTATTTTAATCATATACGGCAAAACCAACAGATGCCGACAATTAATAACTATTTAATGACAGGCGATCATTGTTTAGGTAGCGCGAATGGAGAGATTAAATAATAATTTTCATTGTACTCTGACGCCGGCGAGCAGAGGCGGGCGAGCTAACATAACTCAGACCCGTCTGAACTCAGCGGTCAGCGGAATGTGTTAACTGATAAGAGTACGAAAACACCGTGTGCCTTTTAAATTTAATCAGGACTGACGGAGTGGAGAAGAGATCGTTTTGTTCCCGTCTGTGTGTGTAGATATAGGATTAGCATATTTTTTATATAAATGTTTCTTGTATTCTTCGCAGACCAGATCACAAGAGCGGCCAGCGGTTTTATTTTCTTTTTCTTGTGTTTCTTGTTCCTTTGTTGGATTTGTTGTTTCCTCTTTTTCTTGGCTGTGTGACACCAATTTCATTTGGGAACGGGCAAACGCCAGAGAGTATTGGAGGTCAATAAATGTGGTTTTTGAATAACTGGACTTACAAAAGCCATAGTTATATAATATATATATATATTTTTTTTTACCAGCCACAAGTTGGCCGATAGAAGAACCATCATCACTATATGAACATTAATTTTTACCAACCAGATGTTTCCAAATACCGGAAGTATTTTTCCGTTAAAGAGTGAACCTCAAGAACTCTCTCAGTTTTAACTGTTGGTAATAACACTTCTAGAAGAAGCACTATATTAGGCGTTCACCTCATGTAACTAATTTCTGGGGATGGACAACGGCCAACTTGGATCAGCGACAACTCGAGTGACAGAATAGTAAATGAAAATAGATAATATATTCAAGGAGTAATTCTATTACCAAGGGATATTACAGACCTACTATACCAGGCAATTAGGTAAAAGTGTGAGAGTGGCCACTGTTTGCAAGAGTGTGCGAGTATTTTCTAGTTTGAGGAAAAACTATCCATATATCTGATTTGTCTAAAAGTTTGTTTATTTTACTGGATCTCATTGAGTTCCAATACTGTTCATTCTGTAATAGAGTGCTAACCTTCAACTTTTGGGTTAATAATTTTAGGATTCTTTTCTCCTTTTGGGGAGGATGCACATTTTCTACTTTATTTCACATGCATGTAAATGACCCTTTGATCTTTTCCTTTAGATATTTTGATGTTGTCGAGTATAAATGATAATAAACTACAAAGAAACTTACCTTTGTGTGTTGGTGTAGCGAAATCTGTAAGACAATCGCTAAATTCAGTAAGATTTTACTCCTAGGAAAATAAATAAACCCGCCCGTGTGTGGTTGCCTATCTGCGTCCCCTACGCCAGTAGAGCGCTGCATTGTATATCGTAGTAATGCTTAGACAATAACCCCGATGTCAAATATTACACGCTTTCCTAGTTTCGTCCTTGAGACTTACAAGTAACGTAAATCATTAAATATTACCTAAACGCCGTTTTGCAGACAGCTAAGTGTTCGTTTCAGTCAGAGTGAGAGAAGAAAACGTAGGAGGGTGAGATAAGGGATGAATGAAAGCCTTGACAAGCGTTGGTTTTTGAATCGCATGCGACAAGGCGACGTCACAGAATTGGTTTGAAACACTACACGCGAGGGATAGGTTAGGTTTGAAAAATAGACTACAGGCCTTGGTTACCGTCGTTAGGGCATGTTTGAACATCTGCTATCGTACGCTGTAGTTTTCTTAGAAAAAGTGAGAGAGAGAAAAATTGGAAAGGGGGAATTGTATGGAGCCCGATTAAACTATCGTCTGCAGTTCAAAACAGAAACTAACTGTCACAATTGAACGATAGATTGAAATAAAGAATAAGGGACGATTAAAATGATAATAGTTGGTTATTATACCTAACATATTACTTAGTGTGATATATTATCTTGCCGTAGAAGAACCCAAAAATAATAAAATATATTATTTGAATAAGTGTAGAAGGAAAAAGTAAATTATGATGAAATGAAGAATAAAAACGATAATAGTGAATATAATAAATAAAAGCATAAAAATACAACCACTGTGTAACAGACATCAACAGGATCTCTAATTACTTGTCAGAATTATAAACTTGTAGGATACAACTGAGATATTGACGAAGACAGATGGACGAACAGACTTGAATCTTTCTCAAATTGCCCTGTAGTGGGGATAGAGGGGAAGTTAGTCCAAGATTTGAAAATTGAGTTCAATTTTGAATAAAACGACGCTAGAAGCCAAACAGTCCCTAATTGGCTGGAGTCTAATATACTAACGGAGGGATAAAACTAATTGGTAGTTAGTGTACGGGGCCACTTATGAAAGAAATTTTCTACACTAAAGTTGTTTTACAAGCAAGATAATAA
This sequence comes from Oreohelix idahoensis, assembly GCA_024509875.1. Lineage (NCBI taxonomy): Eukaryota > Metazoa > Mollusca > Gastropoda > Stylommatophora > Oreohelicidae > Oreohelix > Oreohelix idahoensis. The sequence goes on from JAMPIV010011638.1 coordinate 294,718, forward strand.
TACTATCTTGACTTTGCTGATCTGCACCAGCAAGCGATCTGGATTTGACCATATTTATCACAAATCAAACTTATTTGTGTTAATATTTCTCTGATGCGGTAAGAAAGAAAAAATTTATATCACCATTATATTATTATTATGCATGTATTATTGAATATGTATGAAAATTATGGGGGTAGAAGTAGCTAGAGGGAAGTCAACATCAAACTTTGTGTTTTTTCACCGAGTTGTTAGGAAATATATTAACATGTTGTAGAAAAGCCAGACAGGCTTTCTGACATTTTGGGAGCAAGAAAAATTAAATATTAATGGAGAAATTGTTGTACAGTATTATGACATAAGACCAGGCAAACTACTGGCCGTCTTCTTCAGCAAGTCACCGTGATTGTACATGACTTGATGTTATTAACTTAAAATGTTTCCTTTGTCAAGGAAAGTGTCAAACTGTAGTTTGAAGTTTAATTGACCATGAATGGGGTATACAACCAATTAAGAACGTTAACTAATTGTTTAGTTACCATGCTGAGTCTGAATATGATTACAAATTGTTTAGAGTTAGGGAAAGAGAGAGTTATATGAGAGGTTGAGTAGGACGCATTTATATCGTTCCAGGATTTCATCTATGACTCAAAGTGAGCCCAGGTCAACCTATACCCGTCGTTATTTCTGCATCTAAAGAATTGAGGCAGTACCGACTGTGTGCCTCCGTGTTATATTGCAAGAGCAGAATCCTTACTTGGCAGTGGAGACTGGTGATCTAACCAAAATTCATCCTGCATACCAGACACCACTCAGTTAAGAAATTGTCTCCGGGCACTTGATATATATCAAACTCAACTACTCTCAATTCCCAAACGTGTAATAGGACATTCAGATTGTGATGAAGATAAACGTTCTTGTAATCAATACCCATTCATAGGAGCAAGAATAAATTGACATTTTTCCAGAGTGACACATTTAATTACATTTGTGAATAAGAATATACTCAGTTATAAATTGAATTAATTTTATGTAAATACTTTGAATTATCTTTTGAGTTCAATATTCCGGTATACACAAAATTGTGATACTGGAACAATAAATTGCAAAAAAGATTTCACATTTAAAACTTAACTCTAGGTGTTGATAATTCCTTTTCATAGAGTTCTTAAGTGTATTTGTTGTCACTTTAGTATACCACAATTTCATTACCCTAGACATTAGACGTAGCTGTCAGACATACTAGTCAAAAATAAGTCTGAGTGAGATCGTAGGGTGGTAGCAGAAAGGTCCTCTGAGAACACACCCTTATTATCTATTAGACTCAGAGGCCTTCACAGCTTGACCTCACTCAGTTACATTATAACAATAACACCAACATTCATATCATCTTAACCACCCACATATATTGGGGTCCTGTCCGGGATTTTAAACTTCTCCTAGTACTTATATTGGGTCGCTTTGTCCGGAAATTTTTAAAAATATAAAAGTAAAAATAATTGGAGAGTTGATTTGAGGTATCAGTGCCCATTGTCTTGTGTTTAGTTAGATATTGGTTGGTTAGATATTTTAAGTTTGGTTAATAACATTGAATATTGTTGACAATAAGATGGCAGATTTGGCCAAATTCCGATCTGCTGCTGTGCAGGCTGCAAAGGAAATGGGGATTGAGGGTCAAGGTCTAATTGCTTATGTCACAGCTGAATGTGATAAATATATGGAACGAGAAGATAAGAGGTTAGCTGAAGAAACAAGATTGAAATTAGAAGTTGATAGGTTAGCTGAGGAGAAGAGAATTTTTTTAGAAGATGCTAGGGAACTTAAGAAGTTAGAGGCTGAGAGAGAGGCTGAGATCAAGAGGCTGCAGTTGGAGGAAAGGAAACTTGAGCTGAGGCTAAGAATCTTGAGGCTGAAAGGGAGAAAGAAGAAAAGAAACTTGAGGCTGAAAGGGAGAAAGAAGAAAAGAGACTTGAGGCTGAACGGGAGAAAGAAGAAAGGAGATTGGAGGCTGAGAAAGAAGATAAAAGACTCCAAAGGGAACCTGAGCTACGACTAAGGGAGTTAGAGTTGCAAGGCAATGCTCCTGAAAATGGAAATAGCCCATCCACCTCCGAGTCTGCTGCAAGCCAGGGGGTCTCAAACTCAGCCATGGGGTTTCATTTAGACCCATTTGTGGAGAAAGATGATGATATTGAATCATTTTTAAGCCGCTTTGAAAGACTAGCAACCATGTATGGGTTAGAGAAAGAAAGATGGAGTATGAAGGTATCCCAGGGGCTTAGGGGGACCTCATATGAGGTATTTGCTAAGCTGAGCAAAGATGATCAAGATGATTATGACATTCTTAAGCAAGCTCTTCTAGTTAGGTATGAGAAGAATAGCGAACTTTATAGGAAGAAATTTAGAAATGCAAAACTGCTGACTGGGGAGACTTATTACCAGTTCTCTGCACGCCTGGAGACATACCTGGAGAAATGAACTGCTCTGGGGAAAACCCAAGAGTTAAGGGAAACGATTATGACTGAGCAGTTAAGAGAGTCCATGGCTCCAGACCTGAGAAAATTTCTCACGGAACAGGGTGCTGAGAGACTGGGGGAGATCTTAAATGTGGCTGAAAGATATCAGGCAGCCCAGTCTGAGATGGCAGACATAAAGAAGAAGCCTATAGACTATAATAAATTCCCACAAAACCAAAAACCAACCAAAATTTGAACATAGGGACAAATTTAATAAAGGTAAAGCCTATTATGATAAGCCAAGTTTTGACCAACGCGATAGAAACCCGCAATTCAGTGAAAGAAAAACTTTCCCTCAGGGAAATAAATGGTGTAAATGGTGCAAGAGGAACACTCATGACACCAAAGTGTGTACTAAGAAACCTTCTTCCTTCGCTGCAATAAAGACGGGAAACAAGGGATTAAAGGTGAAACCTACTGGACAGCAGGAACCTTATCACCCCCCAGTTTGTAAGGATGGTGTATGTAATGGGGTCACCATTAGGTGCCTCTGTGATACAGGTTGAGATTATGACTCAGTCGTGAGCTCTCACCTGGTGCGAGCAGATCAATACACCACATAAACAGTGGAGATCCAAGCCGCAACCAAGGACGTAGCAACCATGACACTTCCCATTGCAAGGATAACTGTGAAAACTCGCTATGTGGAAGGAGTGATTAGAGCAGCAGTGATAAATGAACCAATCTACCCTCTAATATTGAGGTGTAGATATGTCTTCTTGGGAAATCCCAAGAAACCTGTGATCATGGCAACTGTGCAGACCAGGTCACAGTCAAGGAAGGAGGAGGATGAACCTACAAATACTCATCCAGAGGAGATGAGGAAGGCACAGGCGAAGGATAGGTCACTGAAACCGTGTTTTAAAAAATTGCCAAATTGCCATACACATCCAAACAAAGGAGAATTGTATATGAGGAATAAACTCTTATATAGGAGGACGGGAACTCGTTTAAATGGTCACGGACAACTGGTACTTCCCAAGATGTTTAGAGCAGACGTAATAAGGAGTTTACATGTTGGAAAAGATGGGGACCACGAGAAATTAGGTACCATCTGCCAAAAGGTTTCTCAAAATTATTATTGGCCAGATGTAATGACAGACATTGAAAATTTTGTAGAAGCCTGCGGGATATTTCATGAGGGAACACTCACAAGTGGGGAAAATAATACTCAGGACCTAGAAACGCCACGGGGCATACTTAGGCCTGAACATAAGGAGAAAAATAAATATAATAAAGTAGACATAGTGGAATGGGAACCCCCTTTTCACACACAGTCTTCAATTGAATGTGTTAGGATGGCCACTAAGCGGCGAATACGAAAAGTGGTTTTACCCCAGAATAAGCCGACAATCCCTCGGTCGGAATTATGTGAACTGGGGAAAGATAAAAAAGAGCCAAGATCTCTCACAATGAAATTAAAGTGGGGAGAAAACCTCAGGAAAATAATTGGTAGTGGACGATTTGTGAGTGAAGATATAAGGAAGAAACGTCCTCACCATAAGGCTTCCAATGTCAGGGACCATACAGGTGCCATGAAAAATAAATCAGCAAAATTTAAGGTCCATATGTAACCTTGTTAAGGACGTGGACAGATGAGAAGGCAGAAGAGACTGTTACCTCATCGTATCAGTATGTGAACGAGCTGACCACTCGTCTCAAAACTGGCTGGAAACTGGCAAATGATAATCTCAGACAAGCCAGGAAGAAACATGCTGCTTAATTTAACAAGAAAGCGAAGGATAGGGAATTAGCTGTGGGAGAGAAGGTATTGCCTCTCCTACCCGGCAGCAGTTACAAGTTGCAAATTGGATGGCAAGGTCCATATACGGTTTTAGAGAAGGTGTCTAGAACTAATTATAAAATAGACAAAAAAGGTAAAGACAACATTTATCATGTGAACCTCTTAAAGAAGTATCTGGACAGAGAAATCCAGGATGAGGCACATCTAATGACCTTGTCGATAGCAACGGGAATGAAAAATGAACCACTCGACTCTCACGAGTACCCACTAAAACCATGTGAAACACAGGCACAGGTGAAAATCAGTAAACATCTGACTAAAGCTCAGAGAGAGCAGGTTCAAAAGGTTCTGATTGAACATACAGACGTGTTAACGGATACGCCGGGGCACACAAATCTGTTAGAATATGATATGAAGCTGATAGACCCAACACCCATCTGTATGCGAGCCTATTCTATTCCGTTCGCTAAGGAAAAAGCTTTGAAAGAGGAGATAGAGTATTTGTTGAAAGAAGGGATTATTTCTCACAGTGAATCTCCTTATAGCTCTAGTGTGGTTTTGCTGAGAAAACCCTCTGGGGAACATCGTCTGTGTATAGATTACAGGAAACTGAATGCTGTCACAGAAAGTCAGGTGGATCCATTACCTGATACCAATCAGCTGTTTGCCAGGCTGAACAAGGCAAAATATTTTTCTAAGGTTGATCTTAGCAAAGGCTATTATCAAATTCCAGTGAAGCTTGAGGTTCGACCTTATTTAGCCTTTAGCACCTCGGAAGGCCATTATGAGTTCAACATGTTGCCGTTTGGGTTGAAAAATGCCACGAGTGTGTTTTCCAGGATGATGAGAAAATTGTTGGATCCACTAAATAATCCATGTATAACGAATTTCATGGATGACATTCTTAGTGCTACTGAAACATTCGAAGAACACATTAACTCTCTGAATATGCTATTCAATAGACTCAGAGAAGCAAATTTGACATCTAAACCAACAAAATGTTGTGTGGGTTGTAAAGAGCTGGAATTTTTGGGACACACAGTATATCAGGGAAACATGACCCCTGACCCCAAGCACCTGGAGAAATTGCAAAGAGCACCGAGGCCACAAACAAAAAAGTATGTGAGATCTTTCGTATCTTTATGTGGATTTTATCAGTAATACATAAAGAACTTTAACTCTATATGTGCACCGCTGACAGATTTAACTAGTAAGGGTCAACCTGATAAAATTATTTGGTCAGCGCAGTGTGAATTGGCATACCAAGAGTTAAAAGAGAAACTCACTGTCGTGAAACATTCTAAATCCACATATATAAATTAGAAAATAAATGTAACGCCTAACGAATTAATTCAATAAAAGGAAAGAATAATGGTAAAAGAACAGTGCTGTCACAATGACTGTACTCGAGATCCCCCTTTTTCTACTTCGTGTGCATATTGTAACGCTTTCACGTTTACTAGTAAAGCCTACAGCAGCATACACGCGTTTCTAAAAATAAAACTGGTACTGTGTTTCTTAGAAAACCTTGAGATATGCACACTGCTTAATGACCTAGATAAAATACTAGCATTAATGCCTTTATATACACTGCGCAATGAAGACAGACGGATTTAGAAGAGAGAGATAGAGAGATGAACGGAGGAACACAGGCAATACTACCACAGTCTCGCGATTAATAATAACGCCAATCCCACGCGTAAGGCATGAAGCACTAACTTTTTCAAATAAACAGTGACAAAAAACTACCAATACACGGTTAGGTTTTAAAAAACATGTTTAATGCTTATTAGGAAACATGACATTCTACTGATTTATGTCTAAGCTCCTGACATTAGCCTGACAGTACAGAAGACACCCCATAGTATGGAAGTGAGGAGGTGGTAACAGCACGACTATCCTAGAAGAAAATACATATTTTTAACGCAGCCACTTAGCTCCATTAAATTTATATATTTGCGTTCCTTAGGACTTGCTGACAAAGAATATGTTAAGTGTTACGCAAATAGTCTAGGAATTAACAAATTATAGCCAAAATAAAATAGTGATGTTGTCTGACAGCACCAGATCATATTTGCTCAGTGGCATGTTTTAAAACCACTATTTTACGGGAAATAGGCCAACAAGTTAAATCCGATTTGATTGGCTAGAAGAATATGTAAGCCTAAACATGATTAGTCGATTGCAAATACTATTTTTGGTTGTTACGGGAAACGGTAGGAAGGGTACTTTTTTTCAAATACTTTTGTAAACATGGTCTTATTGGTTAGACCATTTGATATAGTCAATTAGGAGCGTCAGTTCAGGGCCACATTTTTAAAATAAACTTACTGAGAAGCAAGTGCGTTGAGATCCAGCTCATATTTTTCTAATGAAAGACTGGGACAGAGGCAGATCGGAATTGTGCCATAACTTATCGCCAGTCAACGTATTTGTTTATTATTTCCATGAATTGTGGTAAGCTAGAAATATTTGATATCTTTTAGATGAAAATTGAATGTGAATTGATAATTTATGTCTGTATGTGTGTGGTTCAGTAGCAAACATGAGGCCAAGCCTAGATATTGCTCCACCAGGAACAAAACTTGTCGGAGAGGAGTATAACTGCCTAGGCCTATATGGAATTGCCAAATAGTACTATGACACCTATCTTATTGTATATAAGGAAATAATGCTGAAATTGCAGAGGCGTTGTAACCATTAGGGAGAGGAATACTGGTGAATGTTGTTACATGAGAAGCTAGCAGTTGGCCTACCGCGCTGAACTCGGTGTTTGTTATGTATTGTGCTTCAGTGTGGAAATAGATTATAAATTAGTTCTGAAGTAGGAGGTACAACCTTCTTGTTTCAGGGACCGTGGTATTAACGTATTGAAGCAGCACCTGGTCTGAGTTTTGCTGAATCCAGAGGCTGGTAGCATACTCCTTGGTCCAGATATCAACCAGGGTTGTTTCTCAAGGACACGGTGAAGCAAGCGAGCAGTGGAGACTGTTTCCTGTTGCCCACACAGAAGTTAAGATTCCGTGGCCAGAGCAGCTCAATCTTGTGTATAACCCCTCTGAAAGTGACTTTACCTTAAATCTAGAGGGACATTTATTTGTTTCAAATAAAAAGAAACTGTGAACCTTTCCAATATTAGTTCCACCAGAAACAAACATTTGAAGTCATGATGACAAACAACAACTTAGCTTGAAAAGCCAGTATTACCTCATAGTACTACAGCACAACGTACACACCTATTGCAATAATAATATATGTCCATACAAAGATCCTATCTATAAATTGTGTACATACAACTTGTGATTACATTTGATTGTGATTTCTGGTTCCCTTTGTAGTTGAATCAGGATATCTATTATCAAAAGGAATTAATGCATATTTTTAACAGTTACAGTTGACTTATTAAGATAGTCTTATAGAGTGTTCTATGTGTGTGAGTGTCACAGTGTTGTAAAGTATTGTGGATTAAATTAAATTGTTTATCTGTCTGTTGGTTTTTGTGACTTACACTTCATCATTATCATAACCCTAGACATTCAACGTAGTCATCACAATATTCCAGAATAAGTCTGACTGAGGCCTAAATGTGGTAGCAAGTAAGGTCATCTGTAATACACCATACTTATTAGATACAGATACCTTCACAGCTGACCTCAGTCAGTACACTAAGTCCCCTATAAATATTTATATCATCCCACTTTACCACATATATTGGGGTCCTGTCCGGGATTTTGAATCCTCCCCTAGCATATATATTGGGAGTAATTCACTTCGGGAAATTATAAAAATTAAAAGGTATCCTTGGGTGGAAATTAAATAAGGTTGAGCTCTCAGTGCCTGTGGTTGTCCTTAGATAATTATTTATAGATAAATTGTTTGGTTAAATATTGTATACATTTGCCTGTTAGAAAATGGCGTACCTGGCAAAATTTCGTTCTGCTGCTATGCAGGCTGCTAAAGAGTTAGGAATGGACGGGCAAGTTATGATTGCTTATGTCACTACTGAATATGACAAATTTATTGAACGTGAAGAAAAAAGATTAGAAAAAGAGGCTGAATGAAAATTAGAATCTGATAGATTGGCCGAAGATAAGAGAATAGAGGCTGAAAAAGAAATTAAGAGGTTGCAGATTGAGGCTGACAAAGAGGCTAAAGCATTGGAGGCAGATAAAGAAATTAAAAGGCTCCAATATGAAGAGAAGAAGCTGGAGACAGAAAGAGGAGAAAAGAGATTAGCTGCAGAAAGAGAAGAAAAGAGACAGGCTGCGGAAAGGGAAGCAGAGGAAAGAAGGCAAGTAACCGAAAGAGAGGAAAGAAGATTGACTGCAGAAAGGGAAGCAGAAAAGGAGGAGAAGAGATTACAAAGGGAACATGAGTTACGACTAAGGGAGTTTGAGTTTCAAGGCCATGCTCCTGAAAATGGTGCCGGTCCCTTTACCTCTGATGCCTCTGCTAGTTAGGGAGCCTTAACCTCAGCTATGAATTTTCATTTAGATCATTTTGTTGAGAAAGAAGATGATATCGAGAGCTATCTAAATAGATATGAACTGTTAGCTACCACGTATGGGTTAGAGAGAGAAAGGTGGAGCTTAAAGTTATCTCAAGGGCTTCGTGGTGCAGCTTATGAAGTTTTTGCCAAAATGAGCAGAGATGATCAAGAAAATTATGACATGCTAAAGCAGGCTCTTTTGTTAAGATATGAAAAGAATGGTGAATTTTATAGAAAAAAATTTAGGAATGCTAAACTACTGTCAGGTGAAACCTATCACCAGTTCTCTGCACGGTTAGAGACATACTTGGAGAAATGGACTTCTCTGGGGGAAAACCCAAGATCTTAAGGAAATGATCCTTATAGAACAACTAAGAGAGTCCATGGCTCCAGACCTGAGAAAGTTTCTCATGGAACAAGGTGCAGAGAGACTGAGTGAGTTACTGTATGTCGCTGAAAGGTATCAAGCAGCTCAGGCAGAGATATCAGGTAATAAAAAGAAACAGGTAGATAATTTTAAGGCACCACAGAACTTTAATAAATTTGATCCCAGAGATCATAACAAAGGTAAGCACCAGTTTGATAGGCCACGGTATGACAATAAAAATAAAACCCCACAATTCGATGAAAGGAAATCTGATGAAAGAAAATCTTTCAACCAAAACAGGAGGTGGTGTAAGAATTGTCGGATGGACAATCATGATACTGACCGTTGCAGAAGGAACCCTATAGTAATGGCCACCCTTCAGGTCAGGTCGACCTCAAGAAAGGAGGAGGATATTATGTTAAATACCACTCCAGAAGAGTTGAGGAAGGCACAGGCTGGGGATAAGACCCTCAAGCCCTGTTTTAGAAAATTGTCCAATGGTCACACACCTCCAGGAAAAGGAGACTTCTATATGAAGAACAAACTGATATACCGGAAGACTGGAACTAGATCCAAAGATCAGGGACAGCTGGTACTTCCTAAAAGGTATAGGACAGACTTAATAAGGAGCTTACATGTGAGAAAAGATGGGGACCATGAGAAAATAGGTACCATCCTCCAAAAGGTAGCTCAAAATTATTATTGGCCCAAGGCAAGGTGGGACATTGAAAATTTTGTAGAGAGATGTGGCATAGCACATGAGGGAACATCCACAAGTGGGAACAGTGTTCAGGACCTCCACACGCCACGGGGCAAACGTAGGCCTGACACTGAAAAGAAAAATAAATTTAATAAAGTGGACCAAGTGAAATGGGAAGCCCCTTTTCACGGACAATCTTCAATTGACTGTTTTACAATGGCCACAATGCAGATAGTGCAAAAAGATGTCTTACCCCAGGATAAGCCGAAAATCCCTCAATCGGACTTATGTAAACTGGAGGAAGAAGATGTAGAGAGGAAATCTCTCATCAAGAATTCTAAGTGGGGAGAGAGCCCCAAGAGAAAAATTGGTAGCGGTCGATTTGTGCATGATGATTCGGGGAAGAAAAGTCATCACAACAGAGCTTCGAGTGCAAAGGACCTGACATGTGCCAGGAAAAATAAGTTTCCGAATTTAAAAGTCCATATGTAACTGTTGACTCCATTTTTATCGATAAGTTCAGTGAAGAGGTAAATTGAAACGCGAATGGTTAAAAACGGAATAAATGTCAACAAAGTTCTTCAAACGAAAATTCCAACAAGTATCGTTGAATTGGGTGAACTGGGCAAGTATTGGCAGCACACAAGCCAGTGATTTCTGTACATATATTTTATTGACGTGACACCAACGAAGTGGAACAATACAATCATAGTTACAGATGCGAAGATCATACGTCAAATGTTAATATCACTGTTAATAGTTGTTGTAGATTCTCTAACAGTTAAGTTCTCTTATATTCCAGTGACTAAGGATCACTTCCATTACCATATAACAGACATGGTATTAACGTCCGTTGACCTTCTCCCAAGGACGTTTATTAAGGCAAACGGATTCATTCTCACGGAGCAATAATTTATATCATACTTGTAAGCATCCCAGACTTTCTTCCTAAAATTCTTAGATAGCATATCCAATCCAAACAAAGGCAGATATAACAATACAACCAGGTTAGTGTTTCATCTTGGCTAACCTCTCGGTATCCATACCACGACTTTGGCATAGGTAAAACGGCATATTAAACATGTGAAGCATATATATATATATTCATTAACTTGATTCCACATATGGATTCTCCCTCTACAAAAGATTCCAAAGGCTATCGACTCCGTGTGTCCAATTCTAGGAATGTCATCTCCGATGAATTCCCGCTAGACCATTAATAGGAGCGGCCTGATACTTTATTTTACATAATTAAACTTGCCATAAGAAATGGGGCGACACTTACTTCATACATCCACTATTGGCTTCGCCATGAAGACCAATAGATACGAATACAACTGATGGCTTCTTCAAATTTGCCAGGAATCAAAGAATAACACTGCGGACATAAATGTCGTCCGAGCTGCCCCTATCATGACGTCACAATCTACTCAACTAGGTTACACGTGCGTCCAAAGCAACTCACACAGCATTGTGCACGTCAGTGCGTGAATCAATCGAACGCACAAATAATATAACTATATAAAACTGGTGCGTACATTTGGCAGGACCGAAGACTACCCCCGTAGGTAATAAATGTACGTAACAGCTCCCTTATTACCTCCCCTTAAAAAAATTAATAGAATTAATTTTTTTCGAACT